>OX579633.1:4253613-4706378 GCA_951230915.1 Antitrichia curtipendula | reverse complement strand
GTATAATGTGTCAACAATTGTGTCAGGATCTGCGCTATAACTATTTATTTCTACATGTAGAAAAAGAGAGCAACCTATACCACCCAAAAACAGAGGGGTGATCAGGAATGGGTCAGCTTACCGTATGTTAATCAAACAAAGCTAGAAACTAGAATTTGTTCTCACATGGTTAGAATCCAACATTTACTAGATAATTTGAGTGTTTTTTTTGTACCATACCCTACATATAGGTTAGTTTCAAAATAAATACAAAAAAATTGGATCATGTCTACATTTATTTTTTTAAGTACAACTATTTTTGAAAATTTGAAAAAATTTCATTGTTGCTAATTATGAATATCCAACAATTATTCTTGAGAAAATTTATAAAAAGGAACACATTTACTCATGAATAGAAAAGATCATTCCAAAATTAGGAGTGTCTAAAAATTTATAAAAAAATAAAGTGCCAGAAGTAAATAAATCCAAATCAAGTTGCCGAACTATCAACCTACAAAAACTAAACTATTTTGACATCAAGGTGCTGAAACTGACCTACACGTATGGTACAACCTCTAGTAAATAAATTTGGAGGATTGCTACCTTATACTACAAAAAAAAGGAAACCTTGCGACAACAAAAGCATACATATTATTGTCTTTGCACAATTGTGCCCACAATCTACATTGCTCCAACATTTCAGCACACAAATTCTACACACAAATTCTAGACATGTAAAAATAAAGAATGGGATTGGGAAATAGATTATCAACAATGCATATGCGAACATTAATTGTTGTTTAAAAAATTTGTGACCTGATCATCTTGTGCACAAAAACTCAAAATGTACAACAAGCCTCGTCCAAACCACCATTGTGCTTAGTTACTATTATTAGAGTGTAATTTTTTTATATTTTCTTGGCGGCAAGTGAAAGGAGGTTTCAACGCATTAAAAAATGCGACATTTGGATACTGAATGGAAAAGTTATAAAGGATAAAAGTTATTTTTGGTAGAGGTAAAAGTTTCTGAAATAGTTTCTTCTATGTAGGTACATAAAGGATTTCGGAGATGTACACAAAGTGATGATGGTTGTTTTGGGTGAGTGGCACATTGGTGGGGGTGGGGATAAGAAAAGGGGCCACTTGAGATGCTACTTAAGTTGATTCACTTAGTGTTAGAGTTTGAAAAGTGCAAGATCCTCTAGTTTACACTATTAGACAAATTTGGATGCAAGCCATCTAGTTAGAGTGAGCATTTGGATGAACATTAAAATGATGATAGATAAAACTTGGATGACAAATGCACACACATTTGCACTATTTGAGATAGCATTAAAATGGTGTAGATTGCATTGTTACAATTTTATTTAAAACACGCTAGTACAAATCACATTGGTCCTTGTTTATGTTTCTTAAGATTTTTTTCTTTCAATTATTATTTTTGAACAAGGTCTTAGAACAAAGTTTATCAAATTATTGCAAAAGTCTACTAAGAAAACACCATAAAATTAAATAGAAATCATTTGACATTGTTTTGTTAAAACCCTATTAGAATTTGTTCCCTCTAAAATGTTTAAAAAATTTATAAAAAATTTGAACAAAATTTAATATGAACTATGCAAAAACAAAAATTCTAAAAAATTTAAATAGGGTGGTGGGGTGGTGGATGAAATAATGACATTTTGAATTTTCATTAGTTCTATATTGGAGCACATTGCAAATTTGTATAATTTCCAAACTTATCAAGTGGTTAAGGTCAACATTCTTTTTTAAACAATTAATTATAAGTTGAAAAATAAGATTTGGCAAATGCCTAAAAACATATAAAGATTTTTTTACGCAGTTATTTTTAAGAAAAAAAACAATGTCCTACAAATTCTTATATGTGTTTTTAAAAACATTTTTTGTTGACCTTGACCAAGAGGTACAATATTGGTTTGTGAAGAGGTACTCCAATTCCCCAATTGGAGTACTTCAAGTAGATAGTAGATTACGCAATTTGTCACGTTATATTGAATTTCCATATTTGCTTATCATAGGTGCAAGTCACTTAAGTGATTCTACTTCAAATTAAGGCACATGTGACCTTAGTTCAATGACTTTAGCCTTGGCACACTGATGAGGGGATCATGAGTTCAAACTGGACATTGGTGGGGGGGCTTACCACCATTGTCTACCTAACTATAGTAATGGGTGCAAAAACTATTTTATTGTCACATAGAGAGACTTGAGAATTTTTTGTAGGAAATAATATATTGGTTCTTTACTATAGGATCTACCTCCTAATGGAGTCATCAAAGATGGAGTTACCCTTTCATTCACGTTAGTCTTTCAAACTGGAATCATCTTTCTTCTTCTCCTACCTAAACCCATAAATGACATCGTGGACATTTTTTGTTCAATAAATGACAGAGAATGCTTTTGTGTTGAATAGAAATGCAACTATTCATCCTCATAATTTTGTTGTGAAAAGGAGACTAAGGTCTTCTATAGTAGTTTGACTTGTAATGAATGCTTTTGCATTTTTTTTTAAACCAATGATTCCCATGGTATCCAAAGGGATGATTGGCACGGCCACCAATTCAACCTTTAAAGGTTAAAGTTTACAAGTTGATATCAAGCTCTCAAGTATTTTTCTGCTGCACTTACATTCAAATAGATGGATTTCTAATTAACCTTGAAGCATGGAGTCATAAACTAGTGATAACTTATAAGGTAATCTACCTCATTATGGAATAAATGGGAGCAAGCCCATTTGTGGGCAAAATTGTTATGGTAGGAGTACATTCAAATTCTGAAATGTACACCACTATTACAATTTTACCCACAATGAGCTTGCTTCCATTTAGTCTGTAAAGGGGTTGTTTACCTTATAATTAATGCTTTGTATTTGGACAAGGCAATCTGCACCAGGGGGGCCTCAAGGGGGTCACATCATTCACAAGAATAGGCAAGAATAGAACATATTTATTAGTGTTATTTGGTCAGGTGCAAGATGTAAAATCAATAAATTCCCACTACATTGATTCACCTAATAGTGAAAGTGTAAATTATTAGTGTCATTGCTAACGTTTGTTTTTGTGAAAATGGGTATAAATACAATAATATGTCAATAGGTAGCCTCTCTTTTTCTTTTTTTAAATTTACAGAATTGAAGGTCATTTCAATGCAAGAAAGAAGCACAAGACCTAACCAAAAAGCAATAATAGTGTGATTTTGATAAATTAGTATTACATGCACTATAAAGATAAATTGTTGTACTTTTCTTTCTAGAAACAAATGGATAACTCATTAACTCTCTAAAGGTTTTTGACTATGTTTTCACCAAAAACGCTTCAATTTTGCCATTTATAGTACAAATACCAAATTTTAGAAGAAAAAATAACTTAAACACATGCAACTTTAGGATCTTATAGTACACTATTTTGAGAAGATGTGGAAACTTCTACCATGTAGGTTGCAAGATATTAGCATTTGAAATTACAAAAATCCTTTTTTTGCCTTGCAAAATCCCGAGCAGCTGCACTTCACAAGATCATAATTATATGAAAAAAATGTCCAAAATGGTGGTGCTTCCTTGTATTCATTCTTCAAGGCAAGTTGTCTACATGCTTGAAATTTTTTAGATTATTTGAAATTGTACAATATATAGGAAAGAGATAGTAAATAAAAAGAAGTACATAACATTCAGTAGCAGAGGGAAGGACTGCCTTCCCCCTAACAGAATGGTGTGGAATATTCCACACCATCAGTAGCTATGGGAGCACTTGGCAATATTAGTCAGAGTGGCAGGGTGGCTATTGCAGACTTGGGGTAAAAAAAAGTAATACTTTCAATTCTAACAGTGCAGAAAATCTAGACTCAGAGTACTATAAATTAAAGTATTGTCAATTCAAATAGTACACGAAATATGAGTTTTACACAAAATAGCTGTCAAATCATTGAGCCAATGAATTTCAACATTCAAAATTCCTTGCAATGCTTCTTAAGACAAATGTGTTTTGTAACTTAGAATGCAAAGACAACTATTTATATACCTATGGGGTGGTAGGAGGTAAAATAAATAATGTGGGATATGTAAATTAGAATTTGTATTTTCTCAACTGCTCATAGTGTAATCAAATTAAAGCAACAATTGTGATTGAAGTAGATTTTCAGACCTCATTTAGGCATAGTATAAAAACTCTTAAAAAAAACTTTGAACTGAAAAATGTTGTGAAATGAAGTTGAGATTTATTTCCAAAAATTCTTTTGGGACTTTGATCCTCCAATCAAAAGTTATGGATAAATTTCAGATAGGGGTTGGAAGGGAATTTGTTTTTGACATTTTCAAACATCCTCTCTGAAATTTGTCCAAAACTTTTGATTAGAGAATCATAATCTCAAATGGATTTCCGGAGATGAAATTTATCTTAATTTAACAACTTTTCATAGTTCAATTTTTTTGAAATTTTTTATTATACTATTCCTAAATGAGGTCTGAAATTATACTTCAATCACAGTTCCTACTTTTGATTTTAACTATGAGTGGTTGAGAAACTACAAATTCTAAATTAACATATCCCAGGGTTGTTCTAACTCCTACCACCACATAGGTATATAAGGAGCTTCTCTTGACATTCAACAAATGAAAAGTAAATTATTGTAATGGTCACATCATAGAAGACTGCCTTGGTATGCTAATCATGATTCTAACTTAGATTTTAGGCAAACCAATTTTCTTTGTAAATCATATTTATTTGTATGTTCAATCTTGAAATTATAGAAACGAAATGAAGCGCGCCATGAATCTAATGCCGCACTCCCTGTACTGCAACTTAGATTAATGAGGCGTGGATGAACATCGTGGATGAGGCCTCCAGGGAGGGAAAGGCAACCTCCTTGAAGGCTACTGAATGTTATGTAGAGAATGATTCAAAATAAAAATCTGTTAATAATTTATTCATGAAATTAAAAAAACGCCAATCCCATTGGTTGTAATGTTGTTTTATTTATTTTTTCAAAATATTGAAAATTGAGTAAAATAAAGGACTTCAAAGTTTATCTTAGAGTAAAGATTCCATAACTATTTGCAAAGTAGAACTCCTCATAACTTTCATTTCATTAATCAAAATGGAATGATTCAAAGCTTTCCACATATATGTGAATCTAGAAAACCAAATTCAAATTTTTATTTCTTAAAGAAGTTTTTTAGCTACTTGGGCTACCCACTGAGCAATGAAAACTACATATCATTCAATATCTTTTTAACCATGTAGTCAAAAGTTATAAAAATTATTGGACCTTAATGGAAAAAAAATTCCCCCTATTGTGTGAAAATTTCAAAAAAAACAAAATAAAAATTCCATTTGTAGTGAGCTGCCCCAACTACTATGTTGCTAAAAAAAACATGGTTTCGGGCTTTAGGGATTAATCCCTAAAGTCCCAAAGTTCCTTTGACGGACTCTTGGAATTTTGGGTAGGCTTGTGTGATTTCAATTCTTGACATGGCTTTTTTTTAAATTTGAAGATAGAAAATCAAATTAGCTTTCTAGGAATACTATTATTTTTTCAACTAATGCTCTGGAAGAATAGTTATGCCACTCTAATTCCAAAAAGCAACTCGAGGAGCAGCCTAAGAAAAATAAAAAATAACTAAAATTTTAAAATTTTAAATTCTTTCCTCAAAGATTATATATTTGTCTACATTTGAAGCTTAGATTCAATATAGATTTTATTTTTGAATGCAAATTTTGTAATTAAATTTTTTTTTGTTAAGCATGGCTAAGTTTGCTTGGTAGAACAATTTCACTATTGGGGTTATTGTGTTTTAATTCCATCTTAAAGTTATTAACAATTTTTTTAGTCATGAATGTATTTCTACTAAACAATTTTTTAATGAGTGAAAATTAAGTATTTTTTAAAGATTTTCAACTTAATTTTTTTACCATAAAAATTTAGAAAATAAAAATTAGTAATGCAAAAATTTTAAGTTGAGAAGATTTAAAAGTCAAAAAATCTAGTCGAACAAGTTGTAAAAAAAATTCTTCACTTTAAATGCACATATTTTGCAATCTACACGGTCAAAGTTTCTGAAATTTTTTCCTCGCATTTTTATACTAGTCTAGTGCAAGGTCCTATGGTTCAAGATGCAAAAAACAATGTTTTAAAATTTTTTTTGCTCTTTGTTGCAATAGAAATGGTAGTTTTGAGTGGTTTTGACGGAAAAAAGGCTTTAGGACTTTAGACATTTAGATACTTGTATCCTTCACCATTTATTCCTCCTCCCCCCCCCCCCCCCCCCCCCCCCCTTCTTTTATGAAATAGGTGTCTATTGAAGTGTCACTAGTATGACCTCAAACTGTTTGCTATGAATGGCTCCTACTTTACAAATGACACTTCATGGTTGTAAAGTAACAAACTTTTATTGAATGATCCAGAGTCATTTTCAAGGCGCTTTGAACAAGCACCTATTGAACACTTTGAATTTTTTTCCCATTTTAACTTTGAAAATTTACAAAAAATACAAAAATTGTCAAAAATTATTTATTTAATTAAAAGTATTTCTGATTTCCATTTGTCTACACTTACGAAAAAAATAATATCTAATTATATTTTTGACTCCATCTATGCACACCCATTAAAATGGGAATGGATATTTCTACCTTTTACTTTGCAAAGAAACCTATCGAACATCGAACCAAGCCTTGGCAAACGAATCAAGAGCAAAATTGAATTTCTTTTGTTGCTCTCTTTTTTTTGACAAAAGCAAAGTAAAACTTTATTGCAAGAGATGAAATGACCAAACTAAATTTCTTTTTGTTGGCTGCCCTATTGGGTTGGCGTTTGTTTTGATTCTTCAGTTGGTTAGTTGTAAAAAATTTTAAGATTGTCGCTGAGAACAAATTCTCTTGGTTCTATTGTATTGTTTCCCCATGCAATGAAAATTGTCCATGTGTTTCACTAAGACTAAGAAGAAGAAAAACAAAAAACCGCAAACTTGAATCTATTTCATTTGTTTTAAACAAAAGAGTGAAAAATGAAACTATACTTTTTTTTTCTTTTTTTTTCAACAAATTGATGAATCCAATTGAAAAAGAAACAGTACAGAGAACTTATCAGTGTACTTTTTCTGGCAGCTTACGAGTGTTGGTTTCCATTTTTTTTCTTTTAACCAAATGAAACGGATTGGCTCACTTTTATTTTATTTTATTTTTATAATTTACACAAATAAAGGGGTACTTGACTTATGATACATTTTTGCAGATCAAATGCTACGGCCCTGATCGGGCAGTCAACTCACAGATCATATGATTTACTGGCATCTAAATAATTACTTTCAGTGTTTGACTTTTGTGCACATTCGGGTACAGTGCTACAGATCATCTCCTTTATTTAAAACCCTAGAAGGACGACGTGGACCATAATGATTCGATCAACAGATCTAAAGCTTTGCAGGAGGGCCACATAACATTGTTAGAGCATCTGCAGTGGAGGCCCGGTATATGGCCCGGTATCGGTATAACTAACTTTTGAACGGTAAATAATTAGAACTTGAAAATTGTCTCATTGGAAGCGCATTGACCATTGACCCTCTAAATATGGCCAAATGTTGCTTTGGTAACCATGATTTGCTAAGACCTCTATAATTTCAGATTTTTACCTTGCTTTTGAAGTACTTGTCCAATGCTTAATTTTGAATTTTGTTGAACCTTCTCCAAGTTTTTTCCGATGCGCTTCCAGTGAGACAATTTTCAAGTTTTAATTATTTACCGTTCAAAAGTTAATTATACCGATACTGGGCCATATACCAAGCCTCCACTGCAAATGCTCTTAGAACATCTTCAGCAATGCCTTGCAAAACAAACTCGCTAAACAAGAAGTGCCATGTGTCAGGCTTTGGGAAGGGAGCCGGCTTCTTTCCATTCCCCCACCGGCGCCCCATATAATGCAGTTGACTAGTTAGAGGTCCGGAACACAAGACGAATGGTGTTTATGGACTCAAGCACACTTCAAGCACACTTCAAGCACACTTTTACTTTTTCCATTCAATTTGAATTGAAATTTTTTAACCCCTAAATGTCCGAGGCACTCAAATCTGGTGTTTGCAAAACTTTGAAGTTAAATAAAACCTAACCAAGTTTCTATTTCTAGTAGTTTATATTTTTGGAAAGTTCTTCTTGAAGTCTAGTTTTAGAATTAAAAATCCGATCTTGAAAATAATTGATAGTGATTTTTCTACTGAAGATTTTGTACAAGGGTACCCATTGCAATCTTGACTTCCTATAGTGTTGAGAGCTCTTGGAAATGAGCCTCAAATACACTAGATCTTGGAAAAAAAATCACATTCAAAATTCATTTAAAAAAGTTAGAGAGTAGATTTTAAGAAGCCATAAATTGATTGGGATTATACATGTTAGGCCCTTTAACATCATATTTTTTTGTCACCAATTTTTTAGATTTGACTTGTGAAAAGAGGATTGAAAGATTTGTGCAGTTTTAACACCCTCATAGTCAAACACTGTAATCTTTCATTCCATAAGTGATATTGTTGTGTTTTCTGTTCCTATGAGATCTCTAACATGTCTAGTTTGAATTTGTACGGTTACAATTCAAAAAAAACTTATACAACTTATCAAAATGTTGGCATTTTGTTCAATTTAGAGCAAATTCCAAGCAGCTCAAAACAAGCCTTGGGCATTTAGGGGTTAAAAGACATAAAAAGTATGTTGAGGTGTGTTTGAAGTGTTGTTAAACACACTTCAACACAATTTTTATGTTTATTTATTAAATTTATAATTAAAAAATAGAAATAATATTGACAAAAATCTTGGTATAGTTGGTATACTTTCAAAGCATACTGGAAGAAAAATTTGATAGAAAAAGTTCAAAAGTGGTGTATAATGAAGTTTGAAGATTGTATCTTCAAAGTATCACCAAAATTATATTTTTAATAATTTTGAAAAAAAATTAAATGAAATCATGTATATTATTAGAAATATATAAGTTTAGTTCATTTAAGAACATTTAAAATGCTGTACTATGTAAAATTTAGGATTTTACTTTCAAAATGCCCGTCAATCTTGCAATGTCCTTTAAGGGTTAATAGCATGTTTTTTACTATGACTATGAAAATGTGTGTATAGATATATCCTACATAATTATGAATTTGAAGTTTTTTAAAATAAATCAAGAAGATTCTACAATCAAATCTTATATAAAACCATGAATTTTAAGTAATACAATTCAACAAAAATAAAGCACCATTTTTTACCAAACCCAAATTTGGTATGCTTGATTAGAATTGTGGACAAGTTGAAGGATTTGTATGCAAGACTAAAAATGACAAATACATTATATATTATGCCTCTTGAGACGCCACATACTCTTTTTCGTTTCTCCTACCCAATTATCCTCGACCACAAGGTGCCATCAAAAACTACACCCAAATGTCAGTAGCGTGCAACAAGTCAATCGTGCCAAACATTGCAAGTTGAAGTACCACATCAGATTTTTCCTGGGCCTTGCGTTGAAAAAGTAGCAATGTATATGCTTTGTCAATGTTGGGATGTCAATGGCTTATTGTTGTAGGGGGCTCTTGAATCTTAGGGTAGCAAAAGGGCCCCCATGCACGCAGACAAACAATGTTATGCTAGGTGAATTGCCCCTCTCATTGCCCCATGGTTTATTCCTACGAAAAATATTGAAATTTTTGTTATTTGCAAAACATGGTCAAATTTGAAAATTTTGAATTCATATTTGCAATCAAATGCCCCAAATTAGTTGATAAAGGTGAAGAAATACAAGAATATGCATCACAAAATAGGGGGCATTTTTTTACATTTATCCTTGGTTGGGGTAATGTGAAGGGGCAATCTTTCCTGACTTGCAAGAGGCAAGATACTAAATTTGTCTTTCAACTGAGTGGGCCTTCCAGGGTGAATTTTGTGTCCTATAAGCTAATTGTGACCTCCACCCTAAAAAAACATTATTTTGTGCCGTGTTAATTCTTTGTTCTTCACCTACATAAGCTAATTTGGGACCTCTGATTGCAAATATGAATTCAAAATTTGCAAATTTTATCATGTGTGGCAAACAAAAAATTCTTGCATTTCTTCCAAAGGTAAGTTCACCTTACAAGGTCTACTTCATAGGACAAGTTTAGCGTTGTGCTCATAGGACACATAAAAAAACAAATTTTCATCCAAGACTTATTTAGAGAAATCAAGGGGCATCCAAATGTAGGTGGGTAAGGTGAAATATCCAATACTATCAAAATTCGAATTCTTTATAGTTGAATTGTACCTTTTCCTAGAGGAAAAAAACACATTCTTGTAGTTTCAACAGTTGAAAAATATGAATTCAAAAAAATAATAATAATTTAGATAAAACATGTAAGTATTGAAATTTTTTAAAGTGGAACTTCCGAGGCCATTGAGACTATCACACAGCTTGGTTCTAATACCAAAATCTAAATAATCATTTAGCAATACACCAACAATAGTTAAATATAGAGATGGTTTGGGGAGACACTTTCAATGGAAGTTTATTTGTTAGGAATGGGTATTGGGATGGGTTTGGATGTTTTCACCTTGTGTCTAAAAATTCTCCTATGATGATTGCAATGGTAATATACAAAGAAAGATGTCTAGAACACAAATCTCCTTGTAGTGTATCGTGGTAACTTTAAATTCTTTAATCTTGATTGAATTTTATTCATTAAAAATGTATTTTTTGATATTGAGTTGAATTACTGGAATGAAGTTTATCTAGTCCAATTTCTACTCCAATTAAAAAATTCCTAAAATTCAATATTCCATTGCAAATAGAACCTTAGGCCAATTATCATGGAATGACACTTTTCTAATTACAGCATGACATGGAAAGTTGATTTATACCAAAGTATTTTCTACTATAGTATACACTTATGGTGAAAACTACAGATTTTTTTATATAGTTTTGTATTTGATATCAATTTTTTTCACAAGAAGTTCAAATTTCCAAAAATTTGATGACTTTAGGGGACATGTGATTTCATTTAAAAAATAAAAAAATAAAAAGTATATAAATAGTTGCAAAATAGGGCAAATTCATTGTCATTGTGTGACAAAGTGTAGCTTTTTGAAAAAGCTACTCATGAAAAATTAATGAGGTATGCGTGTCATTCAACCATTGGTAGTTAAACTTTTCAAAAAAATCTAAAAGGGGTACATGTGTTACTTTGCCATTGGTTGAAACAATGACACGAGTACTTGTGACATACCCAACCCAACCCCACATTTATATTTATGTAACACGTGCTTTGCCTACAAATGATATGGGATAGCTAAAATGTATATCTATATGATTTGTATGGATACATATATATCTTGTATGTGTTCCTTATACATTCCATACATATTCTATATACCATATAATATTTGTATTCCGTACCGTATTTGTATCCTAGAGCATCAGTGGCCACAATATTTTCCTCATTGGTCAAATTGATGGTCTTAGGAAGGAAGCCTATTTTTTTACTTTTATGATCAATGGTCTTGGATTTTTTAACTTTCATATTAATGGTCCTAGATTTTTTTAACTTTTAATGCATGCGTGTGTGTACTAATGGCAAATGGGCGGGGATGTTTGCTTCTTTTTGCCTGATGTCAATGTCATTGTGAATGATTTTGTTGTTTGAAAAAGTGGTCGGAGGACTACTCTATTTAGTGCTCATTTCTAAAAGAAGTCAATATGCTAAATAGTTTCTAATTTTGTTGAGTACGTAAAAGAAATGCTCGTTGGAAGATCATCATGAATGTAGAGTATGTTGGGGTAGTTTGATAAGACTTAATAGTGTTCGTAATGTAATTAACTAAAGTTGCACTATTTTAATTACTGCAAATTAAAAATATTGTTGTATTTTATCCATTTTTGAAGAAATAAATTTTTGTAGTGCCACTAATCTTTCTCTTGGTCTATTGGTGTAAATAGTTGGACTTTCAAGTGATCTGAATTAGAAAATTTTCAAATAAGATCCACTTTTTTTTTTTTACACAAATAAAGGAAACCCTTTATTGCAAGAAGGAAAAAAGTACAAGGCCTAGTAGCAAACGGCTTAGGCAAATTAGAAGACAAATGAGCAAATGAAAACTAAAATACAAGAGGGGGGAGGGCGAAGGCAAGGTGCCTAAGGAGGTTGGAAGACAAAACCCACGTGTGGCCTAAAATGAGCTCACCAAAGATTGTCATCCACCCGTTCCACAATCAAATCGTTCCTGCACCACCTCTTCACAAAGTGATCCTTTGTTGCAAACTACTTTTTTATTCCGGTGCATGGAAGTGTGCAATAGTTGCAATGGAGGAATTTGAATAGTTTGCCATCATGATTCTAGGAAAAAAGTACTTGAAAAGTGGGGGGAACAAGTTTCCGACTTTCTTGAAACAAGGATGTTTATTCCATTGCAAAACAAGCATCAAATGAACTGATTGGAGACCCGTTGGCATTGGTTTTAATCCCTAAAGGACCAAAGGTTTCATCAATGGACACTTGAAAACGTGGGTAGGGTCCCACAACATTGATAGATTTTTATGAAATTTTGACACAATGTATAAACATGTATCTCTAAGTGGGAATATACTTTTCTTTTTTGGTTTGGGAGCTTGAATCAAAAGTTATGTTGTTCAAAAGAATTTAGGTAGCTCATGCAATTTGGGCATCTTGGGAGCATCTTTTGCTTAAAACCTCATCAACTTTTGAGATTTGTCATTAATAAAATATGACATACAATTCTTAAAAAAACATGTTTAGTTCTCAAGTCACATTCTAAGAGGAGTCCAACTTTATTAGCTATGCTAGGGTGGTTTCAAGAAAAACATCTTTTTATACCTTCAAGCCCTATGGTTTTGCAATTTGTGAAGTCAAAGTTCTAAAAAAATTTCCCACAAATTCCAAATGTTTGTCTCTAACTTTTCATCATTTGAATTTCAAATAAAATTTCTTCATTACATAGTAAATCATCAAAAAATGACTAGTATATTGCAAAATCACTTAACTTTTGTGCATTGCAAGGTGATTTAGTGTAAGATAAACTCCATATTTGCTTTTGAATTTTTTTCATGAGTGAACCTAATATCAAATTCTTATGAATGGTCAAGATCCTCAATTTTTTGTAAAATTCTAAGGGTTCAAAGTGTGTTGACCTTGTTTGCAATAATGAAAAAAAAATTTGCACTTTAAATGTTATAATCTTTCAATTTAGGCAATCAAGTGGGCTAGAAAAATTTCCATGTTTTAATTTTGGACATTGTACTAAAAATTGGCAGTTTTTGACAGTTTCTTTTGAAAAATACCCTTGGTCCTTTAGGAGTTAAGCATTTTTAGAGACAAATCATTTCCATAGTCTTCACAATGGTGACCGAGGGTTGGAAAAACTAAATTTCAAACATGTTGTTCTTGACCAAGAATTTTTTTAAAGCTCGCTAATTTTTAAAAGGCTCGAGGCACATTTAGGACATAAATTTTGAAAAAATAATATTTTTAGGGCAATGAGAAAAAACGAAAATAATTTTTTTCTTCAAAATTTGATTGTACAAGTTTGGACTAGATTAATATGGAAATTTGTAGAAATTTTTTAGAAACTTTGATCCCACGGATTGAAAGATTATAACTTTTAAAGTTAGAAGATAAAAAAAATTCTAACCTTGCTTGACAAGGCCAACAACCTTCAATTCCTCTCAAAATTATCATTTTTATATTACACATGGTTATTTTTTTTGACATTTGCATCTTATATCATGTAAGTATTATACCTGCCAAATTTCAGAAGTCAAAGAGGAGTTTTGCACATGTTGCATGAACCTATCTAAGCTACCCAAAAAATTCAAGGCTAGGTAGTTTTTAATCCAAGCACCCGATTGGAACAAAAATGATATTCATACTGAAGGAATACATGTTCATACCTCGTGTTGAAGTTTCGTGAACATCCGACCATTATCAAAAGGTTCACGTTGTCGAATGAAATACCACATGTGTCAAGGAAAGGTATCCCACGCGAATGATGACCAAAATGAAATACTAGACATGTGATTTTGTCTCTAAAAAATAAAACCAAAATACTTCACTTAAAATTTTATAAATAGCAAAGGAATGGAGGATACAAAGTGAAGGACTTTCAAGTTTGACTACACAATAGAAGCTCCATGAGTTAGGGGTCAAAGGTCAGACTCTTCCCTAGTTGTGAGGGGGCCATGGAGAATTGCCCCCCTCGTTGCTCCAACCAAGGATAATTTTAAAAAATTGCCCCCTATTTTGTCCCCCGTTTACTGATGACTCTTCACCTCTCCTACCCAATTTCAAGCCTCTGATTGCAAATATGAATTCAGAATTTCAAAATATTATTGTATGTTGCAAATAAAAAATTCCAGTGTTTACCACTTTACCCCTGTGGGGTCAATTCACCCAGACCGTTGTGAGTGTATCCAATGCAAAAGAGCTTTTGTTTGTGAGAAGAAAAGCTATCTTCTATACAGTTATGCCATTTATTTTTTTTATTTTTTTATTTTTTGAACAAGGACAATTATCATATTTTTATTTTTATTTTATTTTAAAAACATGACAGCATCAGAAATTTGAAATAATGTCCACCTTACTTTCCAAGTTTGGACAAACTCTGTTTCTGCAACACATGAAAGTGAAAGTCACAAAAGGGATCCATACAGTAACCATCCACGAATGGTATGGAGTACAACTTAAATTTTAAGTTATTAGAGAAAAATTTGAAGTATGGAATCCCACCACACCTTGCTTGCCAGCTCAGCTTTATGTGCCTCGTCAATAAATCGCACGCAGCAGGCTATGATACCGCAGAGTCAACAATTTGTGATAGTGATAATACGGAGTATAAAATGATGGTCCTGATACCCCAGAGAATGGACCACAAGAAGACCCTCAACATGTGGGTCTTTGTGTTGGTCTTAGAACTTGATTGGTGGGATTTGGAAAACATGATTCCCCATCCCATCCATCACCGGCCCCCAACAATACATGTAAATAGTTTCTTTTTATTAGCCACTTCTCTAGTCTATGTAAGCAAATATGTTTTCTATGTAAGCAAATATGTTTTCTACTATACTCAAGGTATGACCACGTTTGGACTTTGTGAAGAGGGAATAGTTGTAGCAAAGACCTCAAATCTGATAACGAGTAGGTCTTTTATAGTGCACGTTTGTCGGAGCCTCTTACTTTGATTATCTAAGAAATTTTTGTAGAAGTTGTTTACATTGGGGGGAGGGGGGAGGAAGGTTTGTCAAATTTCGTCTTCAAGGTCTCAAGTTTGACCGTTGTTGTATTTTGGATTCACACTTGCAAGAGGTGGCGTGGTAGGGTAGAAGTGTTGTTAGAATTCACCATGGCCGCTAGTTTGTTGTTAGGTAGAGGGCTAGGGGTGATGCGCTTGGAAATGTAGCTTGCATGGAAGGACTCTTTATTTTATTTTTAGTGCTTTCTATAGCCATGGGGTTCTATGAGACAAAGTACTTAGCTGAAGTAGGGAGAACAAATTATTGGAGGGGACAATTGCAGAAGAGGCGTGGTCTTCAATTCCAAATATGGTGTGTTCTTTGTTGCTACAAATTAAAATAGGGTTTGTGAAACCCTCCTAGCCTCTTCTTTGTTGCGTGAGTTTTCTCTTGTTGGGGTTACTAGGTAACTGCATTTTTTAACACAATTGTCACTTGAGAAAAGCAAAACCCAACTTCAAAAATCTTACAATGATTTACATTACTTTCTAAATTGTCCTTTCACCTATTTTAGACTATACTTTTAATTTATATCATCTTGCCAAGTAAATATTTTCTCTATATTTTTTGCTACTTTAATTTCTATGTCATATCCAAGAAAATATTTTTTCTTGATTCATTTTGATTTTTACTTTTGTTGTCATATTCATTGGATGAAATGAATTACTAATACAACCTTACTTTGTTTTTATTCTAACTTTTATCTTTATGTCCTATGCATGGAAGCACTTTGAACATAAGTGGTACGTGCTAGTGTTTGACATCACAAAACTCAATTCATCATCTATCATGTAGATAGTTGAGTACTTTTGGGTGAAGTTCAAGTCATATTAGTTAATATTTAAAAAATGAACAAAAAATCATTCAACAAAAAAATGAACTATAAAATATCATTAAAAAATGGACAAAATAATTTATTTTTGTATTTGTGACTTTTAACCTTGTAAGACTAGGTATGCGTTCAAAAGGGACTTAAAAATTGAAGTAGGATTACACGAAGTGAATTTTTAATGAATGTTTTCAAAATTTTGCCACAAATATTGAAATAGTTGTGCTCATTGTAGAAATTTTAAGATAATTCTAATTTGATATCATTCAATAGTTATACCACCCAAAAAGGTTTGGATAGTTGATACATTTCAAATATATGTAGGGCATCTTTTGCTAAAAACCTCATCAATTTTTGAAATTTGGCACTTATGTAACTAATAAAACATGGCATACAATTCTCTAAGAAAAAAAATATTTTTCAAATAACATTCTTAGAAGAGTCAAACTTTATTAGCTATGCCAAGGCAATTACAAGAAAAAATATTATTTTCTAGCTTCAAGCCTTATTATCATACAATCTATGATTCTATAAAGTCAAAGTTCTCAAAAAAATTCCCCCATATTCCAAATGATTGACTCCAACTTTACATTGTTTGCGTATCAAATAAGAAGTTTCCTCATTACACAAAAAATCATCAAAAAATGACTAGTGTATTGCCAGTTCACATAACCTCTTTGCCACTACCTAAAAACCATATTTTCTTCTAAAAGTTTGCTTGAGTGTATCAAAAAATATTAAAAACTCCATAGTGTAGATTAAAATTCATCAAGAGCAAAATATTTACTTAAAGGGCTCGAATTTTGCTAATCCCATTTTGCAAGAATGAAAAAAGTTTTTTTCTTCAATTCAAACGTTATAATCTTTCAATCAATGTGGTCAAATGGGTTGAATTTTTTCCAGCATATTTTCATAGTAGTCTTCTACATTTTTGTAGAATTAACCCTTGAAGGTATTTGATGTTTTTAGGCCCCAAACTGCTTCAAATTACTTAAACCCTAAGCAAGGGTAAAATCTTCATCTATATTTATTCAATAAAAAATCCAACCATAGGATCCTTTAGCTCACTTATTAGAATACACCCTCCTAAAATTTCGGGATAAAACACCTTACCAATTGTAAGATCAAGTCGCTTGAATTTCCAAAAGAAGTATTTTCAGCTCTTTCCAAATGGTTAGATTTAATTTTTAAAACTTTTTATACAAAAATGTGTAGATCCTACAACTTGTTACTATCTATGATATGCTAAATAAATAAACTAGGAATAAATGTAAAAAATTTCAAGCAAAAAATATTTCATCTTTATGCTAGAAAAAAATAGTAAGAAAATAGTATGATTTAACCCATAAAAGTTCATGGAGTTTGGACAAAACACAAATGTGATATAAACTATAAGTTCTATAACTTTTTTGAAGTTTGTATGAAAGATGGAAATGTGAAGCATGAAAAGTAGATAGTATTTGTATAGTCTAAATTATAAAAATATTTTTATATTCTACTCAAATGAATTTTGAAGATATAACTTCAAAAATTCATCAAAAATATAATTTCTATCTTTGGCATCTGAATTTTTTTTAATAGGTCAAAATTGTGGTTTCTATTGATTTGTGAATACATGCATAAGATCTAGTATATAATGTGAACACCAACACTTTTTTCCAATAGTAGAATTTTCCAACAATAGGTAAATTCTAAATAGTTTGTGCTATTTCTTTTATAATTTTAGTTTGACCATAGTGATCTTAATTTTCAATATAAATATTGAAAGACAACCCAATATTTTATTTTTATTTTTTAAATTGAAAAAAAAAAATTTCGCCCAAAAGTGCTACTCAAAGTCGGGAAATGACCATAAAATGGTTGCTTGAGCGCTTAGGGGTTAAAATACTAAACTGTGAGTTTTTTTGTTATAGAATAAAAAAATTTCAATTCAAATGGTTGTAATGTTATAATAAACAATTTACACCCTATTTTTTTAATTTTTTTAAATATTGAGAATTGAGTTAAATAAAAGACTTTAAAGTTTATTTTAGAGTAGAGATTGCCTAATTACCTACAAACTAAAACTCCTCATAACTTTCACGTCACTAATGAAAGTCAAGTTATTAAAAGCTTGCCACATATATATAAATCTAGAAAACAAATTTCAAACTTTTATTTCTTAAAAGAGTAATTCTTTTAGAGCTGTTCAAGTTGCTTGCTAAACAATGAAAATTACATATCATGCAATAATTTTTCAACTATGTAGTCCAAAGTTATGAAATATTTTGTGCCATAAAGCTACTCCTTGGGCACATGTTTTGTGAAAATTTCAAGGAAAAAAATAAAAATTCCATTCGAAGTGAGTTGCCCAAAATAGCTAAGTTGCCCTAAAATTGTATTAGGACCTTTCGGGATGAAGTTAAAAAAAATTACTTTCAATTTTGGAAAATGAGCTAAATAAAATGGTAGTTTTTGACGATTTCCCTTGAAAACACTTTTAAGCTTGTAGGAGTTAATTCCTATAGGTTGAAGCACATTTTGGGTAGATTTTTAAAAAAATTGCTAATTTTTAAGGGCAATGAGAAAAAAATGTTTATTTTATATTTTTCCCCAAAATTCTACCTTACAAATTTGTAGTAGACTACTATGGAAATGTAGAAAAAAAATTCATAAACTTTGATTGCATAGATTGAAAGATCATAACGTTTTGAAGTTAGAAGAAAAAGTTTTTTTTCCAACCTTACCCAACAAGACCAATAGACTTTAACTCCTCTTGGAGTACGATTTTTGCACTACATACAGTTATCTTTTTGACATTTGCATCTTGCATCACGTAAGTCACATACCTGCCAAATTTCAAGATTATAGGAGGATTTTTTGCACATGTTTCCCAAAGTTGCTCAAACTGCCCCAAAAATTTAGGACAACATAACTTTTGATTCATGCACGAGATCGGCAAAAGAATTATATTCCCACTAAGGGATTACATGCATGTTTACACCTTGTGTGTCAAAATTTCATGAACATCCGACCCAAATTGACTTTGTGCCTACCTACCCAAGATCTATTGCGTACATTGAATGGTCATACACTTGGTCATTTTAAGGGTTAAAAAAAATTATCGGTGTTATTTCATTTACTTTCACATCCTACACATAGGAGCATTTTAAACTAATACGTGCCAATGTTCAACGGCACGGATTCAAACTAGAATATCATAAAAATAACAAATCAATGAAGTTTGGTGGGCTCCTGTTAATAGCTCATGATCCAAAGAAAGGTTACTTCAGAATCAAGCACAAAATCCCACTTTCATTTTTTGAGTGCAATTGCAGATTACGTCATTGCTCTGTTTTTCATTTCATTTCACACAAACCAAATTGTATCACGCACTTCGCCACCTCATCCATCAATCCCAGGAAATGTTGTACATACGCTTTATGTATAAGGTAGTATAATATGAAAGCAACCTTTTTCAGAGCTGATTGCATTTGGGGGAAGCTAAACTCCTAAAAAAAATTCAGTAAATTTTTTATAGGAAGAAAAATGAAATTGGCATCTAATCTAAGTCATTTCACATTTTTTTAGCCCTTCATGGAATTAGTTGCAAATTTTTGAAAGGTTGAAATCCAACAGCCGCCCCCCTCCTGAAATGTAAACTATTGGTACATTGAAGAAAGCAAACTGATGTACCTCAGCATTACAGGTTGCTTTTAGAGCAAGATCGCTTTTAAAGCAACCTACCTTATATCTACGTGAGTTTCCCAAGTTTCCACATAATCAAGGGGCTCCTAAGTTTCCACATAAGGTAGGCACCCCCAAAATGGCACCTGGCCTTAAAGCGCCATCTACAGGTTGTGTACATTTCCAAAATCAGTTATGTACCTATTTAGATGGAGCGCTTTCAGAAACAAACGTTGACCCTTGATAACTTTTGCATACGATGTCCAAATGCCACGTTCTCTGGTGCGTTGGAACCTCCTTTCACTAGACAACAAGAATATATGAAAATTTGACCACTGTCTAATAGTAGTAACTAGGCTCAGTAGCAAAAAGTGGCAATTTTGGGTGTACCCACCTTAATCGAGGGGTTCCCCCAAGTTTCCACATAATCAAGGGGTTCCCGCTCCGAGTGTTTCCTGAAGGAAGCTTCCAACAATCCCCTTCCAACTCACGCATGTTATGAAACAACTCATAATCATGTCTCAATTCATCTAACGTACACTCAGTTGAAAATTGAACGTTCTTTTGCGGTGGTCTATAATAAAAAAATTCAAGTATTTTTTGGGGGTCATACAGTACACACTTCCGGAGCCTGAGAATCTTAGATTTGGTTTCAATGGTGCACTTAGTCCCCGGGACAATTAGCCCCGGGAATCCGGGATTTGGGGTGTCAAACTCTTTGTCATCACTCACAGGTTTCAATTCCTGTATATGTTTACACAAGTACATCCACCTGGGATTAGGGGAAAAACTGTTTCTGGAGTCCCCCAAAAAATTGCTTCTGGCAAGATGGGAGTAAAGGAGGGGTTTGAAGTCATCTAGAGCCTTAGGATTCCTTAAGTTTGTTTTTTAGTTTGTTTTTTTGTTATGGTAAAATCTCCTGGACCATGCCTCCCTTGGTTGCGTGCTTAGTACCGTCGGAAAGCCCTCGGCAAGGGTGGGTGCTCAAACTTTAATTTGTGGCATTTGTGCATACATTGTGAAAGTTATTGAATTTCAAAAAAGTTATGAATTAAAAAAATTAGAAAATTATTTTTACTTACATTTTGGTTGTGGCAACGGCACAGGGCACACTAGTTTACATGAAATTATAATCAACGATAAATTGTCAATTAGCACAACCAAATCATTCATAGTAAAATCATCTTATGCTTTATGCTTTAGTTTCTGCCATTGATGGAACGTGCAACCATTTCTTAATAACTTTTGCATACGGGATCCAAATGCCACGTTCTTTGGTGCGTTGGAACCTCCTTTCACTTGCCAACAAGAGCATATGAAAGTTTGGCCAGCCTAATAATACTAACTAAGGTAAACCTGCCTATGACAAGCAAAATAACTGATTTGTCATGTTGCCATTACCAAAAAAATTCTGATTTTTTTTCATACAAAGACAAATATGAGAAATGAAGGAAGCAACTGGAGTTTTATTTTTTGGACAAAGTATGAATTTTTAATGAATTTTTGAAATGTGCTGTCCAGTTGGCCCAAATGAGTCTGTAGACTACCCCAAATCAACAAAAAGGTGTTTCTATGATGGTCATCTTGTCACTTAAATCAGTCACAACATTTTCTAACATGGCTACAAGATTTCCTATCATAGACATGACATTGAAGGAATAAAAAAATAACTTTTTACTACCAGTTTACACTAGAAAGGTGTAAGTGTCCTATGATAGTCACTAATAACTCCATGACCATCTCCCAAGGCTTTAATTATGGTCACAAATCAACTTAATGTAGTCCTAATTCCACTTATTAGAAAAAGTTTGTCATGAGTTAATATTAGACTGTAATGGACAATTTCCTAGGTGCCTGTCATGGGAGATTTGCCTGTCATAGGCAGGTTTACCTTAAGCTCAGTAGCACAAAGTGGCGGTTTTGGGTGTACCCACCTTACGCCTTAGTTTCTACCATTATTGGGACGTGCAACCATTTCTTAATTGTTGTGTTCTTACGATAGGAGAGAATAATGGTTACATTTGGGTGTTTTGGTACCTTCTAGAAGACATGGAACATGGAAAAGCCCCGCAAATTCAGCTCTAAGGTGAAAACACCCATTCCCGTCCTTGTACCTTGCCATGGACCCTAGACTCACCCAATTATGTCCCTAGACTTTAGTTAATCCGTCAGCCAAATGCTTGGCTTTAATTGGCTGACATATTTGAAGGACACTTACCAATATCTGACTGGCTTAAGAGCTGATTTCCGCAGGGTTCAGTTTTGGGTGCACCTATATGATGGTTCCAGTGATCTAGAGACCCACAACTTTGAAAAATCATAGAAATTACATTTCACATCCAAAAAATCTAATTTTTTTTGGAAAATTCATGATTTTCTCTCGCTAACATCAGAACTTTTTTATTTTTTTGAAATGATGCCTCCAAGTATGCTGAATTCCTTAAAGTGACGATTTTGGGTGCTTCCACCTTAGTTATTAAAAAGAGTGCGGATTGCACACCCCACAAATTCAGCTAGAGGTATTAAAAAGAGTGTGGATTCTACAGGTTCCCTACGGCAGACAATATGAAAACTTCAGTACTAGCTGCATTTGTGGGCTTATAAATTTGTGGTCCCCAAGTTGGGATCTAGTCGGAGTACCATGGATTTATTTTTTGAGATAGAGGGAGTACATATCAGTTTGTTTGTTTTTCCATTTTTTGTGAAGTGTCAAAGTGTTCATATTAAATGCTACAGTGGTGTTCCAAATTTCAACATTCATCCACATATTGGATAGAAAATATCACATTAACACATATCACATGTCCATAATTCTATTTTCATCCACAATCTAGCAATTTCACCCAAGATTTTGTTTATTTGAATTTTTATGGTGATTTGCCGCCCTTTCAAAGCTATTTGTGTTCCAAGGGCGTAGTGTGTATGGTCCATTATTTTGGTGCAAATGGCTGCCAAACTACCCAAAAAAACCAATGTTGATCAATATTTGCCAGCACCAACTTCAAGGCTCAAAAGACTCACATTCGCATATCAACTTATAGAACCTTTTAGAAATTATGTACTCTTAGCAAATCCTTGTTTTGAAATAACTCATGGTTGAAACCGCCCTTGCATCATAAGCTTTGTGGCACCATGGGGAAGCAAAATGCAAGTGCTTGCGTAAATTTTGGAGGTACAATGAAATAGTAATAAATTTCAAAGGTGAATGTTGGATGAGACTCACACTATGGAGAATATCTTTACAGCTATATCAAAATGTTGTCCAAGCAAGAAGTTGAATTAAAAGAGACTTTGTCAAAAAAAAAAATCTCTTATAAAGTTGTTGCTTCTTTATGATTAAAAATAGATCCAATGCTATCATTGTTGTGACCTTCTTCTATTCACTTTTGTGATTCATACTTACTAATTTTCCATCCCAAAGTAGGTCAATGCTTTGCAAGGGGGGGTTTAAACCTTCATGGCTTAACAACTTCTTAATAATGGAGATTTTCAATGAGTCATTCCACTTTGATATTTTTTGTACATGGATGTGCTTGAATTTTTTGATTTTAACCATACAAAAGTACCACTTTGTCTAGTATACATGAAATTAATTGTGGAAAATATCAATAGTTGGATTTTTAGATTATAACAATTTTGGATGATCAACTTATATGCAAAAAAATGTAGTTATGGAGGAAGAAAAATTATAAAAAGATGAATAATTATTTTTTACCCATCCCCCCCCCACAAAAAAAAATAAAAAATAAAAAATAAAACTGAAATCTAAGGCAAATGTAGTATTTTTTTAATTTAAAAAAATGAGAAATAAAAAACTCTCTCAAATTTGTACACATCTCCAAACAATAGGAGTAGAAAGCAAAAACTAACCAAGTTGGATCCTACAAAATTAAAAATAAATAACATACGTGTCAATTTTTGAGATTTAACAGTTCTTATTATTAGCATATTTTTTGGAAAAATCTTCAAAAGAATTGTGATCATTCTAATTATTTTTTGTGTTTTTAATCACACTAGATTGAACCTCATATTTTTAAAACTTCTAAAAATACAAATTTGAATTTTTTTTTTTTTCTAGACCTGACTTGTTTATGCAGACCAAAAATGTCAAAGAAAATATATTTTTTTCCATCCCCATTATTCCTTTCATTGTAAGAAAATTATGTTTACTCCTTTTTTTTGCAAGACTACATTTCCTAAATAATTTTTAAAATACCTCTCACATTGAAATTTTGATAATTGAAGAATGCAACAACTATGTCAACTTGTTACTCTACAAGACCCTACTTTACAAAATATTAATATTTTTTTTGCCAGACCAAAAATTTGCCAATGAAAATTCGAAGAGGAGAATAGAAACTTCCACCTTTCGATTGTAAATTCATGATAGGAAGTGATTTTTGTAAGCCGTCATGTTGTGGCCATCTAAGGAAATATTGTGAATGCTTTAAACGGTGAGTAAGCTGACCATCATGAATACACTTTTTTGTTTTTGTTTATTTGGATTGTCCAAAGACTCTTTGTAGCCAATTGTGCATCACACTACAAAAAGTTCATAAAAACTCCCATACTTTTTTCAAAAGAAAATAAATTTTCAAATACTCTCTCCATTTCTCACAATCATTTGTTTTTATTACGTGGAATATATATATATATTTTAAATGTTTCAACCATGAATTCCAACAGGTCAAAACAATCGTTCTGCCTGTCATGAAACTGTCTGAAAATTTGCCATGATGCCCATTCAAGTTACTCGTGCAAGGAGAAGAGAAAACCAAAGCCATCCTCGTAACTTTCATATATGAACTTATGCACACCGCTAAATAAGTCATAGTCGAACCACTTTTACTTCACCCTAGTGTTCCAAAAAAACCCACCCTCTTTACACACACCACGTACGGTCACATAGGGTCGTCTTACGGCTCTTTTAAAATTTTGTGGTGCAAGGGCCATCTACAAAACTGCTAAAGAACCTGAGAACCCGACATCGTGGAATAGTGTACAAAACTAAAAGTAGCACGGTCATGAAATTTACGAAAGAACGTGAATGAAGAAATTGCAGTGGGGCAGCCACCTACGGAATTTCGAAATCAAGGGGGCATCTTCCACATAATATTTATTTGAAACAAGTGCAGCTTGACATCATGGAAAATCAACACACACCACTGACCGTGCATGAAATGTCAGTCGGGTCGGGTCGAGGGCTTGTAAGTTTCTCGTGGCATGTATGTTCACGTTGACACCGTTTCCAAAAGTTTTAGAAGTTTTAGAAGTTTCGCAAGTTTCATCCAATGTACGGGGGACATGATGGAAGGTGCCTTCTTTTTTTTTTTTTTGAGGAGGAATATTTACCAAAGTCTTAACAGCCACCCAAGATCTGTCACCCAAAAGGAGCTCCGAATTGGAGAATGAACGCCTTCCGAATTCCGAATTCCGATTTCCTATGGACCACCACCCGGGCCGAGTTCTAACTTTGAAAAGAATCAAATCCAAAAGCGTTTCGGTTGAAGTCAAGCTCTTTGTCGTTGCTTTTGCTCGTGCGTCAAGTGCAACTGTCAAGGCTGGTGCTGACAAAATTTGATGATGTTTGGTTCGACGCTGCCGCACGTGCAATCAGGTCATGTGAAAGTCAGTGACTAGGAAAACCAGACATACATAGTGCGACCACTTAAGCAATTCCACGCATGTTCTGGGAGCAATTGTAAATTTTACTGCCCTGCAGAAAGAT
Organism: Antitrichia curtipendula; assembly: GCA_951230915.1. Lineage (NCBI taxonomy): Eukaryota > Viridiplantae > Streptophyta > Bryopsida > Hypnales > Leucodontaceae > Antitrichia > Antitrichia curtipendula. The sequence goes on along the minus strand of OX579633.1, from coordinate 4,680,918 downwards.
AGAAATGATGGGCATGGCTGATTTCAGCATGATTTTTTTTTCTCCTTGAATTCAAATTTACTACGGATTTTGGAAGCCAAGAGTTGGCCTCAACCCATACCCAATGTATAGAGTCTTCCAATACCGACCATTCCATAACTACTTTTCCCACTCACTACAGACTTCCTACTTTCTTGCTCGCTACATCAAGACATGTGTCAAAACTTTATGAGGTAGTATGCTCTTAAAGCGACCATTTAAGGGCTGGTTCGCCTTTTTTTCACAGGCTTTCGTGGACGAAAATATTTTTAGATCATTTTTCAGAGAAAGAAAAATAGATGTGGTACTTAACACAAGTGGTTTTGAAATTTTCCAAGTATTTTTGAATTGCTTATGAAATTTCAAAGATTAAAGACATAGGCACCTATTTGTGACCATAGGTCTTCCAAAATCTGTCCACTTGCAACTTGTAAAGAGATGTGCAGAAATCAAAGACAAATGATTGGCTCTTGCAAGAGAAAAACAATTTTTCCTCAATGCATTCAATTGCTAAACTGGTCCATTTAAGGATCACCCCATCTCCATTCTTCACCTAAAAATAGGGGCGATTTCAAGAAGATGGGCACTTTTAGAGCACACTATACCTTAGTTCCAAACTTGCAAAGGAGAGAAAAAATCACGTTTCAAACTTTGGTTGGAAATATCTTCCAGTCTTGGTTGGAAATAGCTACACCCTACAGGTTCAGTATGGATGTACGGTTGGTAATGGGTGGTTCTACCGTAAGTAACTTAGACTCCAAACCAAGAATGCTAGAAAGTAGGACACCGCATATCATAACCCTACACTAATAAAGAGTCATAAATTAGGTTGCCTTACACTAATTTCTTGACATCTTTTTTTGGCACAAATAAAGGGTGACCTTTAACCCCTAAAGTTCCTTGACTATGTTCTCACCAAAAATGCTCCAAAACTGCCATTTCTAGTACAAGTACCAAATATTTGAAAAATATCATTTTTGCACACATATAACCGTAGGATCTTGTAGTATTCTGGTTTGAAAATACATGGAAAAAATTTCAGAAATTTTCATCGTGTAGATTGGAATTTATTAGCATTTGAAGTGGCAAAAGTCCTTTTTTGGGCCCTGCGAAAAACCGGGCAGCTGCACTTCACAAGGTCAGATTATTATGAAAAAAATTCCAAAATGATTGTGCTTCTTTGGATTCATTCTTCAAGGCAAGTTGGCTACATGCTTGAAAATTTTCAAATTATTTGGAATTGTACAACATATAGGAAAAAATAATAAGTAGAAAGAAGTAGAGAATGGTTCAAAACACTAAATTGTTAAGAAGTTAATTATGGAATTGAAAAATGCTAATCCCAATGGTTGCAATGTTGTAATAAACAATCTACACCCTAAAATTTTATTTTTTTTGAAAAATATTGAAAACTGAGTGAAATAAACGACTTTAAAGTTTATTTTAGAGTAGACAATCCATAATTGCCCACAAACTAAAATTCCTCATAACGTTTGACTCATTGATCAGAATGGAATGATTCAAAGCTTTTCACGTATATATAAATCTAATAAACCAATTTCAAATTTTTATTTTTGAAAAAAGTGATTTTTTCTGATCTGCCCGAACTGCCCGAGTTGAGAAACAAACAACATATTTGGCCATAACTTTTGACTCGCATTTCCAAATGTCATGAAATTTGGTGCATATGAAAGATATTCCTCGTCCACGCCTTCTATAAAAATTTCAGCCCAAAATGTGAAAATCTCCAGTCACACGTACCTACCCAAAATTGCTATGTTGCCAAAAAAGGCATGTTGGTCCTTTAGGGGTTAATTAGGATGCTTAATAAATATGTACAACCTAACAATCTTAAATGTGACATTTTATTGAATGCAATAATCTTTTTTTTTATAGAAAAATTATTAATGCAAGACGTACTTAGAATTATTTCATCTATCTAATTTTTAAATTCAAATTATATTTCATTAGTAGCCTAAAACTTGAACAAAAACATAGTTGGTATTGCTTTAATTTGTTGATTCAAAATAATAACTGCTAATTGCAATTGTCTCTTAGTATGCCTTTTTTTAGTGAACCATAGATTCTATTTAATATGCTCCAAAAAAATGATATACTCAAATTATAGATTTGAAAAAAAATAACTTTAATGACAATTAAATCTTTTTTAATCTTTTTTAGCAAAGTAAAGATCATCCTATATTAATGTAATTTTTGAAATTAAATATTGTTACATTGAATGACAATAAACATTTTAAAAGCTTCAATTGAGTAAGGTCTAAACCATCAATGGAATGGTTTTATTTGTACTAGCATACAAAAAGGTCAAACCTATTTTTTATAAAAGCATTCCAAGAATTATAAATTTCCAATAATTTTATCCCATCCTCTTCTTCAGTTCCCCAAGGCATACAAGTCATGTCCGTACCTACCTAGTACCTCCCATAGGTAAATTGAAACTAAGGGAATATATTTTAATTGGAGAAGGGCAAAAGAACCCTAACTACAACGGGGACTAAGATTTGAGTGGAGTACAATAGGATCATTTTGACCCATTTATCTTAGTAGGGTAGTTTGGACCCTTTGATCTTAGCGGGGTTATTTTATCCCTCTCCAAGGTGAAGTTATTCTCTCATTGAATGTCCCCCCTATAAAACCCAAATGATTCTTCCAACTCTAATTTTCATCCACGATTCCCAAACGAATATTATGAGTAAAAAAAGCTGCATTTCAAGGAGAATAATTCGTCCATCAAAATGGCTAGATACAGGCAGCTCTTTCAGACCGCATTGGCAATTTGGCATCCAATCCTATGCCCCCCCCAATTTATACACCATTTGCATTCGGCTCTCACTCAGGGCTAAAAACAAAGTGTCCTCTTTCTAATTCAATATACACTTGCGTTAAATCAGCCAACCCAAATGCAAAAAAACTTGAGAGAATAATACTAAAATAAAGAACCCCCATGTTGAGGCCTGGCCTGGCTCCTACCTAACTTCCCTCTAATCCTCAGAATTTGCACATTCAGCATAAGGAACAGTGATACATTCAAACCTCTGTAATGTCACATCCCGGTCACTGTGGACTCGAACCAAACCATTCCGACCTTTGTAATATCACATCCCTCAGCTCCCTCTCCCTAAACCATCACGAACTCTGTAATATCACATCCCCAGCTCCCCTCTCACTAAACCATCCTGACATCTGTAATATCACATCGACTGCTCTCTCTCTATCCTGACTTCTGTAATATCACATCCCCAGCTCCCCTCTCACTAAACCATCCTGACATCTGTAATATCACATCGACTGCTCTCTCTCTATCCCGACTTCTGTAATATCACATCCCCAGCTCCCCTCTCACTAAACCATCCTGACATCTGTAATATCACATCGACTGCTCTCTCTCTATCCTGACTTCTGTAATATCACATCCCCAGCTCCCCTCTAATGCTTTTTATTTTTCTTTCATTTTTTATGAAGTGCCAAAGTGGCGATATAAAATGTTACAATGGTGCATCCACATATATTGGATAGAAAATATGACATTAACATATATCACATGTCTCTAATTTTGTTTTCATCCACAATCTGGCGTTTTCATTCAATATATTTTTTTAAATCAAAGTTTTTTGCCAAAAAACTTCAGGACTTTTTGCCATTTTTTAGCCAAATTATTTTTTTTCGTGATGCAATCTGGTACTGGAAAGCCAAAAAAAGAAAGCCCTGGACCAAACCATAGCCAGCCGGACAGGCCCAATTCCAACTCGGCTTCTATATAAGTTAAAGTTAAGTTAAAGTGACTCACCACCGCACGATCATCATCAGTTTTGTCCCAAGAAAATGGCATACAACAGTAGTGATTAAAAAAAAAAAAGGAGTTGAAAAGAATCACCTTATTGACTCTCAACAGTCGCCTTTAAAGTTTTTTCTTCAATACTACTGTTACCACACTATTCCTGCATACAAAAAAATGAATATATAAATGAAAACTACTAGAAAGTAATTCTATAGTATCGCCCATCTCACTCGGATCTTATTTACCTACAAACTACATTTATTTAATGTTTAGTTTTGTTATCACGTTTTGTCGGATCACAATAGGCGAGACCTTTTAATTTGCAAGTGTGAAAAGAATGGTTGCATACTCTCTGCCTCCCCTCAACTGCTTGACTCTTGCAACCCAGCCAACACTTTCTCCAACGTAACTTATTTACTTTTACAAGCACGGTCATACTACATTCATTTTCAAAATGTTACAAAGGCAATGGTCCCTGTGTTTACAAAATAAATAAACAAAAAGATGGCACAAAGACTATGGTCCACGTGTTTCAAAAATGAAAAAAGAGAAAAGAAAGTTACCAAGACTATGGTCCACGTGTTTACAAAAATGAAAAATAACAAGTAAAAATTTACAAAGACAATGGTCCACGTGTTTCAAAAATTAATTAAAAATAACAATAAAAAAGTTACACAGACAATGGTCCATGTGCTTCAAAAATAATTAAAAATTAAAAAAAAAAGTTACAATAACTTCATTGGGAATCTCGTGCATGTGGAGTGCGCCGAAGTAAGCTGTGACAACGCTGTGACATGGTAAAGAGGGAAAAGAGGACCAAGAAATAAATAAACTCAGGCAGTCAAAAGGACTTGCGAGGATCAATAATAAAAACAATTGTTTGTAGCTGTTGTTCTTGAGGGCCTGTTTACACCCCCCAAAAAAACACTTTGGGTTAGAGACCAAAGAAATGGAGTGTTCTGATTGGGTACATAGCTATCTTCCAATCAAAACACTCCATTTCTTTGGACTCCAACTTATAAAGTTTTTGGGTGTAAACACGTCCTTCACCCTTGTCGTATAGTCTATTATGAATGTAATGATCCCCCCAAACTTTAGACTGGAGATTAAAGAAACGAAGTGTTTTGATTGGGTCTTTGTTTTGGGTCCATAGCTATCTTCCAATCAAAATCCTCCATTTCTCAAGGTTCCATCCTACTAAGTTTTTGGGTGTAAACAAGCCCTTTGTTCTAGAAGGAAGTTCTTTACTCTAGAAGGACCTGAAAGCCGTTTGCCATCATATAGTAGATTGTGAATGCGGTGATATTTGACTAGAACAACATCAACCAAATATCGTTTAGTACAAAGTAAATTAATGATCATGATAATATGTAAATAACAATGCATCACAATTCATATAATTAACCTGAATTGAAGAGTTATAAACTTAAATAAGGATAGAGTTATACAATTAAATAAGGGTAGTATAGAGGGACCCCAAGGGCCTTTCAAGGGTTAACTGAACCCACCCTCCCCAATTTGCTTAAAAATAATACAATACTCTTACTCTAAATCTGGTCCACAATTACAAAATCCATTGTGATTACTTCGCTGGTTCCTCGGTGCTTTTGTCTATTTCCCAGTGAAATGAAACGCCTACAATTGGCGGAGAAAATGACTGAAAGAGTAATCTCACTCTCTCAAACCTACTCCCAAATTATAGCCACACTGAGCAATTAAAACTAAATAAAAAAACAAAGGTTTAGTATCAGATTGGTAGGTTAGTTTGACCTTGTATCTTTTTTTTCTCCTCGTTTCGCCAGAAGTCCACTCTGGCCCGCTGGTGTTCCTTCACTTTCAAATACAATTCTCACTTTCAAAAACTGAAAAAAATAGAAACTAAGAAAAAAAAATAGAATTGGGGACACCAATTCAGTGCCGACTTATGAGTAGCATCCAGACACCCCTACGTTAAAATTAAAAATTAAAAAAAAAAATTAAAATCACCCACCATTTTGAACCCACCCTAAGGGTAAAAAAACCAACCCAAACCAGCTGAGTCAAACAACGAAACTGAACCCGGCGTATTTTTCGTCCACCCGTGTGTCGTCGTCGTCGACTTTCCCCAACGATCGTTGACTGTAGCGGTGACCTCGCGAGCCACTTCTTTCATCCTGTCCGTCCAACTCCATACAACGATCAACGCACCCTCTCCTTCTCAAAAGAGTGTCGCCTCCAGTCACCCTGGGATTTAACCTCCGATCGATCATCTCAACCTGGGATCCAGTGTTGCAGTGCAAACTGTGGATGATTGTGTGTCCACAAAGCTTACAATCTTTGAAGCTCTAGTTCTGGTTTTCTTCATCACCTGTACAGCAAAGCAAAGCAAAGCAAACAACGAGGGAGCTACCGGCAGCAGCAGCAACAGCAGCAGCAGCATCATTAAATTAGTGTTGCTGGAGCATTGATGGTCGCGGCGAGGACGACAGGGGTAGCTGGGGAGTTCTGAGTGGCTTGTAAGACTGGGAGTAACGTCGTGTGCGTTCGCTTGCATTGAGAGGCCGTGGCCGGGTGAGTCGGGGTGGGGGAGAAAAGCTCATTTGGTTATGGAGCAAGGTTAGGGTGACGACGGGTGGGTGGCGAACAACGTCGTCGTCAATCGACCGATCCTTTTTAGTTTTTAGTTTTTCGTAGAAACCGATCTCAACTGGTGGAGCGCCATGAGTTTGATTCAGCTCCTGGTCGAGGTGCAGGTCGGGTTGAACATTGGAAGAAGTGAAGCAGGCGAGGTCTGGAGCTTCCGGCCTTGATCGGTCGATCGATTGAAGGAATGGCTGGTTGGTTGGTTGATAGATAGATTAATTAATTGGTTGGTAGATTGGTTGATTGCGTCACATTCATCACTGCGTTTTGTAGCTAGCAAGCTTTCGGATCACGAAGAGGAACGGTGGCGCAAGGCCGGGTGCGGAAGGATAGTGATGGTTTGCGCTGGGACGTGATCGTAGTTTGCAAGGAAAGGTTCAAAAGTTCGAAACCGTTTGGAAGGTTTTAGTTTTTTTTTTGAAATAGTTGGTGACATTGAGAATTTGGAGAGTGGTATTGGACGTGGCGTGTGGGGCCGCAAGTTGATGCCGAAGCCGCTGTAGCTCCCGTCATGGCGAACTTTTGGTGACGACGGGTTTTACTTTGGGTTCGTGGTGGCTGTGGCACTTAGCGTGCACTTTTCGCAGCACAATTGGAAAGAGGTTTCGTGGTTTTTATTGCAATGGACCGTGTCAACAGCTCCAGATTGAGTAACAGCAGCAAGGAGCCTCCTTCATTAAGCGCCACGCATTTGCGTCACCATTCCATAAGCCGTGACGTGTCGGTAGACATCGAGAGTATGTTGGAGGCTGGCACCAGCAGCTCCCAAAGCTCTGGCTGGCAGCCTGAGCCTCCACTATCTGACTGCGAGGATGTTCCTCTCGGACAAGCAATGCTGGAGCTCAGCTTCGACGTGGGCCACAACCACATCACTCTCACGAGCGTCACTCCCGCCGAGGCTCCCTTAGTACCCGGGGAGCCTCGCAGCGACGGCCTCGAAGTCGATTCTCGCCGCCCAAGCTCCTTTCGAGAGAGCATCAAAACAGTGGGAACCTTAGTGAAGCAGTTCAGCCACGATTTCACACGAAGCTCCCGAGTGCAAGACGAGAGTACTGACGACCCGGAGCTCGGGAAATGCTCGTCCATTCGAATGCAGAAAAACCCTTCTCGCGCGGAGTACGCAATCGAAGGGCTTCGTTACATCAGCAAAGCGACGGCCACTGCGGATCAGAAGAAATCATGGGAGCAAGTGGAGACTCGGTTTCATAAGCTTGCGAATAGCGACTGCATGTTACCCAGGTCAAGCTTCGCGGAGTGCATTGGAATGAAAGACTCGAAGGAGTTTGCGAATGAGCTTTACGACGCGGCGGTGAGGCGCAAGCGGAGTGAGAAAGTGCAGGCGATTAGTAAAGAGGATCTGTACCAGTATTGGATTCGGATCACGGACACAAGCTTCGACGCACGGATTCAAATGTTCTTTGATTTATGCGACAAGGATTTGGATGGAAGGATCACGGGGGAGGAAGTGAAGCAGTTGATCATGTTGAGCGCGAGCGCGAATAAACTCTCCAAGCTGAAAGAGCAAGCAGCAGAGTACGCCGCGCTTATTATGGAAGAGCTTGATGTGGATCGTGTGGGTTACATTGAGCTTTCGCAATTGGAAACACTCCTTCGTGGATCAGTGCAAGGATTCGGCAAAGATGCAATCGTGAATTACAGCCAATTGTTAACCTCCAGAAGCAAGCGTACTCAGATCACGAAATTTGTTGAGCGATCACACTATTTCGCTCTCGACAATTGGAAGCGTCTCTGGATTCTGTCGCTCTGGGTCTTGGCTATGGCGGCTCTGTTTGCCTGGAAGTTTTTTCAGTACAGGCACCGAAACGCGTTTTACGTTATGGGGTACTGTCTGTGTATCGCAAAGGGAGCAGCTGAGACTTTGAAGCTCAACATGGCGCTCATTCTTTTGCCCGTTTGTCGCAACACGCTCACTCGTCTGCGCTCCACTCGACTTGGGAAGATCATTCCTTTTGATGATAATCTCGACTTTCATAAGATCATTGCTGGGGGAATTGCGTGTGGTGTTTTCACGCACGTTACGTGTCATATTACGTGTGATATCCCGAATTTAGTGAATGCGCCTGAAGAGAAGTTTTTCAAGTATTTGGGGCATGACTTTGAGAAGCAGCCGACGTATAAGGAGATCATGGAGATGTCGGTGGGGTGGAGCGGGCTGCTGATGTTGGGGTTGATGATTGTGGCGTTTTTGTTGGCGACACATTGGTTTAGAAGGAGCTTGGTGAAATTGCCGTGGCCGTTTCATAGGTTAACGGGGTTTAATGCGTTCTGGTACTCGCATCACTTGTTTGTTATTGTGTATGTGCTGCTGATTCTGCATACAGTCAAGCTCCTGCTCCGGAATCCGTGGTACGAGCGCTCGGTACGAATCTCATACCTCTTTTTTTCTCTAATCTCTTGTCTCTAATCTCTCTTGATTGCATCCGACTTCCAACATTCAAATTCACTAAAAAAGCACCCAATCGAAACTGTCAATGTTCAAAATCAATGTCCAGGTTGTGTGATTCGAGAGTCGTCCACCTGTAAGTCAAAACTCGGGGATGCTTTCTCAGTAGACGATATGCTTAAATTAATTCATTTAGTGATAAGAGGTTGAATAGGGCAAGATTCCTTACAGCGTCGTTGGAACACTATTGATCCCGCTAGAATCCCACCATACTGCTCTTCCAATCCGAGAGTTAGGGTTTCAAATTTCCAGTGGGTGTTTGTTGTGCAGACATGGATGTACATCGCGGTTCCATTACTCCTCTACGCAGGCGAGCGTTTCCTTCGCATGTACCGCACAAACTCCACAAAGGTCGACGTCGTCAAGGTGAGTCCCAAATCACAAAAGCCTCACGAAATCCTAAAATCAAGTCGAACAATTCCATCCACTTCCTGATATGGGTTCTCTCCAAATTCTTCCCCATTTCTTCCACTCACCCCCCTGTCTCCCTCCCTGCCATTCAGGCCGCCATCTACACCGGCAACGTGCTCGCCATCCACATCACCAAACCCGACAATTTCAAATACAAGTCCGGCATGTACCTCTTCCTCCAATGCCCCGAGATTTCCTCCTTCGAATGGCACCCTTTCTCCATCACCTCTTCCCCGGACGACCCTTTCCTCTCCGTCCACATCCGCACTCTGGGCGACTGGACTGCCGAGATGAAGAAGCTTTTCAGTGAAGCTTGCGGTGGTCGCCCTCGTCTCCAAACAGTCAACAACTACGGTCTCAGTGGGGAACTGACCCTTGCTGCGCGTTTCCCCAAGCTCTACATCGATGGGCCTTACGGTGCTCCTGCTCAAGACTACCTGAAGTACGATGTACTGTTGCTGGTGGGACTGGGGATTGGGGCCACCCCGTTCATTAGTATTTTGAAGGACATGTTGCATCACCAGAAGACGGAGAGTGGGTCGAGCGGCTCGGGCGGGTCGGGGTTAGGGTTGGGATTAGGGCCGGATCCGAACGTGAGTCGGGAATTTTCGCAACTGAGTGGGGAGATAGCGAAGAGTCCGAGGGCGGGGGGGAAGGTGAAGAAGAGGAAGAGGAAGCCCAAGGCGTATTTCTATTGGGTGACGAGGGAGCAAGGGTCGTTTGATTGGTTTCGAGGGGTTATGCGAGACGTGGAGGAGGTGGATAACAAGGTAATGGAAGCCCTTGCCCTTGCCCTTCTCAAATTTTGTGAGATGAATGACTGAAGGGCCGTGATTTGGGGAAGAAAATAATGACAGTCTTTCGTTTAGGTTTTGAAATGACGAGGTGAAGCGAATGATAGTCTTTGGATTAGGTTTTGAAATGAAGAATGATGGTCCTGAATTGATTTAGGTTTAGGAAATGACTAGATGGAGCCAGAAATGATGGTCTCTCTTGATTGAGGTGGTGAAATGAAGGAGGGGGAGGGAGGAATGATCGCCTTAGGTTTAGGGTTTGGAATGAATTGGTGTCCATTGTGGTGCAAGGGTGATTTAGGGTTTACATGCCTTGCTTTTGGAGGTCTAAGAGTTGCTGTGCACTTGGTGCCAGCTCAAGAATATCAAAGAATTTTGAACACGTTGTTGCTGAAGCTGGGATATGTAGAATCTCAATGACTAAGAGACAGTGCTAACTCTGGTGTCACGGTGTTTGCAGGAGTACATTGAGATGCATAATTACTTGACGAGTGTTTACGAGGAAGGAGATGCGAGGTCGACATTGGTGATGATGTTGCAAGCATTACACCATGCCAAAAATGGGGTTGACCTTGTTTCTGGCACAAGGGTACGTCTCCTTTTCTTTTTCGAAGCCATGTTGGAAGCCCTAATTGCTGCCTTTCAGTTTAGCATTTGGCTCACGTTTGCTTCTGATCGACTTTGCAGGCACGCACGCATTTTGCAAGACCTAATTGGAAGAGTGTCTTCTCAAAGCTAGCTGCTACACACCCGGACAAGCGAGTTGGTACGAATCTCTCACTCTCTCAGCTCTTCGTAATCTTTAATGAAACCTTATAATCATCCCTAAACTGGGTTATTACCATCCCTAAACCCTAAATTTAGTTGGTACTCTTGACAACTCCATTTCTTAACATCTTCTTTTACAAATCGTCTTCTTTAAGATTATGCTGAGTAACTCAAACGCTCATCCTTTTTCACATGTCCTACTTTCCATACCACCCAGCAAGGCTCCCGATTTGAGTTACTTAAAGACATCCTGTTTTTTGATCTTTATTTTTTCCCCGGTGGTGGTTTTGCAGGAGTATTTTATTGTGGACCAGTAGCACTAGCCAACGAGCTGGAAAGCCTCTCCAGAACCTTCACCCAGAAGTCCACCACCAAGTTTTCGTTCCACAAGGAGAATTTCTGAGGATGGATCTGACCAAGCAAGCTTGTAGATAAAAAAAAACACGAATTCCAACTGTGATTCAGCGCCTCAGCAGCAGAGCAGCAGCAGCCATGGAAGTTGTAATATATATACAATCATTGTCAAAGTTGGTGGCGAGCCCAAGGTCACCGATTCTTTACAATACAGATCAGATCTTCTTCTTCTTCGAAACGTAACGGAGCTAGAATGAAATGAAAATGAAACGAATGAATCCCATTTTTTTTAGTGATCGAGATCGAGAGAGCGAGCCATCCTTGTAGTAGTAGCTGATGATCGAGTCTTAATTAATTAATGAATGCAAAGTAGGGCAGAGTCATAAGACCTTAGAAGGGGCTCAAGGCATGCAAGCGCAGCGTTTACGAAGATGGGAATGCTAGCTAAGCAAACAGCCAGGCTTCTTCTATTGAAATGTGCTCGTGTTTGTCAGTCTTGGCAACTCGGCAGCCTCCAGTAGCCTCCCCTTGGGATTCGGCTTTCCCTCGCAAGGGGTACCAGCCAAGGGTTCATCTTATGTGAAAAAATTGATCGGAAAAACGAAGAAAACACACAAAAAAATTTAAGTGGCCGCAAGGCCTGCTTCTTCACTTGGATACATGGTCTCAAATTTGGGGATGGGGGGATGGGGTGCTTATGTGAGTTGTCATTGAACTTGTTGAATTGTGTCAAACCTGGTGTTAATTTTCTGTCAACCTGAAAAGGGGATGTGCCTTGGTCAACCTTAGTTGATTGTAACTTTCAAGACATCCATTTTGGGTGTATGTGTTGATGAGTTAGGTATAGGTCTACCCCATTTTAACCCCTACAGGTTTTTGGCTATGTTTTCATCAAAAATGTTCCAAAACTGCCATTTCTAGTACAAATACCAAAAATTTAGGAAAATATCATTTTTGAGCATATAAAATTGTAGGATCTTGGAGTACACTGGGCTGAAAGGTTTTTGTTTTTGGTGTGAAAATTTCAAAGAAAAATAAAGAAAAATTCCATCCGTAGTGAATTGCCCAAAATCACTATGTTGCCTAAAAATGCAGTTTAAGGCTTTAGGGGTTAAAATTTTGAAGAAACTGAAAAATTGAAAGAACTATTACTATTATATGCTCCAAGTGCTAGAATCCGAATTACCCGTACACCATATTCTATGTTTTTCCTTCAATTTTTTTTTTTTCATTTATATTACAAAAGTGTGTTTTGCATTCAATTCTAATAATGTTTTCAAATGTGTGTTTTTATAGGGTTGATTGCTACTGAATGCCAAGTATGTGACATCTAGCAAAACATCTCCTACAAATTGACAAATTGTTGTCATATTATGGTTGTTTTAATTAGAATGGTTTCTCTATTCCACTCTTATAATACTTTTTTCTTTTTCTTTTCCTTTTGAACAAATGGAAAGAACCATTGCATTAGAACAAGAAACCAAGGTACACAACGGCCAAGCCCCCAAAGTTTGTATAATACATTTCCAGTACCGTTTCAATCTATAGTGGAACCACCCATTGTCGACCACTTAAGCAATTATGCATATATTCTAGAGCAGTAGAAGGCAATATGAATTTACACTCTTGTAGGAAGATAGAAATGATGAGCATTGCCAAGTTTTCATGATTTTTTTTCCTTAAACTGAATTTACTATGAATTTCGGAAGCCAAAAGTTGGCCTCAACCCATACCCAACATATAGAGTCTTCCAATTTCGACCAGTACATAACTACTACTTTCCCACTCATTGCTTCATGCTTTCTTGTTCACTAAATCAGGACATGTGTCATGAGTTTATAGTGCCAACCTTGCAAAAGAGAAAAAATCACATTTCAAATTATGGTTGGAATCTATACCAACCTTGGATGGAAATAGCTGCACCCTACAAGTTGGTTATTGATGGCCGGTTGGTAATGGGTGGTTTTACCATAATCTTATATTCTACAACTGAAACTATTCCACACTCTTTTTCTTTTTTTGGGGGTGGGCTGTTTTCCATGACTGCATAATTAAATTTCATTAGCGTTCTATTGGGCAGTGAATCAGCTCCACTGCTACAGACTTTCATTAAATTATTTGGGCATTAATTATTGTGATGTTTTTTTCTTCCATCCTTGTGGTCATAAAGTTTACTATTGTCTGAATATTGAAGACTTTTGTTTGACAAACGGCTGCAAGTTCGAAGGGCCGCCTGATAATCGGGGCTTGTTTTCGTCAACCAGTCTTCGGAGTAGTTGCTCGTTTTTCTTTGCTTTACAAAGACTTGGGATTCAACTTCTACGACCACCGACAAAGGCACTTTGGAAAGGTAATGGGGACTAACTTTTAGTCTTCTTCTTTTTCTGGGTCGGTAGGATGATAAAAATTTAAAATTAAAAAAAAAACTAAAATTGATGTACAACCAAAATCGCTGACCTCTTCCACATGGTTTTTTTTGTTTTGTTTTTGTTTTTTCCTTTTTCTTCCTTCCCTTGAAACACATGGACAATTAGCATTGGCTTCCACGTTGTTTCAATGGGACTGAGATGTCGTAACGCATGAACATTAGAAAAGTTGAAAAATCTAGCTAGGAGACCAAAATGTATATGGGTCTAAGGGCCTCTTTACATGCTTGTCCAATGGGCAAGTTTATAGCTAATTCAAGCAAGCAGACAAAAGCAGCTTTGTCGGTTGTCTTGTTTGGGTAGGCAAGTGGGAAAGGAGGAATTGAAGTTTCACCAATTACCGAAAAAGAACAACATTGGTGGAGACTAGTGAATCTAGTACGAGTGATTTTTTTTTTATTGTTTCCTTCCCCGCCCATCAGGTCCACATGAAAGTGTAATGCCTATTTTTCCCTGTAGCACACATTGTACAATTTCCGGGATGCCCAATACATGTAAGGAGGCCATAAATGGAAGTGTAAAATAACTACACCTAAAATTGTGCAAATAAACAATTCAACATGGTTCCCATTATTCTATTGAAAACCTTTTCCTGGGGGCATATTGGTAATCAAAAGGAGATTCTAGATTCTTTTAGAATGCATTTTTGGGATACCATATGAATAAACTACAAACTTTCAAATTGCTGAAAATAGGTGTTTCTAAAACCAACCCTAGACTCTTATGAACAGTGGGAGTACATTTTAGGGAAGAATCTAGAGTGGTCAATTTTAGAAAACGGTTGAAATTAGGTGTAGTCACTACTTAAAGGACATCACCACCCGACTTCAAACAACAGTGTGAAAAGTGAATGATAAAAAAGTAGAGTGATGTGTGAAATAATTGGCCAATAACAAGCCAAATGTATTTTTTGTAGGCCATCTCACCTAGGCTTGCAAAACCAACTTTGTTTTCAAGTCTCGGAGGCCTACTCGCCTTACAAATTGGATGACCTCTTAACAAGTCATCTAGTTTGCAAGGCGAGTGAGAGTCATAATAGCGTTGCATCAATGTTGTGACAATAGTGTTGCATCACTTGTAGAAATTATGTTCTAAGGTAGGTAGATCCAAAATCAACAATGCATCCAAAACCAATAATATATGTTGTTGTTGTGTATTTGATATGCCTACATGCAAGATAGAGGTACATATATAGCAGTAGATTTCTTAACCCCTAAAGTTCCATGATTATATTTTCACCAAAAACACTCAAGAACTGCCATCTTTAATACAAGTACCAAATTTTGGAAAAAAAAGTTTTTTTGACACATGCAACCATATGGTCTTGTAGTATGCTGACTTGAGAACATGTGGTAAAAATTTCAGAAATTTCCACCTCACGGATTGCTAAATATAAGGATTAAAATTCATTAAAATCATTCTTTGGCCCTACAAAAAATCGGGCAGCTGCACTTCACAAGTTCACTTTACTATGAAAAAATGACCAAATTGGAGGTGCTTCTTTGGATTCATTTTCCTAAAGAAGTTGTCTTACATGTTTGAAAATTTTCACATCATTTGGAGTTGTACAACATATAGGAAAAAAATAGTAAGTAGAATGAACTAGAGAATGATTCAAAATACTAAATTGTTAAGAATTTAGTTATGGAATTGAAAAATGCCAATTCCAATGGTTATAATGTTGTAATAAAAAATCTACATCCTATAATTTTATTTTTTTCCAAAAAAATTGAAAACTGAGTAAGATAAAGGACTTCAAAGTTTATTTTAGAGTAAAGAATCTATAATTGCCCACAAACTAAAAACCCTCATAACTTTTGATTCATTGATCAAAATGGAATGATTTGAAGCTTTCCATGTATATATAACTCTAGAAAATCAATTTCAAATTTTTATTTTTGAAAAAAGTAATTTTTTTAATCTGCCCAAACTGCCCAATTACAAAAAAAATTAACGTATTAGGCCATGATATTTTACTCATATTTCCAAATGTCATGAAATTTAGTGCATATGAAAGATATTCCTCATACCCACCTTATATTAAAATTTTAGCCATAAATATGGAAATCTCCAGTCACACATACCCAAAAAATCTATATTGCCAAAAAACACATGTTGATCCTTTAGGGGTTAATTTGGTTGGTTTGGAGTATGCTTACATTAGTCAAGGAATGCATCTAAAGGCTCGTTGGAATTGGTCATCAATGCTAACCATGTTGGATAGTCTCCCTTCTACAAAACAACATATGACTTCTAAACAATGAATGGAAAATTGCCATTGAAATAGTGTTTTAGGTTGTTGGAATCAATGTAGTATAAAATCCTTTTTGACAATTGTTATTACATCTTTTGTTGCTTCTAGTGACATAATAAATTATTGTGAGGTGAAATAACCCACTTCTTGAGGTTCATTTACACTATAATAATATATTTTATCCATGGGAACGATAAAATAACCCCATCATGCTATAAGGTAGCAATTAGAAAAGAATATAATATAGTTCATTTCATCTCTTGATCTCATATTGCTCTTCTAAACCAACATTCCACCATGGTGGGAATACACCTCAAGGATTTGGTTAAAAAATATGACAAATGATGTGATATTACAGAAAATAGCATTAAAGAGGCCATAGCCCCCTATTGATTAAAAAAATTGAAAATACAAGGTTAGATGGTAGAGGTGACGATTCTATTATTAAGAGCATCACCACCAATAGCACTCCATTTGACCACGACATCAAAAATTGGCAAGGCACTTGCTATATCATGAGAAGTGGCAGTGTATTCATGACCTGATGTTCTACACCAACCACCCTTTAATCCCTGAAGGATTGTTTGTCCTCTCCGAGGACAATTTGGGTCTGGGTAGGTTTCTATTGTTTCAATTTGTAGTGAATCTTTTTGAATTTTTTGAAGTTGTGTAGATTGCTGAGAGCTTTGTGGATATAAATTTTTTATTTCAATCGGTGTCTGGTAGCAAAAGTCATGGTACAATAAGCCCAAAACGGAGGTTGGCGGGCAACACCAAAAAAATCACAAAAATTCAAAATATATATATTTTTAAAATTTCCTAAAATATTATGTTGTTGTCTACATATGAAGCTTTGATTCATTCTATTTGGACTAGAGATGAGAAAATTATGGACAATCTTGTTTTGGGGGCAATCTAAGCATCTTCTTGAAAAAAAGCTTTTTCTCCAACTTTGAATGCTAATATCTTCCAATCCATACAATCAAATTTGATGAAATTTGATATGAGACAAGTTAAATACAAGATCCTATGGTTAGATTCCAAAATATATATATTTTTGGTTTTCTTGGGTGAACGTAGCAGAAGTGGTAGTTTTGACAGAAAATAGCCTCGGTCCTTTAGGGGTTACAGTCTTCAGTAAAGTTCTTCCTTTTCTTTTCACCCTTCTCACTAGCCTCCACATCTTCTACTAAAGCCATAGTCAAAGTTGACCAAGTTGGTGTGAATGTAAAAATTGCTCACTACAAAGCCCCTCCGTTTGCCTAGCAAATGTGAGAGTGACGGGAGGAACAACACAATTTGTATTGTAATGGGGTGATGGTGTAGACCATTTTCTCTAGACATGCACGGCAAGCCTAAAGTGGCACTGGTGAGACGAGACCTGGTGGCGATGCTCTAACTCTTATTTGAAAAAGAGCCGATTAAAGTGGATGCTATTGGTTGGGGTGAATCAACCCCCTTGCTCGTCCTCCCAAAGTCATTCCGGGGGGCATGTAATAAAAACACCCCTAGTTTGTGCTTGATTAATTTATGTTCTACACCTTTCTAAGCTAATTTTGGGACACTAATTGCAAATATGAATTCAAAATTTGCAAATTTCATCATGCATGACAAATAAAATATTTCAGCGTTTTCCCTCGGGGACGAGCGAGGGAATCCAAGTGAGATTAGCAATTTGCCATCCGAAGTAAAAAAATTAAATTAATAGACCCCCCCTTAACCAAGTTTCCGGATCTCACAGGGGCTCAATATTTGGGGGTACAATAGCATGTGGGCACCTGCCAGAAGAGGCCTTATTCTTTCTTTCTTTTTCCATTTTTGTAGGTCATGGGTACAATTTGATAGCTTAATTTATGTATACGCTGAGTATGGCTTTTTAGCTGGATGCCCGGAAGGGCCAGGATCAACCTCAGGGTTCCAAATTCCAAATTCCTATGCCCGTTTACCGAATCTTGGAATATTCACCGGCACTGTGATTTTTCTTAATTTTATTTTAAGGTTTATTCCAAGGCCTTGCTGTTTTTTTTTATTTATTTATTTTTGGTCAGAAGAGGACTATGATTTTTTATTCCATGGCAGGGTAATTTAGCAATTGCACCTGGTGGTCGTTGATATTTCCTCTGAGTGGGTGGGTTCCTAATTGTAGCAGTGAATAAAATGAAGTTTGCATGAAGTGATTCCCGGGATTACTATAAGAGAATCAATCAGAATGCTGATTTTAACATTTTTTGGGGGGCATTTTTGGAATTCGGTCCTTTCTTTCCCTCCAACTGAAGTTGTACCTGCCAACATGGGATCCGAAGGTTGCTCTGAATTGCTGCAAGAATAAGTGCAATTAAGTATAATTAAGTGATATAACTAAAATGATCTATATATATTTTAATTAAATAAATAAATAAATGAAATTGATCGTGTGTATTAAAAGGAAGTAAAAAAAGAACATGAGTGAAGAGGGGATAAGAAATTGAGGAGACATGTTCCAATTGGTAATGTGCAACTCCTCTAACTACACACGTCTCGGACCACTTGGTAGAATTACTTTAAAGAGGTTCAAGGCATTGGAGAGGGTCTGCACTACATAGGAAGTTGCCCTTGTGGTTTACTATGTCACATCTTTAAGCCCACGAAGTTTGTTAACAATCATATTTTCCTTCTTTTGTGACAAGGTGAGGTCCACCACTTACTGCTTGGCCCGCTCTCATTGTTATTCCGGAAGTCGGGACCACTCAGACCTATTACTTCACGGAGGTTTATTCCCTCACAGAGGGTGCACTTATTAGAGTTCTGTTGTAGTCAAATTGCTAGAGTTGGGACACTTATAAGAAGAAAATGACGAGGATTTGAAAATTTTAATTCTATTATTTTGGGAAAGTCTTGAGGATGAAATTATGTAGACAATTGACCTATTAACCCTAAAGTGAAAATGAGATGTATTACAACTAGTGGAAACATGGTTTGTGTACTAACCAAAGAAATTACTTAATACAAGAACACCTATATGAAAAAGTAGACTAATTGTGAATCTTCTCATGGTCAAATCATTTGTTTTCATCCCTTCCAATTACCCATGTCCCACTCTTGCTTTCCATTCCCAACATGCCAAGGTACTATTCATATACTATTTACGTAATCAAGGCCCACCACAACCTACACATATTGGTCTTGTCTAATGAATCATGGAATCTGGAAGATCTCAACATTTCATGGAAAATTTGCAAGCACACCTAAAATGGTGAGCAACAATCAGTCAAAATTCTATGCCAATCTCATTTTTTGGAGTGTTTATACAAAAAAAAATTTGCTCCTCATATAAGAGTGGATCTTCATTTCTAATTTATACACACCAAAAGCTATTCCGGTTAGCTCTAAGCTTGTTAGGGGGGTGATGTTCTTTACATGTTGGCAAATTCTCTATCACAATTCTATACCCAATTCATGGACCTTCTATGTCAAATTTAGAAAATACACCATGTTGCGACCAAAATTGGTTTCTCCAAGCCTTAAGGAGCTAAAGTGCATTTTGATCATGAAAGAAATAATATATAGTTTAATGTATAATATTTTTTCATACTCATTAACTTTGGTCCCTATGCAAATTGGAGAAAAGACACTTTACAAATTTACGACAGGTTCACATCCTCCACATTGTAACCAATGGCATATTGCCAACCATCACATAGATTATAGAAAATTCAAACACCAAGTAGCAAATCCATGACATAGAATATACAAATGTAGTACCTTGTGCACATCTAACATAAAGGAAAGACTCGTGTACAAACTCTCATGGTCTTTATGACACGGAAAATCCAAAAAAAATTGTACATATTTCCAATTCAACTTACAATTGTACAGAGATTCACAAAGTTTACTTTTTAGGCTGGCAATAGAAAAAAGTTTGCCAAAACTTTATCAAAACTTCATCAATAGCAAGAGGAACTTGAAGTTGTAATGTAGTTGTAGCATGTTAGTTCCAAATATGGTGGCCTTTTGAATCACTTGGACATCATGATTGATGTTGTGGTTTCCATGTCTTGGGGAGATGACTTTTTGTTATTCAGCCCCTAAAGTTCTAAGGCCTCTTTTCCATTAAAAAAATCACTCAAAACTGTCATCTCTATAACACATAGCAAAAAATGTTTAAATTTTTTTTTTTTTTGTGCATATTTAACCATAGGATCTTGTACTAGACTAGTATAAAATTGTGTGGAAGAAATTTCACAAACTTTGACGTTGTAGATTGTAAGATATTTGCGTTTAAAGTGAAGGAAAAAAGTTATTTTGCACCTTGCTCAACTACATTTTTTGATTTTGAACCTTCATAACTTATAATTTTTCTCATTTGATTTTTAATTTTTAATTTAATATGATAAAGAATTGAGTGGAGAGTCTAGGGAATTTTTTTTTTTTTTAAAACTTAGTTTTCATTCATTCAAAATTTGTTAAGTAGAAGTATATTCAAGATTGAAGGAATATCTAATTTGTTAATAGCTCTAAGATGGAATTGAAATACACTAATTTCAATGGTAAGATTATTCTAGAAAGAGACCTTAATCTTGTGAAACTTTTATTTCTGAATTCTTTTAGAAATCGAGGTCAGATTGAATCCTATAAATTATTTTTAAAGAAGATGCTTTGATTTGCCCATAACTTTCACATTACAAATCCAAATGGAATGAATCAAAGCTTCCCACGTACATAAAAATTTAATATGTACAAACCAAAAATTTAAAATGTTTCATTGTAAGATTTTTGAAGGGTTTTTCTACTTGTTGAACTCAAAATAGGATTTTGGTGCCATAACTTTAGCTCCCATGCTCCGATTGAAATAAAAGTTATATTGTTGGAAAGCTACTGTGTTTTTCTATCTTCTCAAAAAAAATTCAAAAAATCATGACAAATATTGAGACCATATGAGCTAGCCCTAAATCTATTTTGTCCCCCAAGGGAACAATGGGACTTTAAGGGTTAAGGTATACATTTGAGTTAAGAGGGTATTTGATGTGGAGCTATTTACCTTAATTATTGCATTTAAGATGCCCACATTTCTATATGAAATGCGACAAGGGGCATGTTTTCAATACCCTATATTTTTTGTAAATTTGTTCATACGATTTTAAAAGTGGGGCTATCTTACATATAAAATTTAAGTGTCCATTTTTTTCACCCCCACCCCACCCCACCCATCTTTCTTCACAAATTTTCCCTTCCCTATACTATATATTTGTATAGGGGATGCGCCATGAAACCAATGACAATCAATTCAATTTAAGTGCCATTGACCATGGTAGTTTTTAAGTCCTAAAGATCAATTGTTTGTTGAGAAGACAATTAAAAATCTAGGTAGGTTCCTATGAAGTCAATTTTGGTGTGAACTGGAACTTTTTTTTCCACTTTTTATGAAGTGACAAAATGGAAATGTAAAATGTTATAACTGTGCTCCAAATTTCAGCACTCATCCAAATATTGGATATAAAACATCACATTTGCACATATTACATGCCTCTAATCTTCAATCCACAATCTAGCAATTTCATCCATTTTTTTTTAATTCAAAGTTTTTTGGCAAAAACTTCATGATTTTTTTGCCATTTAACAAAAAAGTAAATTCTAATGCAGTTTGGCACTAGAAAGCCCCCTAAAAAGCCCTGGTATAAACATGTACTCCCTTAGTGGGAGTATAATTTTTTTTTCTAATCGGGTGCTCAAATCAAAATTTATGTTGCCCTAAATTTTTTTGGCATCCATGGCAATTTGAACATCTTTTGCAAAAATGCTCATCAACTTTTGAAATTTGGCATGTCTGTATCTAATAAAATAAGGCATACAATTGTCAAAAAAAAGTTAATTCTCAAATCACATTCTAAGAGGAGTCAAACTTTGTTAGCTTTATTGAAGCAGCTTCAAGAAAAAACATTTTCTTTTAATTTCAAGCCTATTATCTTGCAACTTGTAAAGTCAAAGTTTTTGAAAATTTTCTTACATATTCCAAATGTTTGTCTCTAATTTTTTACAATTTGTATTTCAAATAAAAAATTTCCTCATTGCACAAGAAATCATCAAAAAATGCGCTTAACTTCCTTGCATTGCAGGGTGATTTAGAGTAAGCTAAAGTCTATATTTGCTTTTGAAATTTTTCATGAGTGATCTATCATATACTTATGAATGTTCAAAATCCTCAATTTTATATAGATCAAAAATTTAACTCCAAGAGGGGCTCAAAGTCTGCTGACTATGTTTTTTTAGGGACGAAGAAAAGTTTTTTTTTTTCACTTGCAAACATTATAATCTTTCAATCCACGTGGTCAAATGGGCTGAATTTTTTTCACTCATTGCCTTATTTGCTTAAGACACTTTTGTATGTATGGAATTTTTTTAATTAATTTTTTATTTTGGACAATGTATCAGAAATTGGCTATTTTAGACTTTTTATCTTCCAAAACACCCTCCAGCTTTTAGGGTTTTAGAATGAATTACAAACTTTATTCTTGTATTACAAATCTAATTTTCAATTCATTTAACCTACTAAGATAACCCTTCCTATTTGTGGAATGTGACAATTTTCACCACTTGTGATAAATGTCTTACATTTATACCTATTTTTTTGATACATACAATACCAATACCACAGTACAATTTTAGTCAACTACACTCCCATGCATATTTTCTTGATGATGTTTATTTTATCATCCACATAAATTATTTGTCCACATTAAGGTTTACTATCTTCACATGACGACATCTTTCCTTGTCAAACTATCTAGCAATGTTGGTCGGGATGCATCTTGACACATCATGCTTTATATTAGCAAAAATAAAATAAAATCTTGGCATCTTGAACCGCTTATTAGTCAATGGACCGTCTAAGCCATCCAAAAAGAAAGTGTGTTGGTGTATGTGTTTAATGGATCTTGATGGTCGTTGAGGTTGAATCTTAATGTTTTATTGGTCTAATGTAATGGACATTTAGTCGTGACGTAAATTTGAAAATTCTAATCCACATCTATATTCATTTTACTACAAAAATTTCTTTAAAACATTCTTAAACCATGTGGAATTTTTTTTAAAGAATTTTTTAAAGAATTCTCTAGGTAGAAGGAAAATCTAATTTATTAATGTCTCTAAGATGGAATTAAAATGCAGTAATTTCATTGGTGAGATTGTTCTAGCAAGGAAACTAAATCATGTGGAGCTTTCTTTTTTTTAATTGTAAAAATTGCACTGAGAAATGGATTCTATAATTTATTTTTTCAAGAAGATGCGTAGATTGCCCCCAAAACAAGATTGTCCATAACTTTCACATCACTTATCCAAATGATGATTAAAAACTTTCTATGTAGACAAAAATATAATCTATGTGGAAAAAAAAATTTTAAAATGTTTTTTTGCCTCTTGGTCTTCCTTGTTTTGAGCTTATCTAGGTACAACTTTTGTTTCCAGGCACCAATTTAAAAAAATATATATTTCCATGAAAATAGTAAGTTTTTCTATCTTCAGAAAAAAATTCAAAAAATTCATGAAAAAAATTGAGACCAAAGGTACTTGTCCAAAATCCAATTTGTGGCCCAAAAATAGAACCTCTTTTAGTGCATGGTGCCGGGACTATGCACAAAGAGAAGTGTAATAATGGCCATCTAACTAATGCCGTCTCTAACTATAACAAATTTCAAAAAAAGTGCTTGAAATTGGATCCACCTACTAACTCTCTTATTGCATATTATGTACTAAGAGATGATGCACTGAGAGAAGTTCTATTGTAGTTGTCAATTCAAAGCTGTAAAATTTCAATCACGAACAAATTGAATTCGAAAACTCTGCAACAAATGCCAAACAATTACATTTCTTTTTTCTTTTTGAAACAAATGGAAATCCATTGCACATCAACAAAGTTACACATCAACCACCCGGAGGTCGGACAAGAAAAGAGAAACTAAGACACTATGAAGGCTAAGAGCTAAACAAACAAAAGAAACTAAAAGAACAAGTGGGAGGCATTACATAAGAAAATTCACCTTAACATCTAAGAAAATTGCTCCCCATTCTCTATCTTCAAAAAACTCTCAATTTTACACCAAAGACCACTGATTGTGCCATGCCATCGGAACATGGCTCCATGTGCCACGCCCACAAATTGCAAAAAAATTGAAATACAAAAATGGTAAAGAAAAGAGAGTTTAACAAATTGTAAACAACCAACACCGCATCCCTAATTTTGGAAGGAA
This sequence comes from Antitrichia curtipendula, assembly GCA_951230915.1. Lineage (NCBI taxonomy): Eukaryota > Viridiplantae > Streptophyta > Bryopsida > Hypnales > Leucodontaceae > Antitrichia > Antitrichia curtipendula. The sequence continues at coordinate 4,656,786 of OX579633.1, read as the reverse complement.
TCCAAGTGTGTGTGCAATGTGCACAAGGCAAGGGGAATTACCCCCCTTCATTGCCCGGCAGAGGAAAATACTGTAATTTTTTTGTTTGCAACATGAATTTTTTTTTTAAATTCTGAATTCATACTTGCAATATGAGGTCCTAAATTCGGTACGAGAGGTGAAGAAATTGATCTTTTTTTTTCTATTGTCTTTTTTAAAGTCATAAGGTACTATTTATCTTAAAAATGAAGATTTCATTGCAAAAAAAACTAGTTCAAATCAGCCGAGCTACAAGACTAGACAAAATAATGGAACAGAGCAAAAGAAAAATGGACAAGGGAGTCAATAGGTAGAGCTACTACATCCTATTCATATTGGTCTTGTCTACCCCCCAAGTACCCCTTGGGACCAAAAGTGTCCTCACATAGTTTGGAAGTCCAATTCAAAGTGTTGCAGTTTTTGCATCCAGTGTTTGAATTCAAAAAAAAAATGTTGGTAAATTTTCACTCTCTCTTCTAGTTTCTGTGGTAAAATTTTCAGATCAATCCAAAATTTACTAATTTTTTGGAAGCCATTCAAAGTTCCAAGATCAATTTGAATTTACCACACTGCATTTTAATGGCTGCAATTTTGGAGGCTTATATCTCCTTCATCCAATGTTTGTTTTCAATAAAAATTTGTTGATTAATATGTCCCTTATAGCCTAGTTATTGTGGTAAATTTTTTATGTTAATTCAAGTTGTTTTGAATGTTTGGGAGTAACTTGAAGGTCAAAATTGGGATGTTTTGGGATTACAATGAACTTTGGCGGTTTGTTTCTTCTTCATACAATGTGCATTTCTAATAAATAAAAATCGGTAAATTTGTGCATACTAGTCTTCTTTATGTACTAAAATTTTATATCAATCTTAGAACTTACGAGTGATTGAGAAGCATTTCAGTAGATGGAGGTTTAGTCTTAGATGTGTTTTTTCCAACAACTCTTGCTTTTTTTTTACATTTCAAAGTCATTATGTAGACACAGTGAGTCAATCAAACGATATGTTTTTTTGCTAATGTATTTGTATGCTGGTTTTAAAGCATTTTCTAATTTTTTTTTTCATTTGAGTAGGTTTAGAAATGAAGTTTCACCTTCAAATCTGTTTCTATGAAAATTTCAGCATCCTTTTTCAACACTAAAGCATTATAATCTTGCAATCTATGTGGTCAAATTTGATTCACGTCATCTACAACACATACACTACAAAATTGTATGGTTGAGATTTCTATACCTCAATGACATTTTAGACTATAACACTTCAAAAGCAATGATGTTTTTAAATCTAGAAAGGTCCTAGGCATTTAGGGGCTAATGAATAATGGAATCTAGAAGGTCTCAACATTTCATGCAAAATTTGCAAGCACACCTAAGATGATGAGCAACACTTGGTCAAAATTTTATGCCACATTCATTTTAGGAGTGTTCTGACAAAAAAAAATTCATCCCTCTTGCAAAAGTGGAGCTTCATTTCCAACTTATGCACATCAAAAGCTATTCCAACTAGCTCTAAACCTCCAATGGTGGCAATGCTCTTAGAATGTTGAAATTTTTCTTTTCATAATTTTATACTCAATTCATAGACCTTCTGTGTCAAATTTAGAAAATATCCCATGTTGTAACCAAAATTGGTTTCCCCAAATCTTTAGGATCTAAAAGTGCCTTTTGATCATGAAAGAATCTATAGTTTAATATATAATATTCTTTCATACTCAATTTCTTTGGTCCCTATGCAAATTGGAGAAAAGGCACTCTACAAATTTTAAGTGTGCTCAACTATGCTAGTGATGACCCACATGCTTACATTAGGAAAAATCCCCTTGTCACCGTCAAATGAAATTCATATGACTTTAATGCATGAAATGAAGGGTTTGTTTATACTAGGAATCAAGTCAAAAATTTCAAAATTTATGATTATTTTTATTGATAAAGTTGGATCATTTATAATCTCTTGGCAAAAAAGATGATTTAGAATTTTTCATTTTCTTTGCCTGGACCCAATTATGAAGCAACCCTTGATGCTAATTTTATGTAAACTTCACATTAATTAGTTACACAAATTTTCAATTTTAGAATAAAAGCTAAAGGCTCATATAGTTTCATAAAATTTCATATTATCTATAAGTTTCAACTTTTGTAAAGTGACCAAAATTTACAGTAATAAAATTCATATGAACATCAAAAGAAAGTCACATGAATTAGCATGTGCATTAAATGTTCATCTCGAGTGGTATATTGATTAAGGGGGAATTTGAGATATCCTATAGATGCTTACATTTATGAGCTTTACTAGAATCTTTTTCTTGGTCCAAATTCACAATGGTTGATTTTAATATATATATTTTTTTAAATGATAATGTTTTCAATAGAAAACAAAATAATAACATAAGGCTAGTTGGGTCTATTTTTTTACCACAATGTTTGGGTTTAAAGTAGGCATATCCATTGTAGACACTATTCCAATTGAATCCCTATTTACATTTGTACAACATTTCAATTCTTAAAATATTAAACAAATGTAAATAGGAACGCAATCGGGAAGAAGGCAAGGAATAAAGTCCATCACAGGCTTACCTACATTACATGTAATTTAAACTGTTTGGAACAAAATGTACCTTACCTTGAGAAGACACAAAGGACTAAAAACGTCATTGAGTGGTCAAATGATATTTTCTCAAATTGAAAAATGGATTATTTTCATCCAATTTAATGTGTGCAACTTTAATAATGCTTTGTCCACGTCATTGAATGAAAATAAAGTTATATTAATTGTATCTTGATTGTATATAGGGTAGTTCATAAAAATATGGTATTCCTATACAATGTATTTTGATACTTTGAAAGTTTTTTCTTTAAAAACTTGCTTTTGACATTCAAAAGATTTCTTATACTTTAGAACAAACTCTTGATGTATAGTTTCTACTGAGCTTGAAAAAATCATGAGAATGATCATTTTATTGATTTTTGAAGTTGAGGATCTATAACCACGTTTTTAAATAGTGTGTGACACATACAAAAAAGATTCCCATTACATTCTATACTATGATACACTTCTATCACAAAAAATTCAGATTTTTAAAGCATGTTTTGTGTTTGATATGAAATTTCTTCACTTTTTCTTCAAAAATTCATAGTAACTTGAATTTTTCACAAAAAAAATGATTTTTTATTATGACATATAGTTTATCAGATGGGCATGTAATTTCATCTCTGAAAAATAAAAACAAGAAATTTCCACTCATAAATAACAACAAAATGAAGGATATAGAGAAGTGGGACTTTGAGTTTTGACTTCACAGTGGTGGACTCTATCATGTAGGTTAACCCCTAAAGGACCAAACACCGTTTTTTGACAACATAGCGATTTTGGGCAGCTCACTACGGCTGGAATTTTTATTTTTTTTCTTTGAAATTTTCACACAAGATGCGTCCGAGGAGTGGCTCTAAGGCCAAACAATTTTCGTAACTTTTGAGTACGTGGTTAAAAAGTTATTGCATGATATGTCATTTTTATTGGTCGGCGGGCAACCCGAGTAGCTGAAAAAACTTCTTTAAAAATCACTTCTTTTAAAAATAAAAACTTGAAACTCGTTCTTTAGATTTATATATATGTGGGAAGCTTTGAATCATTCCATTTGGATAAATGAGATGAAATTTATGAGGAGTTTTAGTTTGAGGGTAGTTATGGAGTCTCTATTCTAAGATACACTTTGAAGTCTTTTATTTAACTCAATTTTCAATATTTTTGAAAAAAAACAGAAAAACATTGAATGTAGATTGTTTATTACAACATTACAACCTACATTCCAATATTTTTCATATTTATATTTAAATTCTTAACAATTTAGTGTTTTGAACATTCTCTACCTCTTTACCTTTACTATTTTTTTTCTATATGTTTTACAATTCCAAATGATATGAAAATTTTCAAGCATGTATCCAACTTGCCTTGAAGAATGAATCCAAAGAGTAACCACCATTTGGAACATTTTGTTATACAAATGTGATCTTGTGAAGCAGCTGCTCGGATATTCGCAGGGACAAAAAAAGGGGTTTTGTCAATTCAAATGCTATTATCTTGCAATCCACATGGTGAAAATTTCTGAATTTTTTTTCACAACTTCTCAAACTAGTTTAACACAACATCCTACTGTTACATTTTTCCAAAAAAGTTTTTTTTTCCTAAAATTTGATACTTATATTAGAAATAGCAGTTTTGGAGCGTTTTTGGTGAAAACATAGTCTTTGACTTTTAGGGGTTCAGGGTTCATTACTTAACTCTTAACCTATGTTGGCATGGGACTTCTGTGCAATTCTAGCAGCACCATTCTTTCATTTTTTTAGGGTATTTTATCTGGACAGATAGCCACTGATTGCATCCCTTTTTTTACGATTTTTTGACCCTTAAATTTGGGCTTTCCATTGACAAATAACAAAGACGTACACTCACATTCTATATTTGTCCTACATTGTGGATACATTACATTATGTGGATTGTACTACCATCCTACCCTATCCAGCAATTGGGTTTGGCATTTAAACTTAAAACTATCCTCTCAGTCCTTCATTAAACTTTATTAGTGGAAATACGGTTGAAAGCAATGCTTTTGGGTGTGTTCTTTTGACTTGGGATGAGGCAAAATGAACTGGTTTGTGAGTGGGTTTCCATAATCTGAACTGCCCAAATTAGACTGACATCATGGGATCAGCTGGGGTCAGCTAACACTCTAAATAGTGTGCCGTTACCACAGCCAAAATAAAAGTAAAAGTTAATTTTTATTTTTTTAATTCATGGAAACTTTGAAATGGAAACTTTGAAACTTCAATCATTTTTGTGAAATGCCCTGGGTCCAAACGATGCCCTGGCACCCATCCTTGCAAAGAGCTTTACAACAATACGAAGAATGCGACCAAGAGCACATGATCCAAGAAATTTGAACGTAACAAATAAAACAAAACAAACAAAACAAACACCTTGACTTAACGTATGGAAGGTATGGAATAGTGTGGTTCACACTAAATGGTTAACCTTACAATATTGAAGAGAATTTCATTGAGTGTTGCTCCCGTGATTTAAGAAATCTTGACACTATTCAATGATCAAGTTTTTATTTTTTTACTTTGAATAATGTTACAATTACATGTAAATACACGATAGTTTTTTTTTTTTTTGCCATTTGTGGTGTTTGCAATGTATGGGGTGGAATACAATCTGTAATAAAGGCTCTATTTAGTGTGGCCCCATGTTTGTAGGAATATCACTATTTGAGAAGCAACACTAAATAAAAAAGAAAGGAAAAATAAATTCAAGGATTGCAGCTTCAATCGAGTTCATAACATTATTACTAGATTGCTTGAGTTTTTCTTTTTCTATCATAGTCTACAAATGTTGTTCAAAAAGCATTACTAAACTATTCTTTTGGGTTGCACTTCACAAACACATTTTACACTTTGGGAAGTTGGGACTCCCTCAATGTTCTTCAAAGGTTAACCTTCGAACATTGAGTTGATCATTGTGGAAATCATCCCTTTTCGTACCATGTGAATCATTCGCTCAAAAGAACACCCAAGAGCACCCATTGGAGATCAAACCCCACACAAGACCTCCCCCTTTTCACAAAAAATCCCCAAAGATGAACATTTGCACTTCTGTCTTACATAGGAGGATCCTTTCTCATCCATCGGGCACTTTTTAGGACAGCCGCATGGTTGTCGTATGGTTAATATCCAAAAGAGCATCAATTAGTGGAAGGGGGTCTTGTGCTCCAATTGAACAAACTTGAACACTCGCCTTCTTTTTTCTATGGTACTTTTTAGGATGGCCACGTAATTGTTGTAGTGTAGGGTTAATATCCAAAGGAGCATCAATTAGTGGAAGGGGTCTTGTGCACCAATTGAACAAACTTGAGTACTTGCCTTTTTTTTCCTATGGTACTTCTCCTAAAAGGGCTACGGAGTCAACTAAAGTCCCGTATTGATCGCAAACGTCGCAACCACAAAAGTGACAGAAACAAAGCAAGGACGACGACGCTAATAATTAAATGAGTAGTGATACAGGTTAATGCAAATTGTACACAACGTCACACACAATGTGCGACAAATTCTTGTCCTCACTGCGGCTGCACCTACTGTTTTTGGCACCCAGTGCCAGGACCAGTTGGTGCTCACATGGAAAGAAAGAGATTGCCGTGGACACCAACCTAACAACTCGCTTTTTTAATTTAAAAAAAATTAACAGTCCAAAATTATCCCTGTCTTCGCCTTGAAATTGTTGGCATTGTGGACTGCTGAAAGTATTCAAACAGTGTAATTATGTTGTAACGCAAAAATGGAGACTTAGTTTACAATTCAGTGTGAGTTGCCTGCAGCCATGTAAGGTGGGTACACCCAAATCCGCCACTTTTTGCTATTGAGCCTAGTTACTATTATAAGACTGGTCATATTTTGATATATTCTTGTTGGCAAGTGAAAGGAGGTTCCAACGCACCAGAGAACGTGGCATTTGGACACCGTATGCAAAAGTTATTAAGGGTCAAAGTTTGTTTCTGAAAGCGCTCCATCCAAATAGGTACATAACTGATTTTGGAAATGTACACAACCTGTAGATGGCACTTTAAGGTCAAGTGCCATTTGGGGGGTGCCTACCTTATATCACACTAGCAGATTTTCTGAACGTGATTGAACAAACATGATTATGAATTGAAAATTTCATTCTATGTTTTGGTTAGAATTCTCTAGAAAACTACGTTAAAATGGTTGATTCTTGAAGGTGATGTTTGTGATAAGAGGATACTGTAATATTGTATGAAAACAATACTCCGTACTAGGATGGGATTTGACCCAACTTTCAAGGGGATGCGATTGTGGGTGCAAAAGGTGTCTCCATTTTGGGGTTGTGTAGGTCTTTGAAATTCCATAGCCAATCACAACCCCAACACACAGACACACTTGTGCAGTATGCACCCATGGAGGACAACTTAGTTGCTTTTGATTTATGTTTAGAAGGTTTAAATTTTATATTCGTTATTTGAGAATTGGTTTTGCATTGGGGTTGGAATTAAGGTATAGTTACCTTAATTACAAAGTAATTGGTTTCTTGGAAGAACCCGATCTTGCACATTCTAGTCAGCTTGGAAAACTCCATTACTTCAGTATATTACAAAAGTTGAAAGCGAGTAAATGTTGGTACAATGGCAAGTGCAAAAGTACTTGGCTTGGAGAAAATGGGACAAAGAATTCTACATTGACATTGAAGGCCCAATTGTAAAGGATTTTTTCTCAGCTTTCTCGCTTAATAGTGCAAGAATTGAAGCATTTATCGTCAATATTGTTAAATCGGTAGTATTCCACTACTTTTGGCATTTTTCAAGATGCGTGGAATAAAACACAACTCTATACTTGTCCTAGTTTATACAACTTTGTCAGTCTAGATGTATGTCACAATTTTTGGAATGGCAATCATGCCAATTTAATAAACTTGACAATACTTGCTCCACATTAGAAGTGGTCCAAAGATAAGATGAAACCAAATTACACCTCCCCTTGTAATTTGGTCAGTCCTTCTTCCATCCCACCAATGAGGCAAGGGTTCCTTTTGCATCCTTGAAAAATAGACCTCTTCAATGAACAAAATTGTCTTGTGAGCTCGATTTGCAATTTGAATATTTTAGGTCCAACCCCAAGAAGGGCACATGTTTTTTTTAGATGTGTGCACTTGTTTCGCAAATCAAATCCAAGTGATTATAAATTTTTTGATGAAAATTATAATTTTGTAAATTTATAAAGTGACTTGCCCTAAAATTACAAAATTGCCCATACAATGGAGTCATAAGTGTCCCACAAACAACCCATAATTGCCTTTCCATGTATCTAATGGCACTTAAAGTATTCATCAATAAAGGATGGACATGTTATTTTTTGTTGGTATTAATGCAGTTCTTTTATCAAAAAAAAATGAATGAATTTGGATAAATTTTGTGGCAAAATTGGGCCCCCCATTTCCAATGTATAGACTGCTCTGTTTCCATGAAGTTGTGGCATAGTTTGATGAGTACTTGTGGCACTTTATGATTGGTTGTAAGGCTGTCAATATTGCAACTAGTCCTTTGTGAATTTTGCAATCAGCCTATGGTTAGAAATAGAGAGGTCTATTTGACCATTATAGGTCAAAGAAAATCTTCCACTAAAAAATTTATAGTAATTATTTTTTGTGTAATAAAATTCTGAAAAAACATTAAACCCTTCCAAATTCTATTTTTCTACATGAAAAAAATTCGGCACTAAAATAAAATGTGCTCAAAATATGCATAATTGCTTAAGTGTTTGGAAATGGGTCATCTACCCAGACTACCCTATGGCTCTTCATTTGAGTCTCACTTTGTCCAATTTTTATGTCACTCACAAAATTGATTTCACACTCTTTTCTTGCAATTAAGTTTCAATCTGTTTAAGTTGGAACCACCCATTACCAACCAGACATCCATACCCAACCTATAGAGTGCAACTATTTCCAACCAAAGTTGGAAGAGGTTTCCAACTAAAGTTTGGAATGTGATCTTTTTTTCTTTGCAAGGTTGGGACTATAAGGTCATGACACATGTCCTGATGTAGTGAGCAAGAAAATAAAAAACAACAAGCAAGAAAGTAGTCATGGAATGATCAAAATTGGAAGACTCTATATATTGGGAATGGATTGACACCAACTTTCGACTTCCAAAATTCGCAGTAATTTGAATTTTTTTTTTAAATCACAAAAAATTGACAATGCCCGTCATTTCTATCTTTCTACATGGCAGTAATAAATTCACATTGCCCTCTACTGCTCCAAAACATGCACGGAATCACTTAAATGGTCAACAACGGGTGGTTCGACCATATCTGAACAAAAAACTAGTCTCCAACTAATGCTTGAGAAAAGGACGAAGTTGTCAGGTGGTGTGTGAGTGGAGAGTGTGCACTGACAGAGTTCAACATGCAAGAAGCCTCAGGTTGGTCAATGTGCACACACACTCATTGATGAAGTACTTAAAAAACTTAACTTGCAAACACAAGGACACAAACAAACAGACCTCCACTTGGTGGCACCGCAGCCACCCTCTCATCATCGATTGCACACCAGAAGACGGTCAGAAAAAAAAAAAATGCAGCTGCAGTCGTATCACCACAGATACAAAATGCGCAAGTGAAGCAGAAGGGAACACATACCCACACAACTTAACCCTTTTGCAATTACACCCGAGCAGATCGTTGCACTGCGACAACACCAAAAAGGTTTCATCAAGCTGCAAGTTTTCATCAAGAAAGATGTTTGAGTGTCAATAGGGGTCAGCAACATGATCAAATAATCGAAAGTTGCAAGGATGAGAACGTGACATATGAAATCGTCACACAATTTGCATTTAATGTAAGAGATAAGTCAGTCCATACAACTCAGACATTCAAAGTGTTTATACTGGTTGTGGATGGCAAAGGGGAAACTAAGAAACGATTTTAGGTTGGCATATTTTATGCACCAAAGTAAATCAAACACCATCAAATAAGATAACCATCACCTAAAATTGTCCCTGAGAAGCTTTGTGGCACCATGCATGGGTGTACAAATGGAAAATGAGCAACTAGTTTTGCAAATTGGCATATGTTTTGTTTTTTTAATGCAAAATATAAGACTTTGTCTAAATTTGAGAGACAGAATGAACTATTTATTGTGGACCCTTTCAATGACCAGAAAGGGCCATCAACTCTACAATTTATAGTGCTACTTCTGCTACTTACCATTTTGTGTATTCAACATGTTCATTTTTCCATACCAAAATAGGGGTAAACATTCCATAAAGGACAATTTTAAGGTTTGTTTTCTTAACCTTGGAATGTGAACAACACATTCCAGAGAGCCAGGGCAAGCCACAGCTTTTCATTCCAGAGACTCATGAAATAATATTCATGGATACACACTGAATACTATATAAAATAATAATTCCTTCATACGAAGAAATACACAGCACTCACTATGGAAGTGCAGCTTATTAAGAAACAGGTAAACAACCCAACTATTGCACTGGATGCTTAAATGCTCCCAACCACAACATCAATTACGATGTCCAAGTGATTCAAAAAGTCGGCGTGGACGGAACTAACTCGCTACGGCTACACTTTACAACTCCAAGTTCTGCCTGCTATTGCTAAAGTTTTGACAAAGTTTTGACAAAGTTTTAAAGTTTTCTCTACTGAAAGCCTAAAAACTAAACTTTGTGGATCTATGTACGATTGTAAGTTGAGTTGACAATCTACAAAACTTTTTGGGTTTTGGGGTGTCATAAAGACCATAAGTTTGTACACAAGTTTTCCTTAGGCTAGAGGTGTACAAGCTGCAGTTGGGTTTTTGGTGTCATAAAAGACAGCCATCAATTTGTACACAAGTTTTCCTTAGCTACATGTGCACAAGCTATATTTTCACATTCTATGTCATGGATTTGCTATTGTTTTTGAATTTTCAATAATACGGTACACGTGACAGATGGCAAACACACTGTTACAATGCGGAGGATATGGACCTGTTGTATCGAGTGGTCACATCAAGTTCCCGAACATACGGATTACGGCGAGATTGCACTTGGAAGTCCCATATTTCAGGTGTTTTAGCATTCAAATACGCCCAGTTACTCCTTGTCCACCTGCAGTTCACAACCACACATTCATTATTAATACATATACAAAGACTCATGCTTATTAGTACAGTAAAAAATTATAGCCTTTCGTTCGAGATTTTCACAATAAAAGAGTGATTTAATGTTGAAATCTTGCAATCTTGGGAGCCAAAATGATGGTCCTGAAAATTTAGAAGAAGACGACATACCAGTCCGGACTACTTGCAGTTGGCTGTGGCCACTCAATGAACACTTCTTGTGTTGTTGCTCCATCAGGGGCAACTGCTGTTGTTGTTGTTGTTGTTGTAAATTTGGTTTCAGAGATACTCTACAAAAAAACAAAATATCATGAAGTAATCAGAGTCAGTACTTGTGGAACCTTATGATACCCATGGATAAATGACTTTGCTCATCAGTGACTTCAGGGAACTAACAAAAACTTTACAAAAAAAAGGTAACATTAACCCGAGGGTTGATCTCATTAACCTTTGTTTTGTATAAACACACCTGGGATCCTTTTGGTTACATCTCTGCTGTGAAGGTTTCTTCTTTTGTTTTCAAAATTAAGTAAACAATTTAAATACTTTGGGATCCTCTTATGTGTTTGATACGACTTATGTGTTGCTACCATTCATACATACCCCAAAGAACGCCAGGATTGCACAGCAGGTTTTACATTTTATTCTTGTCCTATCTTTTTTCAATGAAAACACATGGAATATGTTTCTCATGGGTTTGTAAGAATGTAAGAAATGCTCGCACACAATGTTTGAAGTGACGTTAGCAAAGTAAATTCAAGTTCAACGTTGTATCTAGATTCATCCTATGATTTGATATGACACTTGCCAACACCACTCTTAAGATCAAGTGCAAACATACCCTTAAATTCCTTTAATTACCCCAAAAAATTCAAGATTAGGCCGGGATAAGAAAACCTACCGGCAAAGTATTGGCATTCTGGGCATTGCTCTCTTTGCCAAGAGCCTCCATCTCTTGTTGCTTGTTGCGCCAATAGGCCTCGATCTCTTCCTTCGTCAGAGATGTCTTGCTTCGCTTCATAACTGCAACCACACAACAATTTCAAATCTCTTAGAGAATTCATCTCAAGTTTATCAACAACCAGTCTAGTGAACTCAATCATCTTTATGAATACTAAGAACAATTCAGACGTGCTATCGTAAGTCATGCAGGACAGGGTGACGGTAGCTAATTCACATGATAAATTCAGATAGAGTCGCAATGCTTACTTTCGGTAGAATTCGGAAGGGAGTTCCACCCAGGCATTAGTGACCCCATAGTGCAGATCTGTGCAAGCAGAAAAAAAATCCAACTCTGAGTCAGTTTGTATCAGAAAAGCGCAATTCAAACACACATCATATCAAACGAAAAATTCATAGCTGTTCAACAGCAATCAGCAAAGAGAAGTTCGTAACCTCCTCTTGAAAAAATCCAATTTCCAAGTACACAATGTCCAAAATGGACTAGTAACATGAAAGCAGAGCCTCATTTTCATAACCCAGTTGTACTTTCACGTTACTGAACATAACCCCAAAAGCTAAAATCTTGGTCAATCATGCTCACTCAAGGATCTAAAACAAGAACACTGGAACTCTGAAGAAAACCAGAATTATGAGACAAAACGGCATGCTCTCTCTCTATCTATACCCAGTGCTTATAGTTGCAACCTCTACAAAAATTGGCTCTATATCAATCCATACTATGAAGCCATACCTGGATGTATCGATCCCTGCTGAGCTGATAACACAAAGTTGCCTGCACGAGTACAGAAGCTGGATGACCTTGAGATTACCGCTGCCCTGGAAAAGCAAAAAACGAACAAGCCACAGAAGCTGCAGTGAGTATTTAGTAGAGCTCACATTGATAACCCACCATTCAATTCAATTCTAAAAGAGCTCGCAATGGAAAAACATATCAAACCCAATGAAATCCATGGCTCTCCAACGTCATTCAACAAAGAACAATAGCCTCCCCTAATTCTAATTCCCACTCCAAATCCAATGTCAATGTCACGGGCACAATCAGTCCCAACTACAGTTAGACTTACCTGCAGAAATGCGACTGAACGAATCGAGAAGCTGGATCGATGAACTGGAAATTGTAATGCAAAACCGGAACGAATCGAGAAGCTCGATTAACTGGAGATTGTAGTGCAAAAACGGCAGAAACAAAGGGAGACTGACTGGAGCTGTGCAAGCTGCTGTGAGAATGTTCAATTTGACTATCAATGAGAGCTCAGAAAGAGAATCACTCATGAAGATGTGAAGACTCGTTTTAGTTTTTGGGTTGTTGTTGTCATCTCTATTTATACCCAATTTGCAAAGAGACGGCTCCGGAAAAGCAGGTCTGGATGAGTCACTGGTCCCAGCTTTCACTCTCTCCATCGTCACCTCTGTCAATTCTGACTCCCCTTGTGCACACAATGTTCATCAAATGTCGGAACACAAAGTTCCTAGTCTAGAACTGAAGTGATGATAAAGTTGTTGTCGCGTTCTCGAGATACAGATATGGCCAAATTTGCGACGAAGTGCGGGTTGAAATGACGAACTGGATTGGCTCCGCCAAAGCTTCGGGCTACAGGAAGACATGAGTGAGGAGGGCCAGCGGAGGGTTTAGGGTTTAGCGTGTGACTCAAGGCAACTGACACGTTGTACTTGTTTGAAAACACTCTGTTATGTACCAGCGGAGGACATTTGAAAGTTTCAAATGTACATCAGTGATACATAGTGGCACAAATAGAGTGGCTTCTGAATTGTGGAGTAGTTAGGATGTGCTACCTTACCTTACTATCGTTGATAACTAATTCCGAGCTGGTGTTGTGTCTTGGATTTTGCACTTGGTGTTAGGGATGCTGTTTGCAATGTGAATCCAATCTAGAAGTAGCTCTAAATTCGTTCCTAAGACCCTCATTAACAACACTCTTTAACACCGAGTGCAAACATATGTTTAAATGTATGTTCGCACTTGATGTTAGAGGTCTTGTTTGGAATGTGAATCTAGTCCCAAAATAGATCTAAATTCGTTCCTAAGACCTTCAATAACAACACTCTTTAACACCAAGTACGAACATATGTTTAAGTTAATTAGGAGGTAATCTTTGTGAGGACTAAACCCATGCATCGGGTATGTGCCTTGAATTAGTTTATTTTTATGTTCAAATCGGCATAGTCGGTTACCAATAACTTTGGATGAGGATTGCTGGTTATTGTGTCAAGATGGGAGATCCAACGGCTCACGTAGGTCGAGAGATATGAAGAGTGCTGACATGGATTGGTTTTAATATTCTTGTGCTGGATAAGGATAAATGGGGGCGCACTAGGTGTTGATGATGTGGACATTCTTCAATTGCCAGTTGGCCAGTTCTGTCACTTGCCTTGGGTCACACGCTCCACTGGAAAAGAATAAAGTATTTTATCTTTTATCTCTCCGCCATTCACAAATCTCCATGTGTGATTAAAAAAACAAAAAAAAGACAAGAGAGAAAGTACGGTAATAATGGTGTCGGTGTTTCACTTCAGTTTCATTGACTCAAATTAAAAGAATGTTCCTCGAGAAGCATCGAGAAGCATCGAGAGGCATCGAGAACAAGATATACTTTTAAAACCTAGGAGCAAGTATTATGCTCAAATTCAACTCAAGGTTACAAAATATGAGTCCATGACCAAGCAAAGCACTGAAGAAGGCCATCTGCACGTGTGCAAGTATAATTTCTGTGTCATTGATGTCAAAAATCTGCACCAAAAATTAGAAGTATGAACAACATATAATAGAGCATGTCTTCCTTCTCTTGCATTTTTGATAAAAAGAAATGAGGAACCTGACATAGTTGTGACAACTCCTGTAATTGATTTAGTTTAAAATTTAAGAATGGTGATATGGGTACCCAGTGATCACAGAAAAGGGTACACAAATGAATATACGCAGATTTCTGAAATCTAAACAATACAAATACTTGGTGACTGACAAATCCCATACAGGGAAATCGATCTATATCATCTGGTTCCCTACGCCAGAACCATCAATCAATGTCCCAATCTTTTCGCCACTAAGTGCCTTGGAGATGTTGCCAGCCTTGCTCAAATTGAATACGACCACTGCAAACAAGACGCGGACAGGATCTGATTCAGAAAAGAACGCCATTTGGAAATTTCATAAACCCTATTCGAAAATCTAAGAATGCCATTATTCTTGTAACCATACGTCACAATTCTATAAGACAATTATTTCATTTATTGGAATGACGGGCCTCACTTGCTACTATTCCTTCGAAACACGTTTCGTTTTTGTTGCACACCCTAAACTCTAAAAACCCCAAATCCTCAAACTAATGCTTTGGTTTCATTCATTCGGGTAGAAACAATAAAAAAAGCAACAAGGAAATCAAGCGCTTCCAGCTCAAATGCTATCACAGAATCGAGGGTGATGACGACAAACCAGTAAAGCTAAAACTCCATGAGTTCAATGTTCATTGTGGACTAAAAATAGTGAAAGTGTAGTGTTCAGGGTTCAGGGTTTTAGGGTTTTAGGGTTTGGGAATACCAGGAATGCAATTCTCTTGGCAAAGAGTAATCGCCGTGATGTCCATGACTGACAGTCCTTTAATGGCAACCTCCCGATACGAGACATGCTCCAGCAAAGTCGCTTCTTTGTTCTTCTTGGGGTCACTATCATAAACCCCGTCCACATTGGTTGCCTTCAAAACGACCTCCGCACCAACTGCGCATTCACACAATGCCAACATTACGTTAGACATCGCGTCACCCCAAACCCCAAACCCTAAAATTTCCTCACATCCACTAAAGATGTAGCTTTATTTCAAAGCAAAACCTCTACCGTTAAGTCCAAATCGAATGAAAGCCTTAACCAGTAAGTGGTACGACTCAGAATAGAAATTCCACAGAAGGAGCTTTACAGTTGATTACAAAAAGTTCCAAAACACATTTATATTATTAAAAATGTGGTTATGATGACCTCTTTTGATTGGTACCATTAGATACCTTCCTCAAAGCTTCGTAAGAGCTTTATTTCAATCCTAAAAGATATGGAAGTGGCCTACATTTTCTGTTATAAAAAGGTGTCAAATGCTTAACGAGAAGTCAAAGCTCCTAGAGTGTTGCACTTACTTTCTGCCGCACGAAGGGCCGCAGCAGTATCTGTGGTGAAGAAAGGGTTGCCTGTGCCAGCACCAAAGATGACAACTCGGCCCTTTTCCAAATGACGAATAGCCCGCCTCCGTATGTAGGGCTCGGCAACCTCATGGATTCGGAAGGCAGTCATGACACGCGTTGGTATGCCCACGCTCTCCATAGAAGCCTGAAGAAATATGGAGTTCATAACAGTGGCCATCATCCTGTTCAGACACAGCAAGTTCAATTAGCCCATGACGTGCTAAACTCATGAAGGCCCAGCCACACAGGTCAAGAAGCAGACTAACAGCCCAAATTGTTGTAAAAATGCAAAAGATGAGTTTCATATTTTTGTACTTCAAATAAATTGAATTTTCAATGTAAATCAAATTCTTCAAACTAGCAGTCCAGTCTCCAAGCTAACCTACCCAAACTCCAACCAGCCAAACTGGAGAATCAAATCCAGAACATACAAAAACTTTGCAAACAGTGCCATTGTATTGCTTATTTCCACTAATACAATTTACCCATGGACAAGCTGCCAGTTAAGAGTGGGTGTAGCCAGGCCATGATAGCTGATTCATGAAATCTGATTCACTCCTAAGCAAAAGATATGTTTTGTTTTTTGTTTTTTTTGTTTTAAAAGAGACTTGTAAACAACTGTTTTAGCCCCAAATGCCAAGAAAATTTAGAAAGTTCACTTTGGAAGCTAACAGCCGATCACACAGTAACTTCTAAAACATATTTCTTTTGTTCAAAAAGTTGGAATACAATATCTTTTTTCGATTGGTACATACTGTTAACTTGCTTGACGCTTCCTAAATAATTAATTTCAACTTCTTAAGATATGGAAGCAACCACACTTAGCCTTCTATACATTTGGAAACTTAGGGGTTAAGCGAAACCTGGTCAGCACCACATACTGACACGAAAACAAACAGAGCCAATGAATAACATAATAAAAATGCAGAGTTTTTTTAAATCGTTTAAAATTTCTAGACAAGTATTCCGAACGACATTACAGTATTAAGGTGCTTTTGATATGTCACAAGTATTTAGACAGTAGACTGATTGTTTATATCGAGAAGCTTTAGATGTGAAAATTTTGCATCAAGCTTGGACTCACTAAATACGAGATCCCTTCCTACAAAAAGATAACAAAACTTATTAGGGCACATGAAATCCCATCAGTGCACATTTGAAGCTCCGTATTAGCTCCATATTAGAGAACAATAAATCCCATATTAGCTTCACATTGTCAGAGATAGTAAAGTTCAAACACATACCCTATCTGGTCGGCTGAAGCCCGATCAAGCCCACTCGCACCCACCCAGGTCGCTCCTCGGAAGAAATTACCACCCCCCACAACAATAGCCACCTGCAAGGCACACGATTGATTAGAAACAGAAGATCTGGGATGATTAACATTTTCCACTGCTTAACACTTCAACGCCAGAATCCTCTTTCAAATTAGTGCACGCTTTTACTCATGTCTCTGTACATTTATATTATTTATCTCAATTTCATCAAAACTGGTCATGATGGAAGGTTGTCCTTTGAAGGATTCAACCATCACCTTGCATGAATGAGGCTAATTCGTACAAAAAATACCCTTGAATACAAAGTTGAAAATAATTCGAAATGCAATCTAGAATCAGAAGCAAACTTGAGACAAAAGAGAGGGCTTTACACTTTCAGGATACCAATACTATCCTTGGGATTCAGAGAAGATTACCTCCACACCCAGTCGTGTTATAGCGGCTACTTCTCGAGCGATCGCCATTGTGATCTGCAAAGCAAAACCGAATCCCAATCAGTGATGGAAGATACATGACTGTCGTGATTCTAAGAATATAAGAAGTTGAATATGAACCACATAATTACACAATAATGTCCATTTTGTAGCAAAACACGAGGAAAACAGTGTAACAGCACGGCACACAGGAGACACCTTGGGATCTATATTTTGAGAGCCGTCTCCTGCAAGAGCTTCCCCGCTCACTTTGAGCAGCACTCGGCGCCACCGAAAGGGGTATGTGGAGTCCTTTGTGGTTGCGGTTGTCAATCCTGTGTCCCGAAAATCCTCTCCAAATGGCCTGCAACCATTCCACTACACTCTGTCAGGATTTTTTTTTGTTTTAAACCCTTGTTAAACCCCCGTTAACGAATAAGATTAGTTAAACCCAGCCTACTTCAGGCCTCTTTGATATCAACTTCTTAGCATCATATCCTCTATTCTTCCAAAATGACCTGCAATCATTCCACCACACTCTCTACAAGGAATAAATTGCATTAAACCCTTGTAAAACCCCTGCTACCGAATAAGATTAAAACTGCAACGTCAGACCTAATTAGGGAATAACCTCACCGTGGATCACTGAACATATCCAGATCAGGCAACGAACCCAGCGCATGAACCCTTCCAACACTCCGCAACCTCGTCTCCCAAACCCTAACTCTACCAATTCGCTCATTCTCTTCGAAGCTCGGAGACGACCCCAACGCCTGCGGCGTCCGAAGCTCAACCGCCGGCGAGTAAACCCTGCATTGCCTTCTTCTGGGCACCATCTCCGCAAAGCCACCCACAGAGGAAGAAGAAGATGAAGACAAGACGCTCAAGTCGGAGGATTTCAAAGGAATCGACATCCCACACGCCACCACCGCCATCGCAATTGAAGCAACGAAAACAAGATTTCTCAAATACAAACCCGAAAAGAATTTGCACTGAATAAGAAGACAGAATTATATTAAGTGAAAAAAAAATCTACACACATGAAAGCTTAGAGAAGAGGAGATAGACAGAAGGCAGTGTAACCATGCGCGCATGTAGACTCAAATTTGCAATCAAAATTGTATCCCAGAAAAATTTGTAACCCCTAGATTTGCAACCCAAGATTTGCAACGCAAAACTCAGGATAATTTTAGGACTGCGCTGAGAAATATTGAAGGATTTTGCTGAACGTGAATTGCAAACTGGCTCCCACCGAGGTCGGGATTTGGCTGAGAGGAGGGGACAGGAAGGGAGAGACTGTCTTTTACGTATTGTGTATTTCTTTATCTTTTGACGGTTGAGATGGGATTGAGTTGTAATCTGACGATGGAAAATTTGGAGACGTGGCTTAACAGGGGGAGTTTCTTTTCAATGGGTGGAAGTGGATAAGTTGGCTCGTGGGCTCCTGGATGTTGGCTCGTGCGTGCCGTCGCTTTTTTACTTTATCGTTGCTTTAGGAGACGGAAGTTGGGCGATGGTGACTGTTTCAGTTGCTTTTGGTTTTGCGTTCAGTTTTTGGCTGAGGAGTGCCTGCAACTTGCTCAGTGGTTCAAAAGGTCTGTTCGTTGATTCATTCATTATTCGTTCATTCATAAGTGCCAGTACTTTCTGGAAAAAAGCTTAATTTTGTTTGAGAGAAAGACACTTATTTTTATCGAAAGTTACACTATTTTAAAATAGTGCAAACTTAAATGCTACTAGTTTTGTAGTATCCACCCAATTGTTTTTTTTAGTGGCATTGATTTTGCAAGTGACTCTAAATTTGCACCCTTACTAACATGATGAATGACGCCATTTGGATAGAACATAAGAGTAGCTTCAATGCAACTCATTTTATTAAAACCAATAATAGCTAAGTGGGATAGAAGATATAGATCTAGAGTAAAATAAATTATAATTTGAGAAGGCTCTAGATATAAGATCTTCATATTTGCAAATTATTCTTTTTTACCCTTCTCTACATCAATTGATTCATAATTTTGTGTAAAATTTTTGAATCACCCAATGACTAAGCTACTCATACAGTTTAAGAATAGATGATTTTTTTTTTGTGTTGTAGAGTGGAGTGTACTTCATCAGTTCCTTATACTTCCCACAATAAGGTCTTGAAAATGTTCATTGTCCACACAATGAATGAAGATTCTCTCAAGACTAACATAACAATACATCTCATTAAATTTTGTGGAATATTGCTTCATGTAAGATTCATTGCTTGGACAATGCACCTTACTGTTTGATTCTTGTCAAGCTATAATTTATTTGTTCTCAAAAACTTCAAATCTACATTCCCCTTCGTTTAACCCCTAAAGGACCAAACACTGTCTTTTGACAACATAGCGTTTTTGGGCAGCTCACCACGAATGGAATTTTTTTTTTTTTTCTTTGAAATTTTCACACAAGATGTGCCCGAGGAGTAGCTTTAGGGCCCAACAATTTTCATAACTTTTGACCACATGGTTAAAAAGTTATGGTATGATATGTAGTTTTCATTGTTCGGCGGGCAGCCTGGGCAGCAAAAAAAATTTCTTTAAAATTCATTTTCTAGAGAAATAAAAATTTGAAATTGGTTCTCTAGATTTATGTGCACAAGGAAAGCTTTGAATCATTCCACTTTGATTTATGAGATGAAAGTTATGAGGAATTTTAGTTGTGGGTAGTTTGTGGGTAGTTATGGAATCTCTACTCTAAAATAAACTTTGAAGTCCTTTATTTAACTCAATTTTCAATATTTTTGGAAAGAAATATAAACACAAGTTGTAGATTGTTTATTACAACATTACAATTGTTTGGATTGGCATTTTTCAATTCCATAATTAAATCCTTAACAATTTAGTGTTTTGAATCATTTTCTACTTCTTTCTACTTACTATTTTTTCCTATATGTTGTACAATTCCAAATGATCTGAAATTTTTCAAGCATGTAGCTAACTTGCTTTGAAGAATGAATCCAAAGAGTTACCACCATTTTGGACATTTTTTCATACAAATGTGACCATGTGAAGTGCAGCTGCCCGGTTTTTCGCAGGGACAAAAAAAGGGTTTTTGTCACTTCAAATGCTAATTTCTTGCAATCTACACGGTGGAAATTTCTGAAATTTTTTCCACATATTCTCAAACTAGTTTACTACAAGATCCTACGGTTACATGTGTCCAAAAATGTTTTTTTTCCAAAATTTGGTACTTGTACTAGAAATGGCAGTTTGGGAGCGTTTTTTTGTGAAAACATAGTCAAAAGCCTTTAGGGGTTAATGCTCTTTTAGAAGTTAAACTAGCAAATTCAATTGCAATGAACTGTTGCTCTCATGTCAAGGAAGAATGCGCACTTGTTATGCTCTAAGTTTTCATTATAAATGTTGAATGAAATAATTGAATGATATTTTTATGGGATGAAAAAGTGACAAATTTTGTGATAGAAATCATGATAGGGATCATGACTCTACATACTTAATATAATACTACCTTTGTTTCTAAATAATACTCCTTTTGTTCTAAAACAAATCCATGGATTCTAAATATATACTTGTCCCAAATTAAATTTGGCATTGGCTCTCTATAACTTTGTTGGACAACACTTGAAGCTAGTTTGAACACCCTAAAGCAAAAGAATCCGTAGATACTACACTATGAAGATTGTATAGCAATTTGACCCTTGCTAAGGGAATCAAAATGCAACCTCTAACTAACCATAGGTGAAGAATTCAACCCACAACTACACAAAAACAGCTACTAATAAATCACTTGTTGAAAATTTTGTGGACTTGAATCATAGGACATTGTCAGAATTGAATACAGAGGACGTCAATGGACATCATTGCACCAACACTGCTCGGAGAATGATCAAAATTAATGCCACTAGAGCATTTCCAAAAAAGGAAAAAATTTGTCAATTTTGCAGCTTGTTTTCCAACATGCTTCAATTCACTATTGACTTCCACTCTTTCACACTTAGTGGGATTTAGTATAGAAGCTTCAGTAACTACACAATCCCTTGGAAATAGGAACTATTCATGCACTAATCTTGCCATTTCCAAGAACCCCCGGATGTATTTTGGGATGGAGGAAGTATTTGTGTTTCCTTTGTGTAAACCCAAAGTATTATTCCAAAACAAAGGGAGTCAGTCCGAGATGACCCTAAACTACCTGGTGATGGTTGTGAGGTACCCTAACCGAATGGCATGGTTGCAGGTTTGATACTTGGCGACGACAAGTTCTTTACCTTGTGTGAAATCAACCTCTCATCCTAATGGAGACCCTCGCTGTGTGTTTCCTCAACATGCTTGTCTCAAAAAAACAAAAACAAAAAAACAGAGGGAATAAGGTAGGAGGCTCTTAAATCGTGCACCTAAGCAGAAAGAGAGCTCTGTACAGAAGTGTATGCATTTGTTGATGTTGTGAAAATTTCAGGACATGCACAAATGAGAGAGGATTCGAATGACAATTTTTCAAGAATTTTTTGAGTGCAACTGAATTAAATAGGGAATTTCAAACAGACATGGTTGTAGGGCGCTATTTGAGTTCCTAGGCTACAGTTATGACAACTACAAGCATGCCTTTGCTCATGACAACTGCATCCAAAAAAT
The DNA here is from genome assembly GCA_951230915.1 of Antitrichia curtipendula. Lineage (NCBI taxonomy): Eukaryota > Viridiplantae > Streptophyta > Bryopsida > Hypnales > Leucodontaceae > Antitrichia > Antitrichia curtipendula. The sequence continues at coordinate 4,634,632 of OX579633.1, read as the reverse complement.
AATGCAACGTATGTCTTGATTGGTTCTCTGATGTCCTAAAAGCAAGCACTTGTTATTCTAAAAACATCCAATGACTCGTCATAAAAGGCATACCCTCTGAAAAGCCTTAGAAACCCTATGTCTTAGTCTGTAGTTTTTTATGCTCATTCTAATATGAACTAGGAGAATACCAAATTTCGCTTAAGACAATACCAATGCTAAGGTCTTAATTGTTTCAAAATCATGCATGTTGATTGTCATTTTTTGAATATTAAAAGCATCTGCTAGTTTCAGAACTGTCATGATTGATTTTAACCCCCTATATGGTCAATTGTAAATGACCATCGAAAATTCGAGCCTCCTACCTTACATGACACCACGGGGGACAAATGGATTTCTAAATGCACTCACATGAGTTGACAAGTGGACTCGAGACCTGGTTTTGAGGAATGTGCAATTACAGAGTGTGTGCCGTGATGGCGGAGTTCTTCTTGTACAATTTGACCTCAATCAATTTCTTCTTCCCATTTTCTTTCTTTCGCCGGCTTCAGTTCTTTGGAAACCCACTCTCGAATCTCTCCTTTGAAAATCTCTCACTTGTTCGAATACCGTAGTTACAAATTTGTTGTTACTATGCAGCATTTGAATTTGTAGCTCGAAATCTAGATTGCTAGTTTAGGTTTGAGGCTTTTAGGATTTTGATTTTCCTCTTCTTTTCAGCATTTGCACATTCATGTCGGTTCGCCGCTGATTCTACTTCATCTTGGTATAAAAAGATCAGATAACAAGCTTTGGGGGTCTAGATGCAAAGAAGTTGAGAGTTAGTTCCAGAGTTAGGGTGTAGAGAATTTGCTACAGTTCGATTTTGTTTCGTTTTTCTTGGATAATCTGCAAAGGTGATCAAGAAGTGCGGCAAATATTATAAGCGAGCTTGCTCATACATTTAGTTTGTTCGGTTGATAAGTTTCTGGGTTTGAATACAAGAAGACGAGCTGGTTCGAAAATCAGGGTTTAGTACATCAGAGAATTAGCTACTATTCTGTTTTGGTTTTGTGAGGGTAATGTGTAAAGGTGGTGGCAAAAAGTATTTGCGAAATTGCTCTGACATTTTAGTTTGTTTTTCTGTTTCATCGTTATCATAAGTTTTAGGGGGTTTGAATACAAGAAGACGAACTGATTCGAAACTCAGGGTTTAGTATAACAGAGAATTAGCTACAGTTCTGTTTTAAATTCGTGAGGAAAATCTGCAAAGGTGATGAGGAAAAAAATTTCCACAAGCTTGCGGCTACTCCACCGCGTTGAATTCAATTCATTCTACATGGGAAGGATTTAACACAAGTCTCTGGCTTCTCCGTCCACATGAGAGAGGAAGTTAAGTATTCCAGGGTTTAGGGTTTAGGGTTCCCATCAGCAACCATGTCGAATTCTCGCAAGTTGAAATTCCGGACTGTTCCGAGAACGCCCCGTTACCCTCACAACAAGCACGCGGAGCCCATCCCCCTCGCCAACCGATTCCAAGAGCTCATTGAGCAGGATGAGCGGTCTCCGTCGCCCACCAGCAAGCTGCCTGCTCAACGGTTGGGATTGGGGATTAGCACTTCCCCCCCAACCCCAAGTATGGCACAACGTCTCCAGGACCTTCTGGAAGAATCAGGGTCGAAGAACAAGGGATCGTCTTCTCATGATGTGGAGGAAGGGGTTCAGCGGAACAGCAACGTTGCAGGTCTGTTTATAAGGGTCATGTTTTTTTCTACAGAACTCTTTAAAATGGGTATGCTTTTTTCAAAGTTTGATGGAAGAAGTAACTTGAACCCCAGTATGTTTCTTAAAGAAAGTACCGACAAAGTTGAGTATTGAATGAACAGAGTTGCTGTTATTCTAATGGTCAAGTTTTTCTTTACACCGTGTGAATGAAGGTGGAGCCGAAGCCCTGCGAAATGATGAATCTGAGACTGTGGACAGTGAAACTAGCGATCATGAGGATTGGACAAAAAGCTCGGCCAAGGTCGTGTTGCCTATGGGGCAAAGATTGCACGAGCTTCTGCAAGGGGATAGTCCAGCTTCAATCCAGGAGAAATCGAAACTAAGGCAGAAAGGCAAAAGTACACATTACGACGATACCTTCTGTAAATTGACTGCCTATGATGATTTTGTTTCTCCCCACTCTAAAAGCATTAGTCACTTCAACTTTCCGAACCTAAGTCAGAGGATACTATTTTTGTCACTTGAAACGTTTTCACCAATGTGTAGGAGTCTGATTTGTGGGAGGTCATTACAGAGTTGTGGAGAGACCACTTTTGGTACTTGTATCACTATATATGGATTTCTTATGCAATTTCAGAGTGAGGTTGTGGTCCACTTCAAGTGACTGTAGATAACCCAACCCAATTTCATTCAAAGTTCATTCAGTGGCTATAGAGTGAACTTTGAATGAAATTGCCAGGTCATGCTTACACCATTTTGTGTGTACTAATGTGAACGCGTTATGTTTTGGTGCAGGACCAATTGAGTCAAATCTCGAGCTCAAGTTTGCATTCAGAGAGGATGATATCGAAGCTTATGACAATGTTCAGACGGGGACTCATATTTCTCCTGCAGCCGTCCCAAAGCCGCACCCGTTGCCCAGAATCTCAGAGCAGTTTCAGGAAGCTCTGATGGCAGCTCCCTCTTTTGATAGCTCTCCATTGCCTTCTGTACAATTTCCTGTAGATCAAGACTGTTCTACTCGCTTACAAAGGATTATTCAATTGGAGAAACAACAATGTGCAGAAATTTCTAAAGGACTGCCTCTTGATACATCCCTCGAGTCTATACAGGTAGACTTTCTTTTATTGCTGGTTCTGCAATGATCTTGAGGTGATTTTCTGGGTGTATGGAGAAGTCTAGGGCTTGGACATTGGAGCTTCTTGGAGCTTGCTTTGTAGGTGCTTATATCAAACAAAAACTCTTGAGACGTAAGGTAGAGGTTACTATCTGCATCAATTCAAATATTGTTACCACTGCAGGAATGTGCTGTCAGTATTGAACTACAGAGAGTTCAGTTTGGGTAGGGTTTAAGGGTTTTTAGGGTTTAAGGGTTAAGGGTTAAGGGTTTTGTTTTTTTAGGGTTTAGGGTCTACACAGAACGCAGTTTAGATCAAGTTTTTTGTCCCTGTGCATCTCTTTTTTATGAAAATTCAAAGTGGAAGGTAGACCACTTGTAGACAACCCCATTTCCATAGTGGTCATAGACAATTAGTCAATTTTAGTATCCTCTTTCTCCGTCCAAGTCGCCTTGTGAATTGAGATTTGTAATTTAGAAAGATTTTGGAAAAAACGAAGTAAGTGTCATGTTTGCCTTTGTTTTTCATAATTTTTCTCTTGGTTTTGTTAGTACAGCCACTAATTTATTTTTGAAAATTTCAGAAAGTTTTATTGCTTTCTGTTTATGTAGGTGCAGGTCACGAAGAAATCCCTAGAGGGCCGGCTGACAACGTGCAAGTGCCAAGTTACAAAGGCACCTATAAAATGGATGGAGCAGCCTTCATTGGCATCTTCGATTGTAGACGAGGTGCAAGTGATCTTCAACTCCAAAGTTGCTGCAGAGCTCGAAATAGACGTAGGCTGCAAGGTGCAAATCAATCCACCATGGCGTGAGGTGACTCTTTTGGGAAGCACAACAAGGGTTATTCTCTGCACATATTTCTGTGAAATTGTATACTAGTGTTATTTAGTTCTCTTTTTTTCAAGTTCTTCTCGAAGGCTGCCACTCTGAATGTAAAGAGAATCTCATGATCATCGCATCACATTTTTTGTTAGATGGTGTATCAAGTGATAGCCTTAGGCAAAAAGAATGTAAACTATGAAAGCCATTGATGTTGAGTCTTCCAGGAGATGTAATATGTGACTTCCATGTCATTAATTGGAAATACTTGCTCCATCAACAACTGTACTTTGACTCTTGTGTATCACCCAAAACCGAGTGAAGTTGTGCGCTGTGGAGCTCTCATCCTTAACCCTTGAAGGACTGACTGGTGACCGTGGAAATCATCCATTTTTGTACCTGTACCGTGGGAATGATTAGTTTAAGAAAATCCCGAAGCACTCATACTATCGTAGAAGACCTCTCTTTTTAGCACAAAATTTTGAGGATGAATAGTTACACTTCTGTCTTGCATGTCTTGCATGGAGAGATTCTTTGTCACTCATCAAATGAAAAACGGTTGTAGAATCATTTAGAGGTTAAGGATAGATTGATAATAAAGTTGGATGAATTTTAGGAATCTCATTTGAATATGATAATGCAAAATTTTTAAGAGGTTAAAGTTGAATTGGGAGATTTCTTGACATGTTTTGGGGAACATGCTTGGATCTTGAGTGATCTTTGCCCATGACAATATACATCTCTAAGATATAAGTACCCTTTTTGACGTTGTCAAAATATTGACACCCAAAATGTGAGCATATTAAGTGGTCAAAGAAGGCACGGTAACCCATTAATAGAGGTCATGTGGGAGAAGTAATTGAATAGCTGTCATTATGTAAATCTATTTTTATGCTCATTGTATTCTTTTCAACTAGTTTATATTTAATGTTTAGGTTGATTTCTCTTTAGGATTTAGTACCATGATACTAAGATGGTTGGAGGAGTCGCAAGGGTAGGACCTAAACCTCAATTTTTGAATCAGAAAAGTAAATGAGATCAAATTGTATACAATCATGCCTTCTTGTCATTCTCAAAAAGTTGCAAGTTGAATAAGAACTCAAAAGCATTTCAAAGTAGGTATTGAAAGGGGACCCAAATAGTGGACAACAATTTTGCAACATTTAGATTAACTCAAATGTTTCAAAAAGTGAAATGTAATTTTGATTTTATAACATCCCTCAAATATATCCTAAACCTCCAACCACATGAGGGTTATTCAAAACACATTACTCCATGCTTAAATTGTGAACAAATGGCTAATTAAAAGTTTCCACCTAATTAAAAGTGTCTCACCTCAAATAGAGATGCATGATTTCATTCTGTCATTTACATCCAGTAACCCTTTTAACACATACAATCCCCCATACAATCCTCATATCATAGATTCAAATTTGAAAAATCTTACTCCTATAATCTTGACAATCTCACAGAAGGCCAAGACCATTACTCCTATAATTCTTTCTTTGAAAATGATAGGCTCTAACATGCTCTCAACACATGTCACATTCACATTGGATACTACAGCTTTCTACATCTCTTAGTCTCGACTCCAAGGGGGTAGAGACAATGGAAAAAAACCAAACCCTAAAAAACTAAACCCTAAAAAACCCTTACAGGGGGATGGATTCAGCCGACTGTCATCGAAGCCAACTATCACTATCATAGTCAGGTTGTTCTACGTACTCTGCTTCAGGCAAAACTTGAGATTCTGAATCCGTCGTAGTTTCAGGAGTAGTATTCGAAGTCTTAGTTTCAGGAGGAGAGTTCGGAGAGGACCCCTTCCGACCATTAAAAAAGCTGCCGAGCTTGGACTTATCAGCAACACCAGCAGGAGACCCCGCGGTCATTTTCTCAACCACAGCAGAAGAGGTGACCGAGTCCTTCCAGAAATCAATCTTGGACAGACTTCCCTCCGTGGAGAATTTGCCGTTACTGCTGCTTCCTATTTCAACAGATTTCTTCGCTGCTTCCACAACATCCTGAGCACCTGCAGCAGCAGGTTCAGCAACTCGGGCATGTGTGTCAGCCGAAGTTTTGATGACACCTGAGCCTCCGCTTCCGCTTCCGCTTCCATTCACAGAGCTCGAGAGCTTCTTCGTAGCAGCTTCAGCTTCGCTGTTCTTGTTCTGCGTCCTTTTGAGAGCTGATGAAATGAGAGCCAACTGCTTCACTTGCTGATCCTGCGGCAGAACACAACATGATGTCTACTGGTTAGATTCTCGTCCTGCTAAAGCTGGAGGACACAACAGTCAAGAGACCTGATCCTGTTTCCAAATAGAAACTCTGATCAATTGGTACGCTTGGTTGGACTTATTCCTAATTATGACTTGGATAAATGTCTATGGCTACTGATCCTTGAATGGAAACACGGTTGTCTACTGTCCCTAAAATAGTGGTCTACATTTGGTTATTTACTTATATCACCTTGAAATAAAGGTTGTACTGTTGTACACCCTTCAAAATAAGGGAATCACATTGAATGATTGCATCAGAAACCATCAGACATTTGAGTAAGAAAACAATTTAATCTCAAGAGAGTTTGGCTGTTGTAGTACCCAAAGTGATCTCTATTGAGTTTTGTACCCATGAAAGCAGGCTCATTGGATACGATGCTTGAAAGTGACGAAATGAGAATATTCTACCTTAAAATCGTAACCCAACCTTGGAGACGATAACAAGAGACGGATCGACCAATAATTATTGTTCATGATGAAATTTATAGGTACCTGCATTGCTAGGAGGGCATGCTGCAATCCCCGCAGCTCCTCTTCTAGCCTGTCTCCTCGTTGAGCTAGGGTGGTCGCTACTTCAGACGTCTTTTGTGCAATTGTTGCAGTCTGTAAATCGCCAAAACAAGGTTGTCATGGTCATAGTCACAGCAGAAGCATACAAAGCACCTCCGAACTGCACAAGGTGTAATTTAATGTTAACCAGATAAGACATTAGATCTGGAAATGTAAGTCGCTAGCGTGGTGATGGTGATGGTTATTGTGACATTTTATTTGGTAGACTGTTTATCTGTTTGGGAGAGCATTGGAATGGTTAGGATCGATATTAATAAAATGATAAATTCATGTAATTGTTTACGTTGATCTAATGTTACTCAATAGTTGCCAATGATATAACTACACCTAAACTACACCTACACTTTCTAAAACCGCACAATCTAGATTCTTGCCTAAAATGTACTTCCACTACTCATGAGAGTCTTCCATTGGTTACCCTAAACCCTATTTTCAGCACTTTGAAAATTCATAGTTTATGCATACAATAGTTTATGCATACAATGTCCAAAAAATGCATTCTAAGAGAATCTAGAATCCCTTTTTGACTTACCAATTAAGACCCCATGAAAAAAAAATTCTATATAATAATGGGAATCATGCTGAATTGCTTATTTGTGTGATTTTAGGTGTGCTTACTTTATAGTGTTACTTTCAACGACATAAACATAACACTAACACTAATTTAACACAATTTATATATTACACTAGTATTAAATAACATTAACTCATCATGAGGACTGAATCAACTCAAATGTTTAATAACATCAATAACTTCATAAATTAATATTATGATAATGATTAGAATCTTTAATAACTTCATAAAATCATTACTGACCTCCTGCATTGGGTCCCTCAATGTTCTCTTTGTGGCCCGAAACCGCACCCCGAGCTTCTCCACTTGTTTCACCAGCCCCCGTGCGGTGATGACAAACTCCCGAACATTCTCTTCTAATTCGGCCACCCTTTGGTTCAGAGTGAAATCGACCCTGCCTCCTGAGCTTTCTCGTCGTGGAGGAAGACATGTCAGCCGCTCGAGAATCCTATATTGCACAAACGCATTCAGAAGGATCGCACCCCAAATAGCAAGGAGTGGCAGTGACAGCCAACTGTAGGGACCATCCTTGCGTGGTGACACTGGAAGTGCCTGCAATAGGATCACCATTCGCACAGTGGTCAATGCACAAATAGGATTGGAATTGAATATGAAAGATATGGAATCAATCTAATAAGAAAAAACTCTTTGCAATTTATGTTGAATGTAATTACTAAATCGTAGCAGCTGCCAACTGGGGTTTTCAATAAGATTAGCATTAGAAGAACCTATTTAGTACTGTCGCCCCGGAGACCCTTAGTTCCTAGTTTCCACTATTGCACAAACCTTGAAAAACTTTGGTTTTTTGCATGACGGCATACGTCATATGTGACATAGAATTAACTTGATGGCACATAATCTTGATAAGTATAAGATTATTTGACACATGGTCAACTACTTGGGAACTGAATGAAACGCAACGACCAAATCTACGTAGCTGATTCCTTTGTTTCAGGAAAATTTCAAGCAACATCATAAAGCGAATCCACTGATCCAAGGGAAAATCTCCCTGTTGTGGTCACCCTGATCGTAAGGAGGCCTCCAAATGATACGTAAGAAATGTGTACTAATCTTCTCGCGATAGAGTGGGAGGCTTCCTTATAGTGACCATAGGAAGGCCTCCCTTTGAACCACAGGAAGATTTTCTTTATGATGTCATTCAAAAGATCTTGAAACAATCCAATTATTAGTATTTTACCAAAACCTCGATTGTGCAAAACGGTACATTGGTAATGGCACAGAAACTGCACTTACAGGCTTCGTGACGGACATGAGAAGGACCGTACTGAAACCGATGGACGCAGACGCTACTCCCAGCAACTGATTCTTCTGCTTCTCCTCTTCCTTCTTCTCTGGCCCTCGAAACTCATTTCGCACAGCTGCCACTGTCATTCCACCTCATTGGAGTCAAGGACTACATCTCCCCTCTAAACCCAAAATATGAAATTCAAATACTTCTAAATTCAGGGATACCTAGAACATTCAAAATAAGTGTAAAAGCAGATTTTATATGTAGTGATCCTATTAGACAGTTCATTTCCACTGATGGAAACGAAATTTGGTACCTCGATACAAAACTGAACAACGACTTTATATCAATTACAGGTTTACAACTTTCAACTTTCCAACTTTACAGCAATTTCAGTTGAGAGGTCTTAGTGAGACCAATTCTTTCCATATAAAACCACAATTCAGTCACTTCGTATTCAGTGCGAGAAGATGCCCATACCTACGAATCTCCTATCAATGTGAATCGCATTCAAACGAGCCGGCAGCAACCAAGGTCTTCCAAGCAGGGGAGACCCAGATGAGCTGCAATCTACCCCAGAAGGACCTCCCACACAACAAATGCCGGAAGACTGAGGAAGAAGTGCCGAAAACCCCATCGCCCTCCCACTAAATTCTCACCACCATAGAAACAGAAACCCTAACTAAACCCCTAAAGCCCTTATAAACCTTAAACCCCGATTTCACCCAATCCTCATGGCAATGCCCGCACACACTCTCCAATCCCTAAAGCTCTTCAGAAATCTCGCCAATGTACAGAAAAGCACGCCATCTTCGAAACCGCAATGAACAAATTGCAGTGGAGCTGTTGTGAGTTTTGAATTTGAGGCGGGGCAAAACAAACAAACTCCACAGTCAAGTGAGAGATTATTGAAACTTCGGGGATCTGAAGGGATCTGAAGGCAAGCGATCTCGAATTGCAAATTGTTGTGGAGATTCCCGAAAATCGGTGATCGGGGAAATCTGCAGGGGGGACGGAGAGTCCGATGTCTGGGGGGCGTAGTTGACGAGGTTTGGTGGTAGGGGGTGGGGGTCCCAATGGCGTGCGGGGGCTCTCTATGGCCGTGGGAGCCAGCGGTAGTGCCTGTGAGATGGGTTTTCATAGGGTTAAGGTATGTTCGCACTTGGTGTTAACCCTTTAGGGCCCAAGGAGCCCCAAGCAACTTCTTGAATTCTTCTAGAATCAAATTTGTATATTAAAATTTTATAATTTAATTTAAATTATTATTTTTCCACAAATAAGCATTCATATTTTCTATTTAATATGATTTTTAATTATTTTTGGGAAAAAAAAAGAAATTTATATGATTTTTTTTAATTTATGTCTTTGAAAAATCATAATAATTACAAAAAAGCTCATTTTATCATAATTTTTTTTTATTGAAAATAGAGTTCATTATATTGAACAATATGGTGAAGTTGGCATGCTCTCTTTAGTTATATACAAATAAATTCAATAGAGAAACATGTTCCACAGTGCATTTTGAAACTCTAAAATTTCCAACTTTAAATTGCCATAAATCATCATTGCTCCAAATCTGATGGCGAATGGCTCACTCGAAGCAGAATACCCGTGCCCTCACATCTCGTTCACACCTCAAGAGTAACTAAAGCCAAGAGAGTGTTCCAATTCCCAAAATTCAATTTAAAAGAATCAAAATTGGCATGCTAGGCCCTAAAGGGTTAAAGGCGTTGTTAGTGAGGATTTTAGGAACGAATTTATACCTACTTTTGGATCAGATTCATATTTCAAACAACACTTCTAACACCAAGTGGGAACATATCTTTACGGAGTCTCCATAGATAACATTGTTTTAACCCTAAGGAATCCTAGCGGTGAGCATTTCGTAGTTGTTCTTTTCTCAGGTGGGGTTCTTTTTTCTCTGTTTTTACCATGTGTTTATGATTGTCTCTCTCAAGTGGTTGCTCCACAGGATTTTGCATCTCCCTACAGAGGTAAAGGACTTTTCGATTATCTCATCAACACACTTTAGGTCTGCTTGTGATTGTAGGTTGCTAGGTCTCTTGGATTTGTTTTGTTTTGTGGTTTGCGCATCAATACTTGTTTATTGCAACTAGCTTGATCAGTTTGGATCAATGTGGTTTGATTAGGTTTTGATGGCAAAAGAATAATAATTGATTGATTGATGAGCTTAGTGAGGGCATTCAGGGTAGGACAGAGGTACATATTCATTATGGCTTTATGCAATGGAGAAATTGACCCGTATGCATACTTATGCATTTCTTCAAACACAGTGGTTCTTTTAACATTGGTGGCGAGGTTGCCTCACTGTTTGCGAGTTACGGATGTGTTACCAAAATCTTCAAGGGAGTATTATCCTTTTAGAGGTTTTGTCTCAAGCACGAGCAAGATTTTGTTGATGGATCCGTGATTTGCAATGAGTATATTGCCTTTACAAGAGTGAGCTCGGAGGACATGGTTTGTATAGAGAGGGCCCGTAAGGCTCGTGCACCAATGCCGAAAATGCTTTGCCTCTATGACTCTAGAGAGGAGGTTCTCATCGTCAAATTAATGGTTGGTGTTGGTCATGAGGCAACAACGTGTTCTTTTAGTCTTATCTTCACAAATAAACTGAAAACTCTTGGGCTTAGATGATCGTGTCTTTGGGATCCACGAGGCCGGAGATGGAAATAGAAAGAAGGAGGCCGATGAATCTTTTAAACCTATGGGAATTTATGCTGCTCACATTTGAAGTGAGGTTTGCTGAGTCACTTAGCCAGTTGAGGTTGGATGCAATGTTTTGACTAGCACGGAATAATTCGCAAACCAACATTGTGATTGTGATTCATATTGACAGATTCGGAAGGAAGATTGACCTTGAGCAATGGAAGATGATCAATCACCGCACAAATGCATCATACTCCCTTATTGCTAGATGTGTTCAAAGGATTCTATTGGGCAAAGGAGATCTCTATATAGTGGCACCTTTAGAGCTCTCAGTAGAAAAAGTGTTTGACATAGTGCCACCAAATATTGCAGTTGGTGCATTGGATATCATGGTTGCTGAGCTACAATCTTGGAATGATTTCTATTGGGAGATTTCTATGCCTTGATTGGTCAACAACAATTACTTTTATGGTAAACTAAACCCTGTGAAACACCCATTTTTTGAAAAATTGTGGAAATTGAACTTACAAATGAATCCTAAAAGTTATTTTTTGAAGAAGATGCTCTAGTTGCTAAAAAAAAAAGACTCTCTTTAACTTTCTCATCAATAGTCCAAATAGAGTTAACCAAATTTTCACAATGAGACAAAATCATTTTCTATGAGAATTTTTTTAAAAGAATTATTTTGATTTTTTTGCATTTTTTCTATGTTGCTCTACTATCTCTATTTTGGCCCAAGGGTGGCATAAATTTTGCTTGCGGACATTGATTGAGACTTGACAAACCCACAATCACTCACAAACCTAAAGTACGCCTATGTTGAGAGATAATAAAAAAATACTTTACCTTTGATAGGGAGATGGAAAAATCATCTTGAACAACAAATTTCGTTAATCACTTGAGAAAGACAATGATAAACACATGGCATAAAGAAGAAGGAACTCTACAAAAATACAAACTACGAATACTTGAGGAAGCCACTTCATTTATAGAAAAATTGTAATATTAAAAAATATCATGTGCCCTCTAGATTCTAGGGCACAAGATATTTCTCAAATTGAACCTCTAAACTTTGATTGGCTTACAAAAAATCAGTATATCTTGGATTGATCTGAAAATTTTACCACAAACTAACAAAGAGAGCACAAATTTTCCAACAAGTTTTATTGGATTCAAACATGGGATGCAAGAGTTACAGGACTTGAAACTATCTCAGGACACTTTTTGTTCCCCTTGGGCTGTGAGGGGTTAAAGTACGCATGGAGATCAGTGAATGGCCTTCATATTGTGACTTTTGAATCCTCCCACCTGAAACAAACTCAAGATTGTGCACAAAAGAATTTGAGTTCCTTTGCTAGACGAATCTGGAAAATGTTCATGTTCTTTTAGGGTGTTAAGTTACGTCATGATAAATTCAAGATAAGAGAGAAAATATTCAGCATTCAACATAACAGCTGGTCACCGACACGAAGCAGTCAAATGAATTTTCTTCCAACAGATAACTGAAGGAGCTTCGGAACTATTGCTTTTCATTACTGAAGTGTAAGAATAAATCTTACGTGAGATCAATGACGGCAACCACCACGGTTGTTCAAAGCCCAAGTAAGACTTCCTCCTGCTGCCACAATGCCAAGTCTCAAGGCAGATTTGTCACCATTCCATTGGATAGTCAGAAAAGCGTTAAAACTCATAATGCACACCCTCTTTCTACACCCTTAGATTTGCGAGAAGTACAGATAATTATGGACGTTTGTGATGTCCCAAGCCGGGAGACTTGAGAGCATTATCTAGTCCATAACATTCTTTAGCAGATGTGAGAAATTCACCCATTCTGCAGTATAGGTGGCCACAGCGAACTAAGACTCAAAAAATCTGACATTCACATGCATTGCGCTAGGTCAAATGGCCAGTTCCTATTTTCTTCCCGTAGCTTTTGGCACCACGAACCTGAGATGAGCTCAAGATTGTGCACAAAGGGAATCTGGATTTGTTTCCCAAGCAGCTCCTCAAGAACCCGAAACCCAAAACCTGAGGTGCACGACATCTTGAGATCGGACCTGGAAATGAAATCCGTCGTCTCCCCCTTAACATCAGCAGAATTGTAGTAGGAAGATGATGCAAACTCAGCTACCTTTTCTCCTTGCTCGACTTCCGAAAACAATGCTTTCGTCCTCTTGCGGTAGAAGCCGCGCATCACCCAGAGCTGCGCCATCACCTAGTAAACTAAGTATCCTCCTGGCTTTTCTCGCGGCCCCAACGGAAGCAAGACACTGCAACAGCTCCATCACTAGTCTATTATTATCATCATCCGAGAATTTTGTACATAGAAATTGCTCGGCATCCATCATAGGCAACTGTCCCAGCGCGTTTCCAACAAGGGAAGACCACTCTGGTGTATCGAGAGCCACACCCTGGCCAAGGATCACGTCGAGGTAGTTGAGGACCAGGGTATATTGTTTGTGTCTGGATAGCAATGGCAGGAGAATCCTGTATAAGTCGGTACTTGGGGGCGAGTTTGAAGGTTGCAGACGGCTGGTCATCAGTTGTAGTAGCCTTTCCTGAAAGCACTCCCCCAAAATAAATGTCAATTGCAGAAAGAGCATCATACGCCCCACTAGACAAGTTGCTGTAAATAGGAAATTCACAACACACCTGGGTGCCTCCATATCAATAGGACTTGTAATAAATCACAGGAAGCGTCACGGTAACAAAATGTATCGATATAAAGAATGTATCATACCCTACATTTTTTAACAGTAGAACTATGTTTTAAAAGTTACTATAATTGGTTATTAGCTTCAAGGTAGATTTTTGTTTTTAGCTTGGGCACATAAGGTTACCCACCTTAGTGATCTCTACAAACATAGGACTGGCAATTTGGGAGAGAGAATGGATCCAAACTATTTGGAGATCTAGATATAATTCCCCTACTGTGAAAACACCAACTGTTGGATCTTCCTGAGCTAGGAGAAATTGCATGCAAGGTTCTTCAGATAAAACCGGACCCCTTTTAGAAATTAAGAATAAACGATCGAACTACACCGACCATAAAATGATGTCAAATACCATTTAAAAAGTGTTTAGTGTCTAGACGTATCATCCAAACACTTAACCGTAATCATCTCAAACATTTATGAAAAGTTAGACGGAAAACTCAACAAAAGCAACCAAAATGATAAGTCAAGCCAGCGGCTGGTAACCAGATTTGGCAGGAGAGTTGGTCATACCTGCCCAGCTTTAACAATAGGCGAAATGAACCATGCATGGCGCCCACAATCGAGCTGAAATCCACGAGTGTAAAACTCTTCCAAGACAACTTCAAAATACCCCCAATCCTCACAGACAGCGCAAGCACCCAGCATAGACTCATATGTGCGCTCAGTTGGACTTAGCCTTGGATTCGCTTGAGAAAACCGGCTCTCCTTGTGTCTGCCTCTCTTCACCGACTCAAAAATGTTCCTGGCTTCCTCAAAAAGGTGGTGCCGTCCATAAAGAGCAATCATGACGTTGTAGGTCCCCACATTGGGAGCACACAAACATTGCATACGATTGAATAGTGATATGGCATCTTGCCAGCGGCCTACTTTGTCACAAGTATGAATTAGTCCTGTGAATGTTACTACATCCGGTTTCTTTGAAGGAAGCTTTACTAGCTTTTCCACCTGCACAATTTGAGATGACAGTGTAAGAGCAGGAGTAAGATTTATGTTGAATATTTTAGTGCCTAAAGGGCCAGGAGTGCTCAATTCAAAATCTGAAGTAATTGAAATGGCTCATCTAGGAAGTTTCAAGGAAGGTAGCAAAATGTACCCATAGAAAGAAGAAATCTTACTCTACATCTTTGAAAACTAGAAATTGTTCTGGAAGTTAATATAACCACCTATTAGTAGAGTTCAACTTGAACTTTCTAGAGAAGGTTGGATGGCACTGTAAATCAAAAGGTGAAGTAGCTTCAAACCTGTACAAGAGCTTCACTTAACCGACCCGCAGTGCAAAGAGCCGAAGCAAGTGCATAGTACACCCCAGCACATTCAATGAACCCTCGACGCTCCATGTCTTGTACCATTTCAATGGCTCTGTCTACCTGGCCAGTCATGGCACGGGCCTCGACTAGAACTGCAAAGTAGTAACAATATCACGATTATAATCATACACTCACCACACAAAATTACCCTAGTATTTTTGTGTCTAACACAAAAGTCGACGTGCAATAAATAAGTTCAATAGAAACAGACCTTTGAATGTTAAAGCATTAGGAAGAAAACCTCCTCTCTCCATAATGTCGTAATATCTCCAGGCTTTGTCATACTGCCCTGATTTTACCATAACCTTCAACCCAAACCATCATACCACATTATGATCTTCAGTTCCCTGTCAAGATTCCCGGATTCCAACTTAATACAGTATGCAACCTTAGAAATACTTGCATCAATCAACTTTGAGAAGTTGCAACTTCCACAACCAAGCGTATCAGCTGATGGATTTTCTCTGATACATGCAGAAGAGGCTATCACCTCTATTGCGAGGCCATAAGTGGTGGAATTAGGCGCGACTCCTGACGACTGTAATTGTTGTAAAACCCATGTCACCCCTTCAAATTGTCTATGAGGTCCACATGCATTTATTACCTGCGCAGCCAGACCACTATTCGTCAAGAGTCCTACATTCTTTACAAATTCATTCGCAAGAAATGTTTGAGTGCACAAATATCAAGTAAAGTAGCAGAATTGGCAAAAAGTCAAGAATATGCTCATTGACTACCTCCATACATGCATTGCTAATCGCAGTTGATTCTGAGATTCAATTTCTAATTTCTTGTCTTAAAAGTCATTGAATTTGATCAAACTTATATTAGCTGGACTTTGTACATTATTAATGACCTGGTGGTAATCAACGAGAAAGAATAGTCTCAATAAGAGACGAGCAAAATCCAATTTTCACTTACAGCATTATAAACCACAATGTCTGGCTCCAGACGCCCATTCCAGTTTAACTGTTTTGGTGAGCCCCTAACACGCTTCTTTAAGGGCCCTTTTCTTAGGGATTGCATCAAATGAAGCAGCTGCGTGAGATGGCCAGCCTTGCCAAGTGTTACAGCTATGGAGTGGTAAGCAGCCATGTCTGGATAGGTTGAATGTTCCTCCTGCGAGTATTAATGAAACATGCAATACAGGACAAGTGAGTGCTACATTAAACTCTTGAGCACGTAGCATGTGTAATCGTCTATGATGTACCTCGGTTAGAAGTGAGTGGCAAATTCAACTGTAAACAACAGAAGGATGCCCATCCATCCACTCATTACGGGCATTACACGATTATAATACAGTCCAATTCAAAATCCATACTCCCAGATTTGAGAACCATAAGAAAATGACTAAAGAAAATGACTACAGCAAGAACCCATGCTAACTGAAAAATGGCAAAATTGAAACTGTAGAACTTACACGCATCACGTTGAATACATTCAAAGCTTCTACCGGTCGGAGGCATTTCCCAAGTACAGCCAAAAGCGTGGTACAAACATACCTGCCACAAAAATGAATACCACAGCCCTCTCGGAGATCAGAATTCAAAGCTAACAACATGACACAATACAATAGAATGAAGCGCATAATCTCCAAACCAACATCATGAATGTTCAATGAGTGATTACATCAAGGAGCAACATAACGTCGAGGATTAAGTGCCAGCCGTGCCACCAAAAGTACATTTTCGAATATCAATCACAACCCTCACCCCTCTCCTCACCCTACGTGTCCAAATGGCCCAAAGTGTCCGCTTCTACATCTATACAAGGCGGAAAAATATCGTTTAAAAAGCTTCAAGGAAGTTAATAGAATGTACAAATAGAAAGAAGAAACCATGTCCTACATTTTTGAACAACACGACTGTCAGTGGGCAAGACTTGTGATCTGCAAGAGGAGGCAATTCTCATCAACTAGGGATTCGGTAAGGGTGTAACAGAAATTAAAAGCACGACATGAGCAAGAAAGAGATGATAAATTTAAAGATTTGACAGAAGTAAAATGTCACCTGTTTCGACAATGACTGAAATGTTCTCGACAATGTACCCAGTGCACGACTTCCATAGCTCTTCGCCACTCGTGACGCGCCCCAAGCATTTTCACAACCTCCATCAGGCGGCCATCCGTCCACTTCAAGCGGGCTCCATGCATGAGTCGAGAGAGAAAAAACTTCTGCTTCTTGGCCGCCTTAATTAACCTAAATTTCAATCCCCTAGCTGTCAGTTACACCAAATCCATCGTTTCCAAGGGCCACTTTAGATTGCACAGGATGAAATAATAATCTTGAGATAACAAAAAATCCTAATTCTTGATTAGTGGAAAAATGAATTCTTATTTGTTTTACTTTGTTTTAGTCTAATGTCGGATTTACGATAGTCCAAATAACAACAATGAGCATGAACAGGTGGTGCTCATATGACTTTATGTGGCGCTTACATGACTCTTATGTGGGAGTATATAAGATACCAAGATTTCAAGCTCCACAGTTTAGGTTAGCCTATCGCTTCTATAATTATCTACTGAATTTGTAGAATCCCTCCAACATGACTAGTAATGAAAAAAGTATCTTCATATTTTTTTAAATCAGTTTTCAGTAAAATTTATAACCTAAAGTAACTTGGTTTAGGTGGATAGACTGAACCGTGTACCTCATTGAGGTGGACTAGACACAAGTACCTCAGGTGCGTCATAAAGTCATAAACGCACCGGCCTATTTTAAATTTGATATCTCACTCTTCTTTGCACATGCTGCGGGTTCATATTCTAAGCTCTTCATCTCAAGATTGTTGCTTCGACTTGTGAAAGCTAAAGTGGCCAAATGACTAACAAATGAGCAATTATCTAGCACCTAAGTCAAGAGAGTGCCGCCTACACAATAACAGAACAATCAAAACACTGCATAACAAAAATGTCAGGTCTGAGACGTACTCTTCAACCAGCCATTCCAGCTGCTCCCTCTCGTCGACTGATTTCCGCTGAACCTCACTTCTCACGTCCTCGTACAACGCTTCTAGAATACCATGAGTCTCAGAAGAGACCTCATCCAATTTCTCATCCAGCAACACAGACAATGGCTCCCCTTTTCTTCTATTCACGATTTGATGACCCATCGTTCTGTCTTTCTGTCTCGGGGTTTTGGGATTGACACGCCAATCCCTCGGTGCAAGCGAACCCCAAAACACCTCTTTATCGTATGCTGTATCATCTGCATCCGTCACATCTCTACTACCTACATTGTTTTCGATACCGACTGAGGGAATTCGATTACTAAAAGAATGTTCGATGAAATGGAATTGTGATCTACTAAAAGAATTCGCTGCTGTATTATTATCCACGCGCTCACCCTGTCAACAAAACAACGCCACTTCAGTTAAAACTGCACATGTTACGTCCACACCTATTTGTAAGAATGCACAAGACGAGGGTTGGCAATCACCAGACCCTCTCAAACCCTAAACCCCAAACTTCAAATAAATCCATAATAAGAAGGTCGGTAATCAGCATCCCCTTGAAATTCGCAATCCAAATGCAAACACAAATGCGCAAGTATCATACCTCAGGCGCAGTTTCAACGAAAACGGATTTAAATGCAGATGCAGATTTTCCTGTCCCATTGCCACTGACATTCGCCGTGTCCAGATCTTCCTCTTTTCTATGACTCAGAAGCTTCCCTTCATCAATCCTTTCGCTGTCTTCGAGATTGGATCCGAACCTCACCTCACTTAAACCATCGTCGGAAGCAGCTCCCGTTTCCCCAACTTGAATCCCCAGAAAATTCAAATTCTGTACATAAGCCAGAAGCCACTCATCCGACACCTCCTCCTCCTCCTCTTCCACCAACACCAAATGTGAATCCTCTCTCAGCCTCGTAGTCTCACTCTCCTCGCCTAATTCACTACTCTCCCGTCGCACCGTTTTCACCACATCCCTAACCCTAATTGCAAACTCCTCCTCGAACTTACTCACCAGCGAGCTTTTCCCCTTCACTCCCGCCTTCCATTCCGCAACCACGTTCACACCGCGGTCCTTCGACAGCTTGTACTTCTCAAAGCTACACAACCCGTCCTTCCTGCGCCGCTCCGTCTGCAATCTCGCTTTGCCATCTTCCACCTTGGCCTGCTCCGCCAGCTTCTCCAGCCTCCTGGCGCGACGCAGCTTCTTCCACTCCTCCTTCTTCCGCTTGTGGTGGAGCTCCTTGGGCGTCAATTCGGATTTCAATTCGCAAACGGGGAAATGCACTCGGCTCGCGGGGTTATGCAATGTCTCACTGTTTGGGAAATGGCTTGGATTGAAGGTGATTCTGAACGAGAGAGAGTGAATTGAAGATGCTCTCAGGTCCATAGTGAGTGTAGGTTGCGGTGGTGACGGAGGAGGAGGGTTTACATAGTGGGAAGAGGGGGATTCATAGCTACGGCGATTGGGAGGTTTGAATTGGTGAGGGAGAAAGACAGGGTTTTAGGGCTTGGGGTTCATCGGGGTACCGGATTTGGTTCTGGTGGTGTAGGGCGGTTGATCCTTTCGTTGGGACTTGACCGCTTCAGTTGAGAACGACGGATACATTCATCCATTCTTTCTGTGCATGTTTTTGAATGAAAGTTAGCTGCCGGGTGCCCTCCAATGGGTGGATTATTATTATGAATGTTTTCAACTGCTTATTGTGGGAGCTATACAAAACGGAGTACATTCAAGTGTGTTTAAAAAGCAATTGCTATCTATTTTTTAACAATGTGACTAGCTTCATGAATTTTGAGTAAGGTTTTGAATCAATTCATGTAGAGGTAGGAAGGAAAAGAAAATTTGAAAAAATAAATATTTTAAATTCGGATTATTCTAAAGTCATAATTTATTTTGCTTCAAAAGCTCTAGATCTATATCTCATATCCTATTGGACTTTCTTAGGATTAATATAGGTTACATTAAGCACATTGTGTGACCTAATATTGATTTAAGAAAGGAATGAAGATATTAATAGAATTTTGTATGGGATTGTCTTTATTGGTGAACATAAAGTCAACTGCAAATCCTTAACATTGATGAAGGAGTGACCAAAGAATATTGTCTGTAGCAGTGTAGCAAACTAGTGTTTGGGAAGTTTTTTTAGTTTTACCAGCTAATTTCTTCCAATTTTCATACTGAACCGTTTTTTCAAATACTGAGCCCCAGTTATTTTCTCTTTTTCCCATTCTAAATAAAAAATTTATAGACATTTTCACCGGTTTTTTGCCAATGTTTTCAAATTGCAACCGGGTTTTTTCCCAATTCCACCAGCTAACTTTGAATGGCCGAGGTGGATTTGACCCCCTTGCTCGACCTTGCAAGCAAACCCTGTTTTTTGCACATGATTTTTTTTGCAAATTTTGAATTCTTATTTGCAATCAAAGACCCCAAATTTGCTAACTAATGTCAAGAATATAACCTATAACGGCCCAAAACAGGGGGCTTTTTTTTTTACATGCACCCCTAGTAAGGCCAAGCAAGGGGGTCAATCCACCCCGATCCTTTGAACTAGCTGCCGATTCTTCCTAGACATTGTGGCAAACCTTTGGCTACAATACTCAAAAGCAAGCTATTTGGTACTTGACAAGTTTCTCACATCATCATATTGAGACCAACTAGGGTAGTCTGCTCTTAAAATGCCCTTTTAAGAACTGATAGCATTTGGGGGGAGCTAATCTCCTTGAAACAATTTCAGTAAATTTTCATAGGAAGAAAAATGGAATTGGCATCTAACCCAAGTCGTTTCATATTTTTTGGACCTTCATGGAATTAATGGAATTAGTTACAAATTTTTGAAGTTGCAAAGCAGTGCTCACTAAAAGACACCACTTCATGTACACTGTTAGAGCAGGGTCACTTTTAGAGAACCCTACCTTAATAGAAGATGTGATCGTGTGATCGAAATGAGCACACTAAAAATCAAAGAAACACCTCATGTGAATCTGGGTAGCTTGAAAACCCAACTTAAAGCTTCCTTATCAAAAAGGGAAGAGCGAAAGGCGATTCAAGTCATCATGTTATGTTGAAGCGGTACCTAACAATGTGGGATCCGGCAAAATGTTCAAAACTGCTCAATTAGTTTGTAACCTCATCCCCAGACCCCGAAGTTATTATGGCTGGGTTTGTGAGTAGGTCAATGCGGTGAATTCAAGCTAATCTGCACACCTCGCTTGATACGGTCACTATCCTGGTGTCGCAACAAGTAGCAATAGTTCACCTGCAGACAATCATCGAATTTAGCAGAAGCTCACCAGACGAAATGTTTGATATCCCAAGACAGGAACGAGACTTTGGTAATCGTGGATCTTTGAAAACTGGGAATCCAACGACCTTTACGCTGTCTTGAACAACTAGAAGCGTTATAAATGAGAAAACCACTTGAAAACACAGGAATCGGATTTAATGATGGGAATCGAACCTCAAGTCGAAACAATTTAGTAGGAATCACAATTCCAGCGCCTGTCGAGACGCGGAACCCAGATAAGAAGTTCTTCAGCGACCAGGGACCGGTCTTCTCCCCCGTCAAAGGAAGTAGGTTGCCAGCGCAAACAAAAGAGTGAGCATGTATTCCGTACTCCTTCAAAAATCGTAGTGGCAAATCAAACGAAAAATCTGCGAAACCAGAAACTGCTAGATCGCCACCTAAAGTGTCCTTCTTTACAACGGCAACCGCTTCAGCATCCCCCTTCTCTGTTTGCGGAGTAGGTCTGCGAAGCTCACTGGGACCAACACCTCTAGTGCGAAAACCCAACAGAGCAGATGGACCTTTCAATTCACCAAGTAGCGATGAATGACCTCCCATGTAAAAACGGTCACTAATAGGAGTTGGTCTCGTTTTATATCCTGGTCCCCAAGGCAGTATGACACCCGCGGCCACTCCTAAATTCAGTGCTGCATTTGCAATTCCCAAAGGGATTGCCAACCTCGCCTCCACCTCCTGTGCAAGTCCACAAGGTTGAAAAAGATAAGTAGGCTTACTAAGCTGGACCCACAATGACAAATAGGGTGCAATTATGAGACCATAAATCGCATGATGCCGATATCACGCCAGCAGCCATTGCCTCGTGATAAGCCTTATCAAGCTGATATATATCCCACTAAGAAAATGAAAGTTGGAAGTAAAAGCAGTCACCTGACGTGCAAAACGTAGAAGCCTGCTATCAGGTCCTAGCCCTGCAATCTGCGTTGTTGAGATAAAAGCAATACCCCGCCGAGGTCGAAATGCAGAGTCTCTATCGTCTCTCTTGTAGGTGTACTTAACAGCAGAGAGGAGACTATGACCAAGTTGTCTCCGAACTGATTTAGAGGCACTACGTGAGGGATCCCTGAGGTCACGCCAGGTAAGGTTGTAGGAGATGTCGTGCTGATTATCGCCAACCAAGCCTACAGAGAATCCCGACAGACGCTCCCTATAGGACGAATAGCGTTGCCAATCTTGTGTTAGGAGGGTAACCCGGGTTGCCAAAGAGGCGGGCAGTCCTTTGAACCTTGGATACGTGACACCAGCACTGAGTTCAGAAGTAGTGTCCAAGCCATAGCATCCCGTTGCATCAAGAGTTTCGGCATAGCCAAGAAGATTTTTGTACTTAATCGTACCTTCCAGAGTCCATGCTTTTGTCTACACACACCCCAATCCCAAAATGTACCTTCAGACATGGCGACATGTAAACATCCCACAGAAAACAACTCAAACTCGAGGTTATAGACAATCTTCTCGGTTCAGCACAGTAAATAACTTTAAACACGAACATAAGGATGCAGGAAGGGCGTAAGTGCAGGAAGAAGAGGGATGTGGACATGGACCACGTGATGTGCCACTAAAACCCTGAACCCGGCCAATTTCTTTACAATTTTTCTCAACAGTCTACCAACGGAAACTACAACTTGCTGAAACTGGAAACCGTCCTGGATCAAACTCGCGGTGCACTCGCAGTAACTGTTACTTACAGGAGGTCGAATCAGGAAATAATCGACATCAAGGAACTCTCCTTGTAGCTAAAACTAGCAAAGACGGTCAGGCCAACATGGAAATGCTTCATACAAAGTCTAGCGTTACAGAATTAACAGTGACATCAAGGCACAACCGAAGTGCTCACCTGCAGGCAACTTTCAATTACACCGTGACGAACCGCTTACCTCGGGTTTGGCGAACACTCCGAGGTCACCAGCTACAGGTCGCTTCAACTCTTCTACTTCCACGATCACGTTAGCCTGATCAAACATAGCGTGCATTAGCAACCCATTGATTGAACCTCCGTGCCAGGACAACGATGTATCGAGCCTGCATTACCCTTACGAGTTCAACAACTCCACGTTCAGAATATGATTCCTAAAATCGTTACTCAAAGAGCGCAATCGGCCTCTGATGAGACGAACCATATAACACTCTCTCATGAACTACTTGCAAGGCAAGGGTTCGTCTAGAAAATCTAATCGTCGATCGCAACTGCTGGTGTATTATAGAGAAAAGACCTATTAATAAGACCTTCATGGAAGCTCAAAACAGTCTCTCAAATTCAAGTGACAATTTAAGTCTCACAGCTGCCACTGCAATGAGAGCAGTAGTGATCTACTGCACTGACAAGAGAGGAGAGACAGCTTCCAATACGAATACCGCTAGTACGAATAACGAGAATTAATCCACCATTTGAGCTCGTGGAGACAACGCAAGCACCAAAGATAAGCTGATAATCGCAGACGTCTAATCAACGGATCCGCACAATCAATTCACGATTACCAAACAAGCGAATAACAATTACCGTGCCAGGAAGCTCCTCAGGTCCTGCATCCAATGTGATGACACATTTATCGAAAATCCCAAGAGCTCTTAATCGCGAATTCGCACGAACAGACTCTTGTAGCAGATCCTGCATCGTGGACACTTCCCGTAGCTCCTTCAGCTGCGCCTCGATCACACTATCCTTCGTCTTCACATTCCCTTTGATCTCAATGTCGTGTACTCGCACATTCACCGGCTCCGTGGCCAGTTTCTCCGTCATGCTCTTGATCAAGGTCACGCCCTCCTCCTCGCTGGCATCCTCCTCCTCGTCTTCCTCCACGGGACCTCCTCCATCATCCACCCGATCCTCCACTTCCACCTCCGGCTCCCTCAAGTCCTCCTCGCCATTCGCATCCCGATCCATCGCTAGGGTTTCAAGCCCTTGGACCTTCTCTCCGAATCGAGAAAAAAAGAAGTTAGAATCTCACCATTCTCCAATTCCTTACAGAAGTGAGTTCGCACAGTCCCCCTCGCCTCGTGCGAAGGGACGACAGCACCAGCCGAAACTGGTTACCGGTGTTGGAAGGGCTCTTCTTGAGCTCTGGCTATGGTGTCGACGCCTTCATCTCGCTGAACTTTGCCGATGGACTACGAACATACCCTAACTCGGGTTACACCCAAGCATCACATGACCAGGTCCCGATATGTGGGTGCGTCTGTTTTAGGTTACCCAGCTGAGGTCCCGCCCAGTTATCACTTCCTTGAAAAGATCGACGTCCGGGTATGCATCGTATCTTTTTTTTGTCCGGATGTTCTCAGCTGCTCCGGATTGTCGGTGGCATCTTAAACCACCGACTGACATTGTCCCTTTTCCATCCATCCCTCATCCATAATTTTTCATTTTCTGGCAGTCATTCACACATGACAACGTTTTATGCAATATCTTTCTATAAGTAAAAAGAGTGTTGAAAGAAACTCCAACCACTCTAAGTAGTTGGCATACTTGGAAAGTTTATCTATGTTAAATAGAGCCTCTATTTTGTAGTTGTAACATTTTGTAACCAAAATTTTCCCCAATATTTTTGACATCAGAGGATGGAATAAACTCTACCAATATTCTTAGTAGAGGTATTGAAATTGATGTTGGCACATAGACAAATAAACTATAGAGAGCACTAAATGTCTCTTTAAGAATATCTACTTAATTGATGTCCATCAAAGATATATTACAATCATCATGGTCATTGACTTTCAAGTAGGAAACACAATTTAAATTCTAACAGTTTCAACATCTTCTACCTTAGTTCTCACTCTAACTATCTAGAATTAGTGTACATTAAGAATTTCATCTTTGGTCTTACACAATACCTACAAGGTTAGACAAGTGACACAAATACTATATGTTTTCAATGAAAAAGTAAAAATTTGATGTATCCGTTAATTTTTCACTCATAAACTTTGAATAATGACTATAATTTTTTTATCTTGTTGAAATTAGTATAATTTAAAGATATTTTGAGTATTTTTGATGCAAGCATATTACAAATAGTGTAACTTTAGAAAATTAATGTGACATACAACACACATACAGGATATTGTACAAAATCATTGATACATGATAACTATTGATTGTAGCAATGTTACAAAACATAATATGATATTGGCATTAGTTGATGCTAATATTTCATGAAATGATACTCAATAAATACATTTAGATCTCTATAATGTTGATTGAGCAACATAAAAATGAGATGATATGTAGAGTTTCATAAGATTTTAGAAATATAGTGTTGTATTTGAAAGTGACACCAAAGAATATTTGAGTTCCATGAATCAAGAATTTGACCTAAAATCCTTATTTCATTTGTCAATTTTCTTATTAGGGGTAGTCACAATCCCTAATTAGGGGAAGCAATTTTTTTTGGAAACTGAAATATTGGTGAGGGAAAAGAGACCCAATGGGGAGTTGTTGTGTGTGGAAGGGTTGTGACTCCTTGTTTTGGTGTGTGGAGCATGCATTGTCAAATCTCGAAGAATGGTTTTGGTTGAGGTAGTTCACAAAGTTCATGGAACCAATGACGGTGAAGCCGGCAACCAAAAAGATTGCCAAATCAGCACAAGGGTGAAAACATGGCAACGAAGGGGTGAAACTCCAAAGCAAGAAGTTTACAGATTGTCAAAGAATAACGTTATGCAATCCATCTCTTCGCCTCTAACTTAAAGCAGAAGAACGACACTTGCAAAACCTCGAAGGTTGAGCGATCCCGAAACAACGGAAAACCAATTACAAAAAGCCACATGTCCAATCTCCGAGAAGTGGACGATTCTCAAGGGGCTGTGACTACCCCTATTACCACATTTGTTTGTCCTGTAGAATAGTGACAAGTCGAGGACCACGAGTTTCACTTGAGCGCCCAGGTATCACGCCCACGTCCGCGCGTATGCCTGTGTAGTTTTTTATTACCCGGTTGAGGACCGCCAGTTTATGCGGGAAAGACAAGTCTCACTTCGTCTCTCTCGATTTTTTTAGGGCTTGGCGTGAGAGCAGAGCCGGGTCATTTGCAGTGGGGCTCTGGGGTTTGAGAGCTTGGTACCGGAGCGGCAAACTTCAGGGGTTCGTGTTGCCAGGATGTAAGGTAAATTGTATCTTCAAGTCCCTTCACTTCATGATTTCTGCATTTTTAGTGCTTCTGTTGGGGGGGTTTGCGTTTTTTTCGCTTCCGGAAACGTGTATTTGCCGGGCCCCCTAGTTTCCTGAGGTTTTCTTCGCTTTCATTTCTTCCTCTGTTTTGAGGCTATTTTGGTGTTTAAACTTATAAACAGGATCTGCTTCTTTTCGTTTGTTTCTTTGGAAGGTGTCAGGCTTTTGTTTAGAATGCGGAACGAACCGCTTCCTTGCGATTTCTGTGCTCTGTCGATTGTTTTATCATTATGACTGATGATTTAGTCAGAAGGAGTTTTTTTTTTTAGATTTTCTCTGAATTCTTGGGTTCGATATGCCTCTAATGTTGGATGTACATGGTGTTCATTTTACCGAATTTTCTAGTAGGTTCTCGTGTCATTCTACCCTAGCTTACTCAAATTTTTGAATTCTTAAAATTGCTGCGAATTGCCCAGTTTTTGAACCGTCGTTAAGCTTTGTTAGTTAAGCGAGGAGTGCTTGGCTTGTGTGGACTTCTCTTCTTTCGCATTATTTAAGCTCTACGGAGGCGTACTGCTACCTTGTATGTGCATGATTTGCTGTCTTGTAGGCAGCAACATGCGCATACCTTTCTCTCGAACGTATTTTAGAAGCTGTCCCTAGAGGTTTATCGAACTGTGATATCAGACGTAGTATTTATATTGCAAATTCCATTTTTTGAGTCAATGCATGTAAACGTTAAAGTCTTAAGTCTGGACGAATATATGCAGTGACGTACTTGTGGGCTTTAATAGTTTCATTTGAAATGGGGATATTTCCCCTTTGATATACACCAGATGGAAATTGTCTCAAAATATCCAGGGCCACTTGGCCACTTGGCAAAGGTATTAACATGATCATAGAATTATGAAAAGCATTCAGGTATGGTTGAAAGAGCTCAGTGCGACTGTCATGCCCAGGTGCAGCTGATAAGTACATCAAGAGTTGGAGCTCAATAGTGTTGGCGCAATTGTTACTGATACTTGAGTTTCGTACTCTTTTTACAGCAGACGTTATTTTTGCTTTCGAACAAAGCAATTAGCTAACCTGGTGAGATCACCTTTGTGTATCATTAGTATTCCATAAACAAGAGTCTATCTCAAGAAGCAATTTTATTGTGTTACTTACGACAGACTTGTGAGTTGCAGATTCTCATTTTGAGCTTGGATCGCAGCATACAGGTCTCCATATACACTCTTGGTCACCTCGCTTTTGGCTAGATGGCTTCGTTGGTTGAGTCAGACCCGGTGGTGTTGAGGAGCAGGAAGGGGAAGAATTTCGTTGCTGAAGAAGAAGAGCAGCTTTGTCGGAGCTTTCTTCACGTTTCTCAAGACCCAACAGCCAGAAACGGCCAGCGGTTGACGGCGTTTTGGGAACGTGTACGGGAGCACTACAACAACAACAGACCCGTGGGTGGAGGTGAACGACCTGCTAGGTCTCTGGAAACGAAATGGGGAGTCATTAAGCATGACGTAGCAAAGTTCATAGGAAACTACAAAGTTGCAGTCGCGCTTTGTCAATCGGGGACGTCATCACATGACGTGTTGCAGAAAGCTTTGGAGCTTTACAAGTCCAAGCATCCGAAGAATCAGAGCTTTGTTTTCATACACTGCTGGTTTCTTCTGAAAGATATACCGCACTGGTCTGAGCCGCTTGATGAGGGGAAGAGGACAACGCCTCTGAAGAGACTCGTTGACCAAGATTCTTCTTGTCAACGAGAGCTCGTGCCAACAGAGGCACCCACGCTGAATATTGGAGAGTCTAGCTTCAAGAGGCCCCAAGGATCGAAAACCTCCAAGGAGGAGCAAAGAGCTATGAAGCTCAAGGAAAGTGCACTGTGGGCTCAAGCCAAGGCCACTGCTGACATGGCCGCTGCTACCTTCAAGAAAGCCAAAATCATGGAAGAACAGAGTATCATGAACCTGTTTACGTTACCGGACGAGACCTTGGTGTGCGAAGAAGCAAGGGAGTACGTCAGGCTACGGAGAATTGAGGAGCTTCAGAAGCTTAAAGACCGGCTTGCTAACCAGGCCTCAGCTCCCATGACTTTAAGCCAACTCCCTACGTCACCCATTTCTCAGGAATTACAGGCACAACCGTCAGCCACTCAGGTATCGAGTATCGCGGACACAAGCTTCACCAGGATCATCATCTGAAATGTTTATTGAAATGAGTAGCTGCTGCCTTTTTTTTTCCCTTTTTGAGCCCATGAGGTCTATTCCTCAGGTTGTCATGTACAGGTTATCCATTTCTTTTTCACTTTATAGGATGGGAATATAATCTTCGGGCGAAAGTGATGTAATCCCTAAGTCTTGGTCTGAGGGTCTCAGGAATGGGCAGGGATGATGAGAGTGCCCTCCGCATCGCTCAGTAGCTTAAGTCTAGAACCAGTTTGTCAATTTTGAGGACACAGCCCCCCTGTTCGGAGATTTTCGGTTTCAGTTTCCTTGAATTTCATTGAAATATTACGCTTTGTATCTAGCAAGTTTGGCGGTTTTATCAGGTAATGATCATTTATCTGAACATCTCGGACTACGGTTTATGGAAATCCATTATGTTTTCGTCTTTAGTCTGCTGAAATCATAGACCGCATGGAAAATCATGAAGGTAGTGGATATTTACCCCTGAATGCCCAAGGCGTTTTGTGATCTTCTTGGAGCATGTTCTAAATGTTTTAAATAAAATAATAAGGCACAGATTTGATAAGTTAGTAGAGATCACATGGGAAAAGAAAACACAACAATATCACTCATGGATTGAAAGATTATAATAGGGGTAGTCACACCTTCTTCACTCCGCACTTGGATAATGGAGAACGAAGATGTGGCGGCTTAGGGTTGGCTTCATATTGGCCCTCTGTGGTAAAATATTCTTAACTAGTTATATCTTCTGTACTCCTAGTCTTCATTTTCAGAGGTGAATAACGGGAGTGGTGAGGACTTGTTCATTTAAGTATATTCTCCATCTTGTGTTGTACACCACCTTCATGTTCATCCTACACTCCATGTCAAATGTTGGTCTCCAATTCTCTACTCTTATTCTCCAGACAGCTTTCAAGGGTGCCACGCCTTCTTCACCCATTGTAGCTCCCTATTGGCTCCTCCAAACCCTAACGAATTTGTCATTCTCCATTCGCCAATAGCTCAGTGAAGGTGTGACTACCCCTAATGTTTGATCATGAGGGTGTTAAAACTATAAAAGTGATTGGAAATCTTTCAATCATTTTTTCACAAGTCAAATCCAGAAAAATTGGTCACCAAATAAATATATTTTTTTATTAATGATATTTATCTCTAAAACATTAAAAATAATCATAACAGGTACAATAATGTAGACTATTTTTAGAATATTTGTAATGAATGCTTAATGTCTATATCTTTTTGTGCGAGGTGGAATCTCTACAACGTCTTCTTGTAGATAGCTAGAGGCTGAAGCATTGGTTGAGTCTCTAGTATGGGTTATATTGTAGAATCTTTTATTTCTTGAATTAAAACTTGTTTGTGTTTGAACAATAGATCCTTCCAATCACTATTGTATAAGTTGAATGTTACTTTGATTAAGTAAACTGGAAATGATGATAGTTCGCCATAAAGTATTGGCTTTAACATCTTTCATCTTTGTCTCTTGATTAACGTACATTCTATTGTACTATAATTAATATCATAGGTATCAAATAGTATCTTGTTATGTACAGGGCATTAGTCAATTCCATATTTATTAGCAAATGTTTTGTTTTTCTTTTCTACCTATTCTAATAAAATTGTTGGACTTGATTGGGATTTTGAAAACCCAAAAGATCTATAAAATCTTTACATTCAACAAAGTCTTGAATATGTTAGATGATACCTTTCAAACATAATTGTTTAAATTTATAATCTTCATCAAGATTCCCTTTACTTATGTTATAGTAGTTTCTCCCTAATGTTTGGAGAATTTTCATTGTATCTAATTCAAGTTTATCATATTCATTTTTGTTCTTAGATTTATATAAAACTTCCATTTTAAAGAATTCTTCAAAGGATTTATATTTCTTTATGTCAAATACAAGATGGTGGATTTGATTAATGTTGTTTGTATCTCCTTTGGGTTTTATTAATTGTCCTACATAAATTTGTAATGTTTTTGTGCAAATGATGTTGTAGATAAACATGAATCTAACCATCTTTGTGTGCTAAATAAAATAATAAAATAATAAAAATAAACTTTAGTGCACTTCAAAACGTAAATGTCCCTTGATGAAGCCTATAACAAGAAAGTACATTTTATGATGCTACAACTAGATTTCAAAAAAAAAATTCAAAAATATAAACTATTAAAAATAATAATTTGGTAAGGTTTTCTTTAACTTCAAAGTATTGTCAACACTAGAATATGGTACCTTGGGCATTTAGAAATTAAAGAAGGAGCACCCATAACTGTCATTGTAGCCATAACTGTCTCCTCTAAAATCTTGGAAAATCTCGAGAAGTGAATAGATGTGATTACAAAGATGTAATATGGTAGAAGTGCCTATTTCAAACAACCTCCCTATCATGGCCTTTTAAGCTAATCTATTGTGAACAACAGTTGGATGTAGTATTCATTGAGAAAGATTCTTTGTTTGTACTTCTCATTCGCTCATCTCTCTTCCCTCCTTGCATAGGGAGAAGTGCCAAAGCTAATCAGAACAAGTGAGTCTATGAAACTAGAATGGGTCCAAATGAAAAATCCACATTTATATTAAATAAAATATTCATTCTTGGAGAAAAAAAATCTTTATTTTTTTTGCATTCTTCCTCATCCTTGTATTTGCACACATTGAGCTTAGTTTCTAGATGAATTTCCCATGTTGCACAGGTTGGAATGCTTAAGTTATCAGAAATAGGTACTTCTATCTTACATCTGAATATCATACCCTCATGTTAATATCAGGTGCATTTATAGTCGTCTCTTTAAAAATCCACAACTTATACTCACAGTGTCCAAATAATACATTTGAAAGTGCACAAAAACTATTTTTCTCTTACTTGTAGGGGCCAATAATTTGTTGGATGTGTATTAGTAGACACCATGTCAAAAAGTCTTAAATTAACAATCATGGGTTAGGGATGTCACACAAGTAACCATGGGCAACCCTTTTGCTCAATGGTGCATCTCAGCTCGAGAATGAAACTATACTCAAAACTAAAACTTCAATGTAGATGAAAATCGTTGTTGTCTTCAGAAGCTGAGGGAGAGAAGGAGCCTCCTAAAATATGGAATTCTTTTGCATTGATGAAGCGAGGTTGACTAGCAGCAAGCCAGAGCCTCCCATGAACAGTTGGCATACATATATATTTATAGTAAACTTTTATTGAAAATCTTCATAAAGATCATTACTTAATATCTTATCTCTAGGACTGTACTTAAAAACACACTTAAAACACCCCTCTCTCTTGTAGTGAATATACAAAGGCAATTGCACTGAATAAATTACAAGGACGTGAACTAAAGTTTGCCAAACCTGGGTTCACTATGCTGATGGAAATCTTTCATAGAAAACGAGGATGGCACAAGTGATACAAGTGGAGAACTCGCCATGATGAACTCTAGAATTTTCCTCAATCAAGGATGGTGTGGCAGTTTTAGATTGAACTCAAAACCTCCAACCCCATGGGGAATAACAGGGTAGCGCTCTGCAAAGGTAGAGAGGTAACACTCACAAGGCAATCACATACATGTTTTGGTAAGAAATCAGAAAAACAGATAGACCTGAAGAATGAAACAAGGAGTACATGTTACGGGACTCGACCTCTACAGGCACACAAAAGGTTGCAGAACGATAACGCAATCAAACGGGCGATTCAATCTGTGATGGTTTGAAATCGCAACATGAATACTGACATGGAACTTGCACTGCTCCTTACAGACGTATCCATCGGCCGTTGTTCAAGATGTACAGTACTGGGAGCTTGCAACCGTCACGGCTGAGACAGTTTGCTAGTCGTCTTTGATGTTTGTTGGCTCGCTTAACACATACTTGGGCAGATCATGCTTGGCACCTCTTTCATCGTAGCAGGGAGACAAGTCTTCGACGGATGGGATAATAATTCCAGCACTATCAATGAATAATTGTGCCAAGTTAATTTCAGCTTTGAGAGCATCCCAAATTTCTTTTTTTCCCACCATAGGTGAGGAGCTGTATCCCCAAATTCATCCCTCATCTGCTTCAGCTGTGCACGATCAAGGTCTTCAGGTGTGTTTCCACGACCTTTGGCCTTCTAATCTTCTTTTGATGCCGATTGACGCCTTTGAATGTAATGATCCTACACTACCCCATGGTTCGCGTGTGTAGCCAACGATTTCACATGGCACTTTGCTCCCATAATTGCATGTGTGCTCCTTTTATTTTCTCCCGCAGATGCAGAGCATTCCTCAACCAAGCTTCTTTCTCAGGACTGTGATTCTTAAGAGCAGCAATTCGAGGTGTCACCAATGGGACGGCAAGAACAACACCAGCAACTTGGAAGCCAAGGTCGGCTACATCGTTGCCACAAGAAAGAAAGAAAGTCAGTCGAAGAAGAAGATGGAGAAAGACGACAAGAAATCCCCTTCGTTCTTAAATAGGCCAATACTACATTGTGAAAAAAACAGAGAAAAAGTTGATTCTAGCACCACGAGGAACTCAGCAAGGGAACCAAAACAGAATCAAAATCGCACAAGAAGACCAAACATGGGTAAAAACAAAATTAGGTCTTGTGGTAGGGATCCTAATTGGGTCTAATCCTACTTCACTTTGGAGTAAAGTCCAACATTCAACACAAGTTTCAATCAATGCTAGTAAGGTTGCAGGACGGGGCTCCAAATTGACTACATTACACATTTGACCTACTAATTGACACACTATTTTGGAACCTACCTTGGTGGGTAATCTTTTTTTTTTTTCTTTGAAACACACGGACAATTTCCATTGAAAGGGGGAAACAATACATCAATCAAAGGCAGAAGCCTTCTTTAAGGTTATGAAGATTTTTGAATCACTATAATATCTAACTACCTAGGTTCAAATCTTTGTCGTGGTTTTTGAATCACTATAGTGTCTAACTACCTAGATTCAAAGCTCCGCCGTCTAGGTGGGACCCACAAAACCACACACAAGGCCTAGACAATATAAACACATTTTAAGTAACACGGATGAGAACATGGATTTGTTTCACAAAATGCTTTTGAAAAAAAAAATCATTTTTACCTCATGTGCATTGTTTCTACAAGGCCAATTCTTGCACAAGGACAAGATTGCCATGAGCGCATTTTTATGAAGAAGGCAATTTGATATGACAACATTTTCACAACGAGGCCATTTTGGTCACATGGCCAACTTTACTATGAGGACATTCATTATGAGGGCATTTTTGTAATGAGGGCATTTTCAAAATAAGGACATGCTTGGTGAGAGCACTTTTGCATGTGTGGGCATTTTTACTACAATGACGTAGGTCTAGGTTTGAATTTTTCACTTCACCAATGAGGTAGGTCTAGGTTGTTTTTGATATTTTAATAAACACTTATATTCTAATTGCTTCTAACCTATTTACAAATGGAATTTCAACCTACTTAGGTAAAAATTCCATAAGTATTGTCAAATGTTATAGTGGTATATAACATACCTAATTCGGCTCAACACTCTTTGGGGGACCTTTTGTACATATTTCAGCACTCAATTTTGCAAAAATATAAAATATGAAAATAATGAGTCTCCAATGACAAATAAGGAACTCACACCTTGATATATGATTAGGTGCACTTGAAAGCTCAAAGGGGTCTCAATGTCCCACCAATTGCAATTAGGCTTGCTTTTCAACGTTGGCCCCTTCAAAAATTAGTCATGACATTGCGTCTTGTAATGTTTTGCAATATTGATTTAGAACACATTAAGTAAACTACCTCATTCTAAATCAAATGGGAGCAAGCCCATAGTGGGCTAAATTATGTTCATAGAGTACATTTCAGAACTTGAATATAAACCACTAAACATAATTTAGCCTACAATGGGCTTGTTTCCATTCGATTTGAAATGGGCTAGTTTACTTTATTTCCTTGGAATTTGAACTTTTGGGTGTGACTTGTCTCTTTGGATACTGGATAAAAGATTAAATTGGAAACTTATAAAAGTTTGTGCCTCAAGATGCGGGAATTCTTGTCAGATTCAATGGTTTCTAGGATGCTTGTGAGGAAATGGAAAAACAACGACCCCTTCTTCTCACTTGACACATACCATTCACCATGTGGCATATCCTTATCCACGTGCCTATAATGAGATGCTCCAAGGTAGCTACCTATTAGTGTTTTTTAAAAATTTTAGAACTTGTGTTCTCAATACCATGCCATTGCATTAAATTTGGAGGGACATTAGGGTATTTGTTCTTTTTTGTACTAGTGACATTTTGCCAAATAAAATGCTACCACCTACATGCTCACTAAGAAATTAGATGAAAGCTTTATTCATATTTTCATCCTTGTTGCCGATCTCTCATCCAAACGCCACAGAAATGGCGCCAACGGTGGTCTAGCCTCGTCTCTAAGCAGCCTCGAGTTTGAGGAAGGTCTCCTTCCATTTGGGCCCTCCAAATGGTTGGACGGTTGAGATGGGCTCTTCGGTTTGGTTCGTTTGGCTAGCTTGGTGCTCACAGCTTGTTGCCTTGGGTGAATTCGAGATGTCCTACTCTGCCATCCATTTTTGAGATGCCATGCACGAACCATGAATTGAATAAACTCTCTTTGGTTTGGTGGCTAGCCATGCTTGGCTGACTAGGTATGCTCATAACTTAAGTAGAACACTAAGTTAAATCCAGCCCACGAAGTGGGCTAAGGAGGATAGTTTTGGGTGGTTTTAGGGGGGTGAAAGTTTTAAAAAGTCCCCTATTTTGAGCCGTGTCTAGGGTATGTTTTAGACCCAACCTAGCTAATTTGGGGTCTTTGATTGCAAATATGAATTCAGAATTTGCAAAAAATAAAATAAATTCAGCAATTTCTCCGAGGTTTAAATTCCTACTTTTTCACCCTTTATGGGGCGGGTTTAGCGTCCACAACATTCTCATGTGATGAGGGTCACAATTTGATCATATTCAAAAGGATCCTCCTCTCCAATCTCTCTCAAAGAATTTGTTGTAAATTTTTATAATACATTCCATCCTCAAATTGTCAATACCTTAATCCTAAATCCCTAATGTATATTAATAAATGCATTTGGCATACTTGATATATCACATACATATCACTTAATATTTCATACGTAGTCATCATGGTTTTAAGATGTTTCCTTAAATTATAAACTTTATCATCATTACGTTACTATTCCATAAATTTTCTATCCCTATTATAGTTTAGAAGCTTTTCTCCAATGCTCTTGAATATTCTGGAATGTTCTTTTCTTCACATCTTAAGAGTACCTCTTCTTTGATTGATTCTTGTTAAATTCCCTCGTACAATGTCAAATGTCCTCATTCTTTATAGTTCTATTTTAATATAATTAAACCATACTCCCAAAGTATATTAATAATGGATGAGATAAAAATGAAAGATTAAAAGTTTGAAATAGTGCTATTCAATGGAGCCATTCAATTAATGAGTAAAAAATGTGCATAAAATCACTACTCTTAGAATGTTACATTTCAACCCATCACAACAAATTTCATACATAGATTGCCAATATAGTATTCACTATCATTTTAAAATCGTAATGGAGTGGAATTCAAAAACTTAGTGGTGAATGCAATTATATTTTCTCCATTGTGTCAATTGTGACTAATGTTTGTGACTTTTATTTAAGGAGTTAGTGAAATTAATCAAACTTGACATTTACTTTTAAGTTCCATGTCGAAACGACCATGTACCTAAACACAACATTGTAATAATGAAAATTTGTACCCATTCAAAATTGATTTACATGCACTTTGAACACTATTGTCCTAATGCCAAACCATCTTGATGGATTTTCTCTTATGCAAAGTATCGGTGAATTGCAATCATTTATCTAATTATGATTAAAAAAATTTAGATTCAAATTTTTTTCAAACCTAGGTGATTGCAATCATAGATACCATATGGATAAAATTTAAAATTAGGAACGTCCAACTTTTATTTATACATGAAGTTAAATATATAATATTATTGTTTACATTGTATGAAAAAAAAAATTCTCTTTATCTCATGAATGTTGGAATGATTGACCCAAATACTGACTTAATGCACAACATTGGAAAAAAAATTACATAATATGCAACATTTCAACCTATGAAACTATCATCTCATTGGATTCAAGAAAAATTGAAGACACCTCTACGAAACAAAATCTCAAATAAACCACTTCACTACTAGTTCAACCAATCATAAAAAATTACAAAAATGAAAGTGTTGAAATTGTAATTTTAGTGAATTGAATGAAGTTTTATTTTATAAATCGATTTAAAAAACATTTATGCATTTTATTTGAAATTCAACTTTATGGATGTCTTTTAATGAAGATGATACATATATACTATTTAGAACTGAAGATAAATAAATGTTCAAGAAACATCAATTCATAATAGCTCCCGGTAATAGCTTTCAATATTATCTAAAGTTTTTAGACAATTACCAATTAATGTTTACAACGGTTTTAGAAATGAGTTCATTTACACTTTTGAACTAAATTCATATTTCACGCACACTCAATCTTGTTTACTTTAAATATTTCACTTCCATTTTTCTTTTAATGTTTAAATAAGATTGAACTTTCAAAAAAATTAATTTACATTTTACTAATGTGAGTACCCTCTACTTTTGAGGTTAGGGACATTAGTCACATGTGAATTAACAAGCTTTGAACATTCTTAAAATTTTTAGAACATATTCAAATAATACTCACTAACGTACATTGGAATTGCCATAAACACATGTATCATAAAACTTTGAACATGTATATGATGCATACATATGGTTGAAAAAAATTTAGAATTTAGGGTGCCTCGCATAACGATTTGGGTGTTTTTCAAGATCCTTTGACTATCACTAATGGAACACGCTCCACAATAAATAGAAGTTACAATTTAGATCTGTTGGGAGACCTGAGAGAGGTTGAATGGCATAGATGGAACCCTAAACCAAAAGGGTCTATATCACCTAGCATAGAGTCTAGGTAGGGCGCTGTCGGGTAGAGAGGAGCGCGCTTAGGGAACACACGAGGTGTCAGGCTGCAGGTTGTGAGTGTAGATGAAAGGTAAGTAACAAAACTTGATCTTCACTTAATCTTCTCTTCAATCTTCGCTTGATCTTCACTTCAATCTTCCGTTGACCTATTATGTGGTGGTTCTATAGGGCGAAAGGTAAGGGTGTGTTATAAGAAACAAGGCCTCGGATGGGTAATACGGGATGGCCAAACCACGAGTTGGCCGTTCAAAAGATTGGCTCCTAAAATCAAACCCACGGTGACCAGGAAGCGCCTTTCACCGGTGGGAACAACAAATAAGATCGACCATGTGGGCCATTAACCCCACTTCATCGCCACAAACACGAAAAGGAGCGCTTACTGGATAACCACGGCTCGCAACAGGTTTACAATGCAAAAGTTGAATTGCAACTAGCCTCCAAATCCAGCTAGGAATAACAGAAATGAAAACGAACCACAAGCCACAACACATTGGAAACCCTCAAAGCTCTTTAAATCTTCATCTTCAAGTCTTTAAGCCTTCACATCTTCAAAAATATCTTCAAAACTCTAAAAGAACTCCAACTTCACCCTCAAACTACCTAAACTCCACTCAAAAAAAGAAGGCAACAGACCTCCCTATGCTTCCATACTCATAACTTTTGCATTTTTCCTTCAAATTAAAAGATTGATAGCTTTTCTGAGAGCTAACAAAATTTCCTATCACTCCTACAACTTTCAAGTCATTCCAAAACTCTGTCCAACGTCTATGACCTCTCAAAGTTTCGGTCCATAGATGGTAAAAACGAGAGACTCTCTCACCTTCTCACACTCACAACTCACTCATAAATGCTCCAAATTGAATGAATGATAGTTTTATAGAAAGCTAACAACATGTACTACACTCCATCAAAATTTCATTTTAAACAAAGGACCTGTCTGTTTTTTATGGTCGGTCGAAGTCTCAGCCTCTCTTCATAGGAGGCAGCAGACCTCCCTCCACTCAAACAAGCACAAATCTCAACTCACAACTTCAAATAGAGCAAGAGAGAACAATTTGGAAAGCTAACAGTATGATAAACAACTCCTCCAATTTTCATTATCAAATTCCAAAAACCCAATACACAATGAGCTTCCAAACACTCGGTTCCCCCAAAACAATATTGGGAGAGAAGATGAATAGTGTCCATCTTTTCCTCCCCTTTTCCAACACCTTTTGCCCCACCTAAACAAGTGTACATCAGCCCTTAACTCCCTCCTAAAGCCAACTTACACCTAATGGCCTTTATATTTGGCCCCACATTTATATCTTTATCTTTAACTTAGAAGGAAAATCACTTCAAAGTCCAAACTATTTCCATTCTTTCCTTCTACAACTATAACCAAACAAAATAGTTTCAACAAAATACTTCAAATATGGATTGAAGTACTAGCATTAAACCAATGCCTATTAGAGGTAAAAAACTAGAATTTCAAGACTAATTTTTCCTTCATCTGCAAGAACTTGAGAATGCGCTTGATAGTTGCAGCGATGTAATCAACACGACCCACCTTCGTTAAAGGATTTACTGGCCCTTCTAACCAACGATGGTGACTACGACTTCCTTCAATAGGCTTCATCATGCAGTAATCTTGATCGACATTGAAACCTTCGAAACATCTTTCAAATGTCACATCTCGACTGCCAGGCTCAACACATCCAACCTGCAACAAAATCATCAGTGCCCGAGCGTCACGTTGAAGATTCTCGTGCCATCGCCGCTCCACACGAGGTTGCTTTGGCGGTCGAGAAGGCCCAGCTTCTTCTTGTGGATGCTCATGCGGCGGCGCAAGACTTAGTGGCAGAAGAGGTTGGTCCAGTAGTTGTGACAATGAAAATTCAAATCCAGGCTCCGATTCTACTTCTTCCTCTTGGGACTCTGAAAAAACCCTCATGTTCGACATTCTGACTATAAAGTGGAAAACTAATATCACTAATGGACTTCAATGAAACTCTAAAGCAAAGCCGTCCTTTTAAATAGATGACATGTACCTCCATAAAACGTCATCTTGAAGATATTCAACAAAATAGCGTCACCATGAAGCTATTCAACAATATATATTATAATATATTTTTATACTATGAACAAATTTACAACAGGACAGCGCTGACTGTCACGACCACCAAGTGGGAATAACGATGTTACAACCCTCATCTTGAAGTGTACCCATGCCACTTTAGTAAAAAAGGGGGATGTTGAAGGTGACTCCTCAAGCCATACAAGAGATGGGGTGTGAGGAATTGGGAGTCCCGAGCAATTAGAGCATTATAACTATTTTCTCAAGACAAATAATGTGGCGTGCTACATATTTTTGGAAAGCTTGTAAGAAGACTCGTTCTTGAGTCTAAAGAACTCAAGGATCCAAGTTGTAAGTCAAAAGTTATGCCTTCTCAAAAAGGGCAATGTCCTGATCGTGTATCAAGGTATTGGACGTGGGAGTAGGGGTTTGAGGATGAGTCCTTCAGCCAAATGGGTCATGCCACATATCATTGGAAAACTTAAGAGATCGTCTTTTTAGAATGCTAGGGATCACAAAGACATGAGCTTTGAGATAAAAGTTATGGACTGACAAGAAAGAGAGAGTCCCAAAATACTCCACTCTTAAGGGACTTGGATCTTTGGAGGGCCATAACTTCCTTGTAAATTATTAGAAATGAAAAAATGAGTAGTTCAAGATGATCTAAGAAAAGAGTAGATTACGAAAATGGTCTCTTATTTTAGATTTGGATCCTAGAAGTAAAAGTTATGTCGATAGGAAGATCACGAGTCTTTTGGCACCCGGTTTTGGAGCACCAACTTGGAATCGGGTGGTCTTCCAAGTTGGGGAGTGTTATGAGTAATCCTAGGGATCCATAGGATGGGGGCGAGTGTGAAATCCGCAAAGAGTACTATGAGGAGGGGTGGTCTCCCTCCTGAATGGTGCCATGGTGAGCCAAAATGGCCATGAGTGGTTAAGTTGGTGTTGGAGCCTCACCACCACTTGTGTGTTACTATGGAGTGCTTGTGCACTCCTTGATACCGGTTGGATGTGTTCCACTCTACACTAGGCCATGTGTGAGTCCCGCTTGGTGAGTACCAAAGTAAAGTAGGTTGGACCTAGTGGGAAGTTGAGTCCCATTCAAAGGCGGTAGCACCAGAGTGGAGTAGTGCCTAAACCGGGTGCTTGGACAACAATGGAAGTTTCGCCCCATGTCATCAAATGACATGCCCAGTGTCTTGTGGAAATTAAATATTGGAGCTAAGAGTTGGGTGTGACAAAGGAATGGGGACTCCTTTGACTTGAGTTGGAAACTAATGTTGTATGTGCATAGCATGTGCAGTGTTAGGACATTGCAATCTTTGGTGACATTATGAGTTAATAAGTGCTACAAGGAGCACTTGAAAGTAAGCTTAAGGGGGTAAGTTCCACTAAAAGACGCGACAGTGGGAAAGGTGGTGGTGATGGCTACTATTGCAAAATGAAAATTAGCATGGAAATGATGGTGATTGTCACCGCAACCAAAATTTGGACATACAGTGGGTAGCACCACTTGGCCAAGAGGTGGTGGTGACCATTACTACTTTCAACTAAACAAACATGTAGTAGGGTTCTCAGTGGGTTTGTAGTGGAGGTGCTCATTGTATTTGAAGTAGTAGCAATGAGCACCATCTCTTAGAAACTGGTGGTAACCTTCACCACATGTTCAATCATTTTGAAGTGGATACGAGCACCATCGAGGCAATGTGGTAGGCGGGTTTGCCATTACTTGCAAAAAATTGAGCATATTGTTGAAAGCACTACATGGGCTAAGGGGATTAGGGGATGGCGGTCTTTGCCACCTCTTTGCAGAAATTTGAGCACATGCTTTAAAGCACCACCAAATCAAAGGGGTGGCGGAGACCGCCATCAATTGCATATAAATGAAATGTGATGGAATATGTATAATGGACAATTTGATAGGGTGATTTTGAACACTTGAAAATTTGGAGTTGTTTGTCTTATACTAACATTATTGTGTGTTGGTTGTGTAGATATAACAATTCAATTAGTTGCTCAAGAACTCAAGTAGTTGTTCAAGAACCCAATAAGATGGTTGCGGTGGAAGTGGGATGAGAGTAAAAGTATAGAGCAATGGATGATGTAGGAGACATTTTTGAGGTTCTCAACCTCAATGATCTTCTTTCGGATGATGAAATTGACTTCAGTTTACCACTTCTTCTAGAGAGTGACAAAGAAGTTGATGGTGGAGAGAATGTGGGTGGAGTTCAAGAAGAAGATTTGGATCCTCCTTTGTTTTTGCATACAACGTATTCTTCCTTTAAGCGGCAATTGGGGAATTATTTTGTTGATTGGTGCAATGGGAGGATAGTGCCTTCGGCAGACACTATTAACACCTTGGATCCTAATTATTTTAGTCAAGATGGAGCTTCATTAGAAGCATGGCACAAGATAATTATGAAAAAGTGGGAAAGGTATGGAAGACAATTTGGAGTACGAACAGGGGCAAATAGAGAAGAGTGATTGTTCAATAAAAAACATCCCCATCTTTTCATCCCATATGTGGAAGAATGATCCTCAATTGTATTAAAAGCGCACCATGGGGGTGAAAGACATAAAGCATATAAGGACATAGTTGCCAAAACTGAAGAGGATGGGTGGATTGTGGGTACACAATTGAATGGCATCCCAAAGCCTTTCATTAAAAAAGTCATTAGTTCATGTTCGAGTTGTCACTATGGGCATTAAACACATGAAATGACAATTTGTCAATTGCGACAATACAATGCAAGATACAGAATGCCTTTGGCAGAGGTGGAGGATTTTTTGAATAACTTAAAAGTCCAACACTTGGTGGCTAGAAACCGATTCATAGGTACACTCGAATAAAGCCTTTTGCATCCAAGGTCATCATATACGTATGTCACTGGGGAATAAAATTCCAAGGTAAATCAAATGACAACAAAAGTTTGAACGTTAAAGTAAAACAATATTCGGCTGCCAAATATGTGGGGTGCAAATTTTATGTGAAAGTCATGTATCCAGACGAAGAGGGTCAAGATATTGAGATTCATGTGAATGAATCACATAATGGACATGAACCATGATCAATGACAGATTGCTATTTTTTGTTTGCTCATCAAAGCGCAATAAATAATTGTGCTCAGATGTTACAAAGATTAAATAGCATTCAATTATCACTAGCGTATTCGAAAAGGTGCGAAGAGATCTTACGCGACAATGCTTCTTTAAATGAAGAATTTTTTTTTATTTCTTCTTAGATCCAAAAGAAGCATCAGCTCTCTCCTATAGGCTTCAAATGCATGAAAAATGTGGTGAAGATGACTATGAAGTGGTTCAACATACGGTTTCCAAATGGCTTGAAGCAAAAAGGGTGATTTTTTATCAACCATATGATCCTTTAAATGCATATCCTAACAAGCGACCATTTGTGTTAGTAATGCAAACTGAGGAGATGTTGAAGTCTGCAAATACTATAACTCCAAACTCAGCATGGGTGATTGATTCTACATTCAAAACCAATCAATGGGGAATACCATTATTTCCCGGGGTGTGCCCCAATACAAGCGGTTTGGATATGCCTATTTTCATTATGCTTTATAATGATGATAATGAAAGTGAACAAGTGGAAATAACATTGTGGTTTATTATCAAAGCCGTGTTTCAAAATATGGGTATAATCCGACCAAATGCAATAGTAATTGATAAAGATAAAACTTCGAGAATTGTTATAATGAGGGCAATTGATGAAGACATTTGGTGTTGGGAATACCAAACAATTAGTGAAACTCAGACAAAGTGTAGATTGCTTGTGTGTTGGTTTCATGCAAAAATGGCATGAGTGGACCATTTGTTGCCTAAATTGCATGAGGCTCTTCGCAATGATCTATACCAAAGAATGTGCTCTATATTGGAGGCAGTTACTGAGGACGACTTCAATGGAGCATATGGAAGGCTGAAAATTCAATATGCTAATAATGTAAGTGTACTAAAGTATATTAAACAAGGTTGGATAGGGCATAATAGTCCTTGGAAACTTATGTGACCTAGATGAGCTAGGATGTTTAAGCACGGACATGCAAATACAACAAATCTTGTAGAACGCATGTGGCAGTATGTGAAGTACACCTTATTAGATGGGAAAGTCAATCGAAGACTTGATGAGTAGATTTTTGCAATAATAGGTAATCCGGATACTGGACGACGATTTGGAAGATTGACCTTAGATGGGCATTACAATAATGCTCATTGGTTGAGTG
Organism: Antitrichia curtipendula; assembly: GCA_951230915.1. Classification (NCBI taxonomy): domain Eukaryota; kingdom Viridiplantae; phylum Streptophyta; class Bryopsida; order Hypnales; family Leucodontaceae; genus Antitrichia; species Antitrichia curtipendula. The sequence goes on along the minus strand of OX579633.1, from coordinate 4,590,811 downwards.
AATCACAAATGTACTCCATTAGAGGAGGAGACAAGGGTAGAACAATACGACTACAAAAGGCCAAAAAATTGGTTGAACGGTATAAAGAAGATCAATCAACAAATTTGAAAGTGATTAATCCATATCATTTGGAGTTTGCTTTTTGAAATCAAACCGTATTGAACAAATGGTACATAGTTAGTTTATCTCGTGAATGGCTTGAGTGTAACGACTATGGTCCAATATGTAAGCACATGTTGGCTGTAAAACAAATTGTTGATGATGAATATCAATATTTGTTTGATTTGTTGTCAGGCATATACAAACCTCATGGATTCATCCATGACTTGGAAGATTTTGGTGAAGATGCATGTGCGGGGCCAACTAAAGGTCCAAGTGGAGGTTTGGATGAGGGACAAAGTGAGAGTTTAGATGAGGATTCAAGTGGGGGTCCAAGTGAAGATAAATGTGGAGGTCTAAATGCAAGTGCAAGTGGGGATCTTAACAGAGATGAAAACAACGAACCTTTCATGAATCCTAATGATGATAACAATTTTATCAAAGAAATGTTTCTAAATATTTCAAACATGACGGCATCCCAAAATATTCCAAGGGAAAAGTATGCAAGTTTAACAACAAAGAAACGCAATACCTTAAAGAGGGCTGGAGAATGCCTTGAGGAGGATTGTTTATGGCAATTTTTCAAGAATCATTAGGGTTGGAACTGAGACCAAGTCGAATACTCATACCAAGGAAAGGTGGAAATATCACCTCGCTGCAGGAGAGTGTTACAAACACAAGAATTGGACATGGAGGTCAAAGAAAAAAACAAAGATTGCATTACGAAAATTCAAGTGATGAAGAAGCAGATGTAGTACAATCTCCAAGACCTAACGGTGGAATCAAGTTACAACGTTGAAGACTACTTATACAAAAAAAAGCGTACAAGGGTGAAATTGCCAAAGCTTTGTAGAAATCAATGTCCAAATTGTGAGGGGTTGAATATACTTTTTAATGGAGTTACTGTCATTGAGTGCCACAATTGCCAATATACAATGAAAAAAGAGGATCATAGTATTACACCAAACACTCAAAAAGGTGAGGTTGAACAAAATGTGGAATTGTTCTTTAAGGATTTGAATAGATATTAGAAAGGTGGATGCAAACTTTGTTTAATTCGAATTAATTGTTCGGTGATAATCACTTACTGAAGGTTAAATTATAGCGGTTTTAACTGCTATTTTAATATGGTAATTGTATTTGCATATATTAAACCTAACAATTCCATTATATTTTCTAAATTTCCTTCAACCATATGTATGCATCATATATATGCATCATATACATGTTCAAAGTTTTATGATATATGTGTTTATGGCAATTCCAATGTACGTTAGTGAGTATTATTTGAATATGTTCTAAAAATTTTAAGAATGTTCAAAGCTTGTTAATTCACATGTGACTAATGTCCCTAACCTCAAAAGTAGAGGGTACTCACATTAGTAAAATGTAAATTAATTTTTTTGAAAGTTCAATCTTATTTAAACATTAAAAGAAAAATGGAAGTGAAATATTTAAAGTAAACAAGATTGAGTGTGCGTGAAATATGAATTTAGTTCAAAAGTGTAAATGAACTCATTTCTAAAACCGTTGTAAACATTAATTGGTAATTGTCTAAAAACTTTAGATAATATTGAAAGCTATTACCGGGAGCTATTATGAATTGATGTTTCTTGAACATTTATTTATCTTCAGTTCTAAATAGTATATATGTATCATCTTCATTAAAAGACATCCATAAAGTTGAATTTCAAATAAAATGCATAAATGTTTTTTAAATCGATTTATAAAATAAAACTTCATTCAATTCACTAAAATTACAATTTCAACACTTTCATTTTTGTAATTTTTTATGATTGGTTGAACTAGTAGTGAAGTGGTTTATTTGAGATTTTGTTTCGTAGAGGTGTCTTCAATTTTTCTTGAATCCAATGAGATGATAGTTTCATAGGTTGAAATGTTGCATATTATGTAATTTTTTTTCCAATGTTGTGCATTAAGTCAGTATTTGGGTCAATCATTCCAACATTCATGAGATAAAGAGAATTTTTTTTTTCATACAATGTAAACAATAATATTATATATTTAACTTCATGTATAAATAAAAGTTGGACGTTCCTAATTTTAAATTTTATCCATATGGTATCTATGATTGCAATCACCTAGGTTTGAAAAAAATTTGAATCTAAATTTTTTTAATCATAATTAGATAAATGATTGCAATTCACCGATACTTTGCATAAGAGAAAATCCATCAAGATGGTTTGGCATTAGGACAATAGTGTTCAAAGTGCATGTAAATCAATTTTGAATGGGTACAAATTTTCATTATTACAATGTTGTGTTTAGGTACATGGTCGTTTCGACATGGAACTTAAAAGTAAATGTCAAGTTTGATTAATTTCACTAACTCCTTAAATAAAAGTCACAAACATTAGTCACAATTGACACAATGGAGAAAATATAATTGCATTCACCACTAAGTTTTTGAATTCCACTCCATTACGATTTTAAAATGATAGTGAATACTATATTGGCAATCTATGTATGAAATTTGTTGTGATGGGTTGAAATGTAACATTCTAAGAGTAGTGATTTTATGCACATTTTTTACTCATTAATTGAATGGCTCCATTGAATAGCACTATTTCAAACTTTTAATCTTTCATTTTTATCTCATCCATTATTAATATACTTTGGGAGTATGGTTTAATTATATTAAAATAGAACTATAAAGAATGAGGACATTTGACATTGTACGAGGGAATTTAACAAGAATCAATCAAAGAAGAGGTACTCTTAAGATGTGAAGAAAAGAACATTCCAGAATATTCAAGAGCATTGGAGAAAAGCTTCTAAACTATAATAGGGATAGAAAATTTATGGAATAGTAACGTAATGATGATAAAGTTTATAATTTAAGGAAACATCTTAAAACCATGATGACTACGTATGAAATATTAAGTGATATGTATGTGATATATCAAGTATGCCAAATGCATTTATTAATATACATTAGGGATTTAGGATTAAGGTATTGACAATTTGAGGATGGAATGTATTATAAAAATTTACAACAAATTCTTTGAGAGAGATTGGAGAGGAGGATCCTTTTGAATATGATCAAATTGTGACCCTCATCACATGAGAATGTTGTGGACGCTAAACCCGCCCCATAAAGGGTGAAAAAGTAGGAATTTAAACCTCGGAGAAATTGCTGAATTTATTTTATTTTTTGCAAATTCTGAATTCATATTTGCAATCAAAGACCCCAAATTAGCTAGGTTGGGTCTAAAACATACCCTAGACACGGCTCAAAATAGGGGACTTTTTAAAACTTTCACCCCCCTAAAACCACCCAAAACTATCCTCCTTAGCCCACTTCGTGGGCTGGATTTAACTTAGTGTTCTACTTAAGTTATGAGCATACCTAGTCAGCCAAGCATGGCTAGCCACCAAACCAAAGAGAGTTTATTCAATTCATGGTTCGTGCATGGCATCTCAAAAATGGATGGCAGAGTAGGACATCTCGAATTCACCCAAGGCAACAAGCTGTGAGCACCAAGCTAGCCAAACGAACCAAACCGAAGAGCCCATCTCAACCGTCCAACCATTTGGAGGGCCCAAATGGAAGGAGACCTTCCTCAAACTCGAGGCTGCTTAGAGACGAGGCTAGACCACCGTTGGCGCCATTTCTGTGGCGTTTGGATGAGAGATCGGCAACAAGGATGAAAATATGAATAAAGCTTTCATCTAATTTCTTAGTGAGCATGTAGGTGGTAGCATTTTATTTGGCAAAATGTCACTAGTACAAAAAAGAACAAATACCCTAATGTCCCTCCAAATTTAATGCAATGGCATGGTATTGAGAACACAAGTTCTAAAATTTTTAAAAAACACTAATAGGTAGCTACCTTGGAGCATCTCATTATAGGCACGTGGATAAGGATATGCCACATGGTGAATGGTATGTGTCAAGTGAGAAGAAGGGGTCGTTGTTTTTCCATTTCCTCACAAGCATCCTAGAAACCGTTGAATCTGACAAGAATTCCCGCATCTTGAGGCACAAACTTTTATAAGTTTCCAATTTAATCTTTTATCCAGTATCCAAAGAGACAAGTCACACCCAAAAGTTCAAATTCCAAGGAAATAAAGTAAACTAGCCCATTTCAAATCGAATGGAAACAAGCCCATTGTAGGCTAAATTATGTTTAGTGGTTTATATTCAAGTTCTGAAATGTACTCTATGAACATAATTTAGCCCACTATGGGCTTGCTCCCATTTGATTTAGAATGAGGTAGTTTACTTAATGTGTTCTAAATCAATATTGCAAAACATTACAAGACGCAATGTCATGACTAATTTTTGAAGGGGCCAACGTTGAAAAGCAAGCCTAATTGCAATTGGTGGGACATTGAGACCCCTTTGAGCTTTCAAGTGCACCTAATCATATATCAAGGTGTGAGTTCCTTATTTGTCATTGGAGACTCATTATTTTCATATTTTATATTTTTGCAAAATTGAGTGCTGAAATATGTACAAAAGGTCCCCCAAAGAGTGTTGAGCCGAATTAGGTATGTTATATACCACTATAACATTTGACAATACTTATGGAATTTTTACCTAAGTAGGTTGAAATTCCATTTGTAAATAGGTTAGAAGCAATTAGAATATAAGTGTTTATTAAAATATCAAAAACAACCTAGACCTACCTCATTGGTGAAGTGAAAAATTCAAACCTAGACCTACGTCATTGTAGTAAAAATGCCCACACATGCAAAAGTGCTCTCACCAAGCATGTCCTTATTTTGAAAATGCCCTCATTACAAAAATGCCCTCATAATGAATGTCCTCATAGTAAAGTTGGCCATGTGACCAAAATGGCCTCGTTGTGAAAATGTTGTCATATCAAATTGCCTTCTTCATAAAAATGCGCTCATGGCAATCTTGTCCTTGTGCAAGAATTGGCCTTGTAGAAACAATGCACATGAGGTAAAAATGATTTTTTTTTTCAAAAGCATTTTGTGAAACAAATCCATGTTCTCATCCGTGTTATTTAAAATGTGTTTATATTGTCTAGGCCTTGTGTGTGGTTTTGTGGGTCCCACCTAGACGGCGGAGCTTTGAATCTAGGTAGTTAGACACTATAGTGATTCAAAAACCACGACAAAGATTTGAACCTAGTAGTTAGATATTATAGTGATTCAAAAATCACGGCAAAGATTTGAACCTATGTAATCCAAAATTATAGTTATTTAAGGGTGACAGAGAAGTCTTGATTCCCCCAAGTGGTTAGATTCAAAGTTTAGTCTCCAAAATGCATAGGAGATTATTCAAAATTTAACATCCATAATTTAGAAGGGGAAGTATTTCAATACCATTATCGTGATGCATCCCATTTATGTACACATGGCAGTCATCTATTGGAAACAGAGAGGCAAGTTATAACCCATAACCTAAGGCAGGTTATAACCCATAACCTGAGGCTTCTTTAAGGTTATGAGTACCCACTGGGGCTTTTGCCGCCAAGGCTTCTACCTTAAGTTTGATTCAATGTATTGTTTCCCCCTTTCAATGGAAATTTTTTGTGTGTTTCAAAAGAAAAATACCCACCAAGGTAGATTGCAAAATAGCGTGTCAATTAGTAGGTCAAATGTGTATTGTAGTCAATTTGGAGCCCCTTCCTGCAACCTTACTAGCATTTATAGAAACTTGTGTTGAATGTTGGACTTTACTCCAAAGTGAAGTAGGATTAGACCCAATTAGGATCCCTACCACAAGCCCTAAATTTGCTCTCTACATCCTAACTTAGGTCCGCTTTACACCTAGAGGCTGGGCCGATTTGTTGTGTAAGAGCCCTGAAATCCTCACTTGTGATTGGTCGAAAGGCTGAAATCGGCTTGAACCCCTTTACACCTAGAGGCCGGGCCAATTGGTTGATATAAATTTTTGATTCGAAAAAGATATGACCTGACATGGCCCGAGCTCGCTGAATTGGGTGCACCCAAAGTGGAGGGCCAATTCTTGGCCTCGGGGCCAATGTCAGATTTCAATAAAAAACCATTTTTTTTTTCAATATATTTTTTTTGAACAAATCTAATCCGTTGGATTTAGGAAAAATTTGAACGGCTCTTTTTGTCTCATCTTCCCTTCATCCTTTCTCCTCTTCTCTTCGTCTCTCTCTTTTCTCCTTGTAGAACGTCTCTCACTGAATTTTTTGGAGCTTGCCGAATTGTTGCTGTTATTTCTAGGGATTGCTTGAGTGTAGAAAGAACAATAGGATGGAGGGATGGAATTCTAGTGAAGGCTATGAGGCAATGCAAAGGTATCAAAGTGCTGAAGCTCATGCTTTTCAGCCTTTTCAAACTTCTTTACAAGAACATGTAGGTAGTGTAGGGGTTTCGAATTTTTTTCAGCCGCCTCCTGGAACTCCTATTCCTCCTCCACCACCATTGATGGGTGTGCTTGCAGCTCAATCAAAGAGAAAGGCTACTGAAGAGATCGAGGAAGAAGATGTACAAATTGTAGCTCCACCAGCGCCAAAGAAGAAAAGAATTGCTGCTCCAAAAAAGCCTCGCAAGAAGAACGTGAAGAAAGAGAAGGAAGAAGATGAAGAGTTTGGCTCAAAGAATTGGAGGGATCATGACGTGGAGACTATGATTTCATTGCGTGGCGAGATGGAGCCTGAATTTTTGAAGAACGCAAAGAAACAAGGTATGATTTCTGCATATGTGAATTTTTGAACAAAAAAGTTATAAAAAAAATCAATTTTCAGATTTGGCCAATTTGGCCTTTTAAAGGCCGTAGCCTTTGCCGTCGGCCCGAGGCCCCCCTTTCCCCCCATCGGGCTTTGCCTTAGCCGTTGAGAGAGCAATTTTTGTTGGAGCTAGGGTTTGAACCCTCCACCTCGCGGGCGCGAGGAGAGTTCTCTAAAGAAGAACTCGAAGTCTACCTTCCTTCTTCCTTTCCCCCTTGATGTCCATTTCAACCATGGAGACTATCTTATACCACATTCACTGCTGGAATTTTCAGCACATTCACTGTTTGGAGGCCTAATCAACCCGTATGACCTTTTTTACTATAATTTCAGCCCATACATGTATTGTGCAGGTGTGGATACTTGGTTGAAGCTCCATGTTCGTTTAATTGCGGTAATTCCTGGATTGAACCGAACGGCCGAGGCGTGCAAAAAGAAGTTCAACAGTTTGTACAAGTTATACAAAGAAGACAAGTTGGCGAATGGAATTTCAGGTTCGGACCGCCACGCATGTAAGTTCTACGATTCTTTTGATCAATGGTGGCATCAGACTGGTACCGTAATGAAGCATGTGACTGCATCCGCTAGTGATTCTATTAGTGTTGAAGAGAGTACCATGGACATTGAGAAGGATCAAAATTCAAATGACATTCCAATTTCAACTACAATTCCAACAACCAAGGTGGACAAGAAGAATTTTCAGGAGAAATGCTATGGCGTTTTTATACAGATGGCCAAAAACAGTTCAGTCATGGTAAAGAATTTTGAAAAAAACAACACTTTACTAGAAAAGGTAGAACGACAGATGGATAGGCTTATAGACAAGCTTTAGATTTAGTCTTCTGCTGAATCAGATGCGTTATGGTCAGGAGGGAAGAGAATTTTCCCCTCCATCCTCAAATGTGCTTTCCAAAAGGATTCAGCTAGCAATTCATGTGCTTGTGTTGCTTGCACGAGCATGCTTTTCATCCTAGCTTCTTTGTCTTTTCTCGTTTCCACAGCCTCTACACTTGAATCTTCCTCTTCTTCTACACCATCAATTTCGTTTACCATAGTTTCTTCAATGTCTTCAATTTCTACACTTCCGGCTTCAACCTCGTCCATTTTTAGGTATCTTCTCATCTCCTTTGCAGCTTGTATAGCTACCATAAAAATATCTGCATTCTCAAACTGTCCTAGCTGATTTGTACTCTCCATGCGCATAATTCGTTCTCCTTCCTTTGCCCACTCATCATCAAACTTGTCTTGGTGTATTATGCACAAGTTGTGAAGGCAAATGCATGCGGTAACCAGATTTGGTACATGTCGAAGAGGCATATCAATTCTCTTCAACATAATCCTCCACCTCCCTTTTAATATACCAAATGCTCTTTCTACAGTCATTCTTGTTGAAGATTGTATGAAATTCCAGTGAGCCTTTGCTCTAGGTAATCCATCCTTTTCACCTTTGAAAGGAGAATAAAACCATGGTCTCATTGGATAAGCGGCATCACCCATCAGTTTATAAGGTAATAGCTCACCTTTCATCACTTTTTTTCCAATATCTGAATTTTGGAACAAAGTCCAATTATGGCAGCGTCCAGTCCATCCAAAATCGTAATCCCAAAACTTACATTTACTGTCTACTACACCTTGAAGTAGAACTGAATAAAAACCTTTCCTACAATAATATGAAGTAGGATCTATAGGAGGAGCAATTATAGGAATATGACTTCCATCAACCGCTCCTATTACATAAGGTAATCCCCTAAGCTCTTCAAATTTGGCTGCAATTCTACTCAAAGAAGCTCTTGATTGTTTCTCAATTACCAATGGTTTTAAATGCTTCTCAATTGCTGCACAAAATTCCCTAACAATGATAGATGCAGTACTCTCATGAATTCCATACGTTTCACTACAACCACGTAAAGAATTACCACTACTCAATCTATTCAAAGAGAGAGCAACCCGATTTCTAAGAGGAATGGAAGCTCTATACTTTGTATCCAAACGACTTAGTGATGGAGATAAAATACCACACAAATAATCAAAAGTTTTAGGAAGTAACCTTGTATGTTGCTTGAATAATTTCACCGAGTAGCATCCAAATAATTGTCTATCTGCAAAAAGGGTACTTCGATCATACATCCAAATGCTCCGTGTCCTCCGAGAAGTACCATTCTCTCCAATCATCACAAAAAACATCATTGCCATAGCAACATAATGTTGTTGCAAAGCAAGTTGTTGCAAAATTGCAACAACCACCATAACATGTCGCACGGCCATGAAGAATACAAGAGTCACTAAGACTTTTTGTCTTCGTTCATCCATCTTGAACAAATGGCAATGAAAAGAGAGAGATGAAAGGCTGAAATTCTCTTGATTTATGGAATTGGCCCGACTTCTTGGCCCCAAAGGCTTTACATATGGGAGAATTGGCCCCCATGATGATCTTAGAATAATTAATGCTTGAGGATGGCCTCTAGCCCAAAACGGGCTGAAATTTGGGTGCAATCAGCCTCAAGCCAAATCGGCCCGGCCTCTAGGTGTAAAGCGGCCCTTAGTATTTATTGCACACAATGTGCAATTGGGGTTTGGAAGGTTGGAATTAGGTTGAGAGCCACCATTTTATAAGTTCAATTAATCCAAAGATGCTTGAAGAAATAGTATCTCTTATCTGAAGTGCCCAAAATTTCCAATGATCATTACAAAAGTCATTGGAGATAATAATGAACCTCCCTACTATGAATTATATGACAAAAATCTAATTTCATCACACATTTTTCCTTTGACAAGATGTGACACCATATAGCCTTAATCTGTGATAGCCTATAAGTTTTACATGAGAAGCACAAGACAATGCTTTACACATTGCCTACTTAGGTAAACTTTTCCTACTAATTCAAAAGGTATGGTCATCTTCGAAGGAGGGTGATCACTAATAGAAGGGTGGTCTTGGAGATAGTGTGAGAACATGGTCCTGGAGGCCTATATGGACACCAAGCTAGTATCCCAATGGGCCTTTGGAACCATGCTCTCACATTATAGCTTGGTTCCAAAGATCACCTTTCTACTATTAGATGAAAAAATGTTTTGGAACTCATCTCACAAGATTCATCTATCTTTTTATTTTTTTAATTAAAAAAATAATATCAACCCTTGAAGTTCCATAATTATATTTTTACCAAAAATGCTCAAGAACTAACATTTTTAGTACAAGTACCAAATTTTTGTAAATTTTTTTTTTTTTGACACATGTAACCATAGGATCTTGTTGTATGCTGACTTGAGAACATGTGGTAAAATTTCAAAAATTTATGCCATGTAGAGTGTCCTCACATAGTTTCAAGTCCAATTCAAAATGCTATAACTTTTGCAATCTGATGTCCAAATTCAATGAAACTTGTTGTAAAATTTGTGCTCTCTTCTAGTTTGTGTGGTAAAAATTTCAGATCAATCCAAGATGTATTGATCTTTTGTAAGCCAATCAAAGTTAAAAGGTTCAATTTGAGTTCATCTACTACATATGATGGCTGCAACTTGGGGCACTTGGATCTCCTTCATCCAATGTTTGTTTCTAACCAAATTTGATTTGTTACATTCCCCTTGAAGTCTAGTTATCGCTGTAAGATTTTAATGTCAAACCTAGTTGATTTGGATGTTTAAAAGCAATTCAAAGCTCAAAATCCAAACATTTTTGGATTATAGTGAACTTCGGTTACTTGTTTTTTCTTCAAACAATGTGTTCCAATGAGTTTTAGAAAAGTTGCACATAGTAGTCTAGTTTATGTGGCTTAAATTTCATATCAGTCCAAGAACTTATGAGTATTGAGAAGCATCTTAGTAGACGGTTCAACCTCAAATGTATTTTTGCAACTTTTTTTGTTATTTTTTTGGCATTTCAAAACCATTTTTTTTTCAACGTGATAGTGACCATTGCAAAAAAGAACAATCAACCAGGACCTACAAAAGGGGTAACCTAGGAGGAAGGTTGAGCAATAATGCCCACTCAGGCTTGTGCATACTACCCGAGTAGAAAACATTGTTCCTACGCCAAGAATCTTGATTACAAAGCCATTTTGTAGACACAATGAGTCAATTCAACGATATTTTTCTTTCATCATTGTGTTTGTATGCTCGTTTTGAAAGACTTTACAGTTTTAAAAAAAAAAAAAATCTCATTTGAGTAGGTTTAGAAATCGAATGTCACCTCCAAATGTATGGGCTAGGAAAATTTCAAAATCCTTATTCTACACTAGAACATTATAATCTTGCAATCTATGTAGCCAAATGACTCCAAATTTGATTCTTGTCATTTACAGCACGTACACTACAAAATTGTATGATTGTACGTATGATTGTATGATTGAGATTTCTATATACCTTAGTGACATTTTGAACCAGAACCACTTTTGAAAGCAATGATGTTTTAAAACCCAAAAATGGCCCTGGGGTCTTGAGGGGTTAATGCTGCTAAGCTTAAGCTTTATTTGTTGGTTCAAATTTAACATTCCTCAAATTCATCAAAAAGGGTTTCCTGCAGGGTGATTGAGGCTCATGACAGCCAGCTCCCCAACCGAGGCCACATTCAAAAAATTGTGACCGTTATTATTCATACCTTTGTTGGCAACAGCACAGATCCATTTTCCTTTAAATACTGTAGTATTTTCAAACTCAACAGTGGCCTAAAATTTTAGACCCACACCCCCTTTCTGACAACTTGTCACCTTGTGATTGGCTCTTTCCGTGTAGTTAAGAATCTCCAAAACATGCCCCCGACTTCGTGTAAATTGGTTCGAATAAAAATTAAAAATTAAATAAAAAATTGGTTCGACCTTTCGGAGTTATAATCTCCTGTACAGTTCAATGGAAATTGTACATGTGTTTTAAAAAATAAAATAAAATAATGTACTGTACAGAACACGTTCATCATGATGTTATGTTTGGGGTTAACTTATTTATGAGGGTTCTGCAACAAAAAAAGATGCAATGGAATCATATTATAATATTGTAAGAAAATCACTTACTTGAGTTAGTAAACTCTGAAAGCATTTAAATGCATGCTGTAATTGACCCACACTATTTACCCCTTTTAAAGGGACGGAGCCGCAATCCTTTGGTTGGAAGAAATAAAAATTCGGTCTTTTCAGCTTCTCTTTTTTTGGAAGCCGCAAGAAAATCCTAAATGGGGGCATTAGGGGTAAAGTGAGGGAATAGACCCTTTAACCCCTAAATGCCCAAGGTCTTTCACGAGCTTTTTGAAATTTGCTCTAAATTGAACAAAAATTCAACATTTTAATAAGTTTTGTCAATTTTTTTGAATTAAAATTGTGTAAGATTTAAACTAGACATGTTAGAGATCTCATGGGGAAAAAGAATGCAACAATATTACATATGCATTGAAAGATTATAATGTTTGATCATAAAGGTGTTTAAAAACTATAAAAGTGATTTGAAGTCTTTCAATCCTCTTTTCACTTATCAAATGTGAAATTGAGGAGATGCCATAAAATATGAAGTTAAAGGGCATAACATGTAGAAATCCCATCAATTTTCGGTTTTTCAAAATGTACTCTACAATTTTTTTAAATGAATTTTTAATGTAGTTCTTTCTCCAAGATCTAGTATAGTTGAGGCTCATCTCCAATACTAAAAAAAATCAAGATTTGCAATGGACACCCTTGCACAAAATCTAAAATAGGAAAAGTCATAATCATTTATTTTCAAAATCAAATTTTTTATACTGAAACTAGACTTCAAAACAAAAAAATTTAAAATACAAACTACTAAAAATAATAGCAAGTAAAGGTTTTATTTAACTTCAAAGTTTGGTACCGTTAGCATTTAGGGGTCCAATGTGCAATATCTGACAACAAATAGAGAGGTTCAAGGGGCTTTCTTTTTACCACAAAACTCTTCATTCATCCAAACCAATGATTGCCTTTTTTTTAAATGCACCTTTTGTGTAATGAATTTGAAGAAATTGAAGTAAATAATGTATATTTATAAAGATATATCAATGAAAAATATGCAAAAAATCAACAAAAAGATTAATGCACTAAGGAATTAAAGTGACTAGACACTTTATATCGTTCCTACAAAAGGATCTAGTACGGGTAATGTAAAACTAAAAAATTGATATATAGAAATTAAATTTTGGTCTCTGCATGGTCTTTAGATAGAATGGGAAGTTGAAGAATGAAATGAATTTGTCAAATAGATGAAAACTGAAAGAGCAATGTAGCACATAAGAAAATCATAAATTTTGTGTTGTCAATTAATATAAATATGGTACTAAATGTTCCGGTGTCAATATTCCATTTTCAATTAGTAAGGGACACTCTTTCAAACCATGTTGTGTGTCAATTAAATACAAGAAGATTGTTTTTGCATTACATCATGGCAACTTTTTTTGTGGGAAGAGGACAAAGAAGCTTGTTGGAATTAGAAGGACTTGTGGCTAAAAGCTAAAATCTTAAGAGTGCTAGAAAAATTTTGCCACCCAAAAACGTTGCATCGTGACCCATTTACATAACCATGTCATACTAGCTATACCAATTACTATACCAAAATAGCAACCTATTGGCTTTCACTTTCAAAAATTATAGCTAAATATCCAATATTCCAAAAATATATAACTTCTTACATTTATTGTAGATTTCATTCTCCTTTCACCAAAAATTCATCTACTACACCAACAAATCTTAATTTTGATCCACCGACAAAAGGACCTCTTTTTAGACTGTTACCTTGAGGTGAGTGCACCCATAATTTATAGTACAATCAACTAAGCATATTAACTTCTATAAAATATTAAATACTTTCATTGTACTTTTGTAGAAAATGAAAGAAAATTATGATGTTTTTTAGCATGCATTATCTGCCTATTGTATCAATATGTTATGGTATTTCAAATAATTGTTTGTATGAATAAAAATTTCAACATTAGACTCTTCCAAACTCTAATGTTTTGATTATGTAGATCTTGTGTATCAATATCTAGATACTTTACTAGTTTCTTGGTCCCAATGTAGGTATTGCATTTTTGGAGTCTTAATTATGGGTGCACATACCTTAGATCTAATTTCAACACTGTTACTAAAACTATCCCTTCTAGATTCTTGCCTAAAATGTGAACCTTCCTACATGAGAGTTACGTACAATTTTGTGTACACTTTTTTATAATATTTAAAAAATACGTATCTATCCATATACTAACAAAAAAATAAAAGCTAAGCTAGAAGTTAAAACCCTTTTTCAATTGATCAAGCCAAAATCAAGGCATTTTAATAGAAAAAAACGTGCTCAAATGTTTGTTAAGACAATTCTAGTTGTAATTATTCTAAAAATATCTATTGGCTTTGATGTTAGTGAAAATGAAACACAACTAGTACAAATCCACCATGGGTCCTTTATTTAACCCCTAAAGGACCAGCCTGTTGAATTGGGCAACATAAAAAAATTGGGCAGGTACATGTGGCCAGAGATTTACAAGTTTGAGGTTGAAACTTTAATATAAGTTGTGGACAAGGAGTACCTTTCATTTGAACTAAATTTTATGACATTTGGAAATATGGGTCAAAAGTTATGGCCTAATATGTTACTTTTTTTCTCGGCCGGGCAGTCCGGGCAGATCAGAAAAAATCACCTTTTCCAGGAACAAAAATTTGAAACTGGTTTTCCAGAGCTATCTATATGTGGAAAGCTTTTAATCATTCCATTTTGACCAATGAGTCAGAAGTTATGAGGAGTTTTAGTTTGCGGGCAGTTTTGGAATCTCTACTCTAAAATAAACTTTGAAGTCTTTTATCTTACTCAATTTTCAATATTTTTTGAAAAAAATAAAAACAGAGGATGTAGATGGTTTATTACAACATTTCAACCATTGGAATTGGCATTTTTCAATTTCATACCTAAATTCTTAACAATTTAGTATTTTGAATCATTCTCTACTTCATTCTACTTACTATTTTTTTCCTATATGTTGTACAATTCCAAATGATGTGAAATTCTTCAAGCATGTAGCCAACTTGTTTAGGAAAAAGAATCCAAAGAAGCACCACCATTTTGGACATTTTTTCATAAAAAATTGAGCTTGTGAAGTGCAGCTGCCCTGTTTTTCGCAGGGTCAAAAAAACAATTTCAGTGATTTTGAATGCTTATATCTTGCTATCCATGTGGTGGAAATTTCTGAAATTTTTACCACATATTCTCAAGTCAGCATACTACAAGATCCTATGGTTACATGAGTCAAAAAAAAGTTTTTCAAAAATTTGGTACTTGTACTAAAAATGGCAGTTCTCGAGCGTTTTCAGTGAAAACATAGTCGCGGAACTTTAGGGGTTAACCCCTAAAGAACAAGCATGCATTTTTTGGTAATATAAAAATTTTGGGCAGGTACCTGTGATTGGCCATTTTTATATTTTTGGTTGAAATTTTAATAGAAGTTGTGTGCAAGGAACATCTTTCATATGCACTAAATTTAATGACATTTGGATATACGAGTCAAAAATTATAGCCTAAGATGTTACTTTTTCCCGGAAGGGCAGTCCGGGCAGATCATAAAAAATCACTTTTTTCATAAACAAAAAAAAAATTGGTTTTCTAGAGTTATATATACATAGAAAGCTTTTAATCTTTCTTTTTTGACCAATGAGTCAAAAGTTATGAGGAATTTTAGTTCGCGGGTGGTTATGCATTCTCTACTCATAAATAAACTTTGAAGTCCTTTATCTTACTCAATTTTCAATATTTTTGGAAAATAATTAAAGTCATAGGATGTAGATCGTTTATTACAGCATTTCAACCATTGGGATTGGCATTTTTTAGTTCCATAACCAAATTCTTAACAATTTTGTATTTTGAACCATTATCTACTTCTTTCTATTTACCATTTTTTTCCTGTATGTTGTACAATTCCAAATGATTTGAAATTTTTCAAGCACGTATCCAACTTGCCTTGAAGAATGATCTAAAGAGTTACAACCATTTTGGACATTTTTCCATATAAGTGTGACCTTGAGAAATGCAACTGCCCGGATTTTTGCAGGGCCAAAAAAAGGGGTTTTGTCACTAAAATCTTGCAATCTACATGGTGAAAAATTCTGAGTTTTTTTTCACATCTTCTCAAACTAGTGTACTACAAGATCCTGTAGTTATATGGGTCCATAAATGATTTTTTGGTTAAATTTTGGTACTTATACTAGAAATAGCAATTTTAGAACATTTTGGATGAAAACATAGTCAAAATCCCTTAGGGGTTAATCGTTTTGGTTTAATTCAATGTTAGCTTCAAAACAATTTGTATTAGCTTTAACAGAGATTGAGCACAAAATCATTGCAACAACTTATAGTGGATTTAAACCATTGCATACATTTATGAAAGCAAGATGTACATTTACAAAAATGTGAAGAAGTTGAAGAAATTTGTTACTCAAAAAGTAAAAAAATGCTACAACGTGCAACAAAAAAAGTAGTTTCTTTAGAGTAGCTACTTTTTTGCAAATCCATAAAATTTCCAAAAGAATGCAATATAATTTTTTAAGGGGGAAACAAGAATAACAATATTTTATAATTTAATGAATGAATTTTTCAATATCTTTTCAACAACCAAAAAATTGCCCAATTCTAATCCCAAAAGTACCTAGGTTGAGTATTTTTTCATATAACAAGCTACAAACTCAATTTATTTAGTCTCTATCACGTAAAACTTTGAAGAGAAAGTAGGTGAATAAAACTATCCCATAACAAGTGCAAGGTGCCAAAAAAATAAGTTTGTTTGATCTATAAATCTATTTTTTCACCTCAAGATTTTTGGCATTTCTAAAAATTCAAACTTGATTTGCAAGTATTGGAATTTGGGATTTTTAGTCTTTTGTACTCAAAATGTTTAATTCACTTATGTTTATACATCTAATTGAGCCATGAATGATCTATTTTTACCATCTTCTATTTTTTCAAAGGTGGAACACCTATTATTGTCTATTTAAACAATCTAACTATCTAAGAAGACATGAAAAGTATTACACACATGTTTCATAAAATTATAAATCTTAGCATCAAGAAATACAATCTAAAACTTGTTATTTGTGTCTGTGTGTTTATATATATAATTTATGAATTATCAAAGAGAGCTTCTTATAAATTAAAAAATCAATCATATAAAGGTGCAATATGCTTTTTTATGAAATTTGTAGTCAAATATTGCTTGACCTATGGTTTATAAATAAAATACTATTCAACATATATATATATATATATATATATATATATATATATATATATATATATATATATATATATATATATACTAAAATCAACATTCCTAATAAATGCTAAATTCAATTTCATTTAGTAATATTTGCATTAAAAAAATGTATTATCTATTATCTATAAAGAGACTGAATGTACTTTTATTAATGGTCACCAATTTCCACCTTTCATTGACCTTCGCATTTCTTGTTACTTTGAAATAGGAAAAAAATGTGCAAGACTAAAAGGTTGCAAGGCCTTTGGGGAACACATGTTTTAGCTTGCATATTTTTTTGTACTTCATTTTTTTTTATTGCATTTGACAACATTGCTATGTTTAATCACTAAATGACTATTATCCCATTGTGCAAAAATTAAAAATGTGGTAAGCTCCTATAAGTATAATTTTTGGCAAGCTTTAAAAAAAACTTAAAGGTGTGATTTTCTAATAATTTTGCGGGATTTAACTTTTATACAAATTAGACTCATAATCAAGAAGTTACATGATTTTCTTTTACAAAATGAGGAGAGGGCTAATGTAGAACACAAATATAATCCTTGACTTTTTGAGAGGCATAAAAAAAGATTTAAGATTAGGTGCTAAGATGCACATTACTAATGTGCAGAAGGCAATGATGGCATCAAAAAGCCATGAACAAATTAGTTGCTAGAAAATCAATGGCTCCTAATGTAATGAAAAGGAAGGGAACAAAGTTCAAAAGCTGAAAATAAGAAGGAATGGAAATTAAGATAGAGAATTGTAGAGAAACAACTCAAAATCAAATATTAGGAACAACAAAGAATATGCTAGGAATGTCTAGGACCTTTTATTTCAAACTTGTCCAAATATCCTTTAGACTCAAGTGCCTACATTGGCCTTTCAAATTCAATAGGAGTTAGAGTTTTAAGTCAACTATTTTATTTTGTTTTTCCTTAGTAGAAAATGCGAGAATCTTTTCATCCATCTAGAAGATATTTGTCATTTAAAATTATGATATGTATCAATCGATCATTTTTTGCAAAAATTTGAATATATTTTCAATCTTCCCATCATGTGGACATAGCAAGAATGAATGGAACAAGTTCCACCCTTTCGCTCCCTTGAAATTTAGTGCACAAAGTACCTAACATGATCTTTATTATAATAATTATTAAAAACATTCAAAGTCTTTATTGCAAAAGAATTCCACAAAAGGGGTGAATTGAATAGGATACAAATTTTGTCGAGTCACTTCAAACGTATTCTAAGTATTCAGATAGGATACAAATTTTGTTGAATCACTTCAAATGCTAGTATATTTCAATCCATACATGAACCCGTAAACATTTACATATATTTTTTCACACATTCTCATATAATAATGCCCGTACAAACTTTTAAACCAATGCCTATAGTATAACTTGGTACCCACTACCTCCTTTCTACTAGGATAAATCATTTATTTCGATCAAATTTTTCTCATGCAAATCTTGATTTAGACAATGTAATTATTTTAATTATATATTTAGCACTCACATTTTAAATTACTATTAAGGTAGAGACACTCATTCCTAATTAGTGACCCATTCCCAACCAATAGGTCCAATTATTTTTCATCACATTTCTGAAGCTTAGAATGTTTTTTATTTAACTAGTCAAGGTTGGAACTAATAAGTTCATGACATATGTCCCAAAATAGTGAGAAAAAAGTAGGAAATATTGAATAAAAAAAATTAATTCTTGAATGATCGGAATTGGAAGAGTCTAAACGTTGGCTATGGGTCTAGCACACCTTTTGCCTCCCAAAATGTCATAGTCATTTCAGTTCAAGTGATAAAATTTTCATTTTTTTTTCAATCCCCATCATTATTTTCTATTGATGCACCTCTGGAAATCTTTGTTTTGCCTTGCACTACTCCAGATCATATATGTAGTTGCTTATTTGATCAATTATGGGTGGTATACATATTGCATGGTTACTTTCTTCACACATTTCAGCATAAAATTAAAATGATACCAGTATGAAATAAAATCTTTGATAATTCTAATATCGGTGTGACTGAAGAAGTTATTTTTAATTTGAAAATTGCAGTGATTGTTTTTTTAATTAGACAGTCACTGGTGCAAAAGGCAGTACTTGAAATTAAAACCAGTGAATTTGATCATAATTGGCTAATATTAAAATCAGTTCATCACGTGGGGTTCAGTAATCTTAGTAATCTGCCAAAGATCATGTACTCTTCATGGTAAAATCTAAGTTAAATCACTCACATAATTAAACTCTTAAAAGTAATTAAACTCTTGCAGCCATTGCCAACTGAACCGTCAAAGTGTTCACAAGCCTGCGTTGTAAATCGCTACCGGCATTGCACTAAACTAGTGGAATTAAATTAAATTAGGTTGCCCCTCACTAATTTCTCGACATGTTACACTATATAAATATTTACTTTAAGAATGTACATTACCCTACCAATAAGAATGTTGAGCTTCCAGTGTCAGTAAGATTTGGAATTGTACAACACACATAAATTATATCATTTGGAGTAGTAAGTAGGGCAGTGGAGAATGATTAAAAATATCAAGAACTTAGTCATGGAATTGGAAAATGTCGATCCCAATGATTGTAATGTTGTAATAAACAATCTACATCTAAGGGATATTTTGTTTTTGTTTTTTCCAGTCAATTCCATTGAAAATTGAGTTCAATAAAGAACTTCAAAGTTTATTTTAGAGTAGGGAACACGTAACTATCCACAAACTAAAACTCTTCATAACTTTCATTTCATTGATCAAAATGGAACAATTAAAAGCTTTTTACATACTATCATACTACTAAAATCATAATTCCCTCTGTAATATCACAAATGCTACCATTAATAATAGGGGCTCATGCTTGCTATGCTACGCATTCATTGTATCACATATTAGTAAAATTTTGATATATTTGAATAGAATGCATGATAATGATTTCAATAAGTCTTTGAAATAATTAATTTTAATATTTTGTAAAAATATTTTCAATCATGCATACATAAAAATAATATTCACACAATGTTATATTACAGAAATAGAGTAGTAGATTGCAATCACCTCTATAATATCACTTTTATAGCTTTTATGGTTTCAAAATTATATTGCTACTACCAAATGATTTGAGAAATTTATTCAATTGAAGCGATTTTGGATTTCACAACAATTAAGTTGTTCATTAAGTTTTTGAAATTTACAAGTTTTTCTTTTCAATTCACTGAGATTTTGGGTTGCCATTGCTCGTAACAATTGAGTCAACTTTTGAATGCATTACAATAAATGTGTATCTTTTACAGTATTCACCATTGCATATGTTTCATTCATCATTCTTTAAATTTCTATTGTACATTTCAATATATTCTTACTTATAAACAAAATTATACAAAGATTTTAGTAATTTTTATTTGAAGATTTATTGAATTTTTTGCTCTGCATTTTATCTAATACATAAAAATTTTAATAAAATTCTAACAATGATTGCATAGCATAGCAAGCTCCAACCGCTAGTATAAATATAAAAAATCAATTTCGAATTTTTATTTTTTTAAAAGGGATTTTAAAAGAATTTTTTGAATTGTCCGTTGAACAATGAAAATTACTTGTCGTACAATAAACTTTTGACCATGTAATAAAAAATTATGAAAATTATTGGGCTTTAAAGCTACTGCTCGGGCACATGTTATATGAAAAAATTTAAGAAAAAAAATAAAAAATTTGTTTGTAGTGAGCTGCTCCAAATCGCAATATTGCCTTCCAAAATAGTGTTTGGACCTTTAGGGTAATATTATGTTCACTTGGGATTCCACAACAACGTTCATTGCACAATCAATACATGAAATTTGTGGTAGACTGAGCAACTCTTGCAATACTACTAAACGATGTTACAACCTTGTCATACTATTACTGATTAAAGAACACTTGTCATGCATTCAAACTACATAACATTCAAGAGCCTTCAAAGAGGTAGCCTTTGCCTCTCTGAAGTCTTCATCCACTAAGTCAACTCCTTACACACTGACATATTCCGACGCGTGGCTTATTAGCTAATGTGGGGTGTGAAATATTCCACATCATTCCGTTAGAGGCAAGGCAGCTGCTCTCACAACTCATGAATGTTATGTATGTCATAAAATTTGTATATATGTACACCCACAATCAACATTGTTTCAAATGTAATACCTACATTTGGACCCCAATTCATTATTTTAAAGAGATGTTGATTACACATGATGTATACAATTAAAACATTAAATTCTATAAATGTCTAATATTGATTACCATACATCTATAAACAATCAACTTTGAGAGCTCATATATTATTCATACAATGTCCAATCAATACATAATAAAAATGCATTTAAATATTTTTTCAATTTATCAATAAGATATAATTAAACTATTATATATTTTATAATAATAATGATATTTAGTTGTAATTAATGACCTATTATATGTGCACCAACCTTTAACCCCTCAAAGACCAAGTGATTGTTCAATGTATACAAAAAATCTTGGGTGATTACACACGAAGTCAATTTGGGTTAGGTATTCACAAAATTTTGATACAAGGTATTAACATGTATTTTCTTGGTGGAAATGTAATTTAATATTTGATCAAGTGCATGCATCAAAAGTTAACCTACCCTAAACTTTATTGGTAGCTCAGGCAACATGTATAAAACTCCTTTAGCTTCTACTTTTGAAATTTGGCAAGTATGTAACTTACATAATAGAAGATGCAAATGTAAAAAAATAAAAATCCATGTGTAGTATAAAAATCTTATTTTAGACTTTAACTCCTCATGTTGGGCATGGTAAAAAAAATAAAATTCTCCTAATTTCAAACAATGTAATCTCTCAATCCATGCAATCAAAGTTTCTGAATTTTTTTCTTACACATTCTTATAGTAGTCTATTACAAATTTGTATGGTTGAATTTGGAGGGAAAAAATAAGTTCTTTCATTTTTTTCTCATTGCCCTACAAATTGGCAATTTGTTTTTTCCACAATTCATGCCCAAAATGTGCCTTGCTCATATAGGAGTTCACTTTGTGAAAAAAAAATTGGAGCCTCAGGAATGTTACAAGGTCTGTAGCATCAATTCTATTTTAACCCCTAAAGGACTAACATGCGTTTTTTGGCAACATAGAAATTTTGGGCAGGTACTTGTGACTAGAGATTTGCATATTTTGGGCTGAAATGTTTATAGAAGGTGGGAACAAGGAATATCTTTCATATGCACCAAATTTCATGACATTTGGAAATAGGAGTCAAAAGTTATAGCTGAATATGTTGTTTGTTTCTCAACTCGGGCAGTCTGGGCTGATAAGAAAAAGTCACTTTTTCCAAAAATAAAAATTTGAAATAGTTTTATTAGATTTATATATACGTGGAAAGCTTTGAATCATTCCATTTTGATCAATGAGTCAATCGTTATGAGGATTTTTAGTTTGCGGGCAATTATGGATTGTTCACTCTAAAATAAACTTTGAAGTTGTTTATTTCACTCAATTTTCAATATTTTTCAAAAAAATAAAATTGTAGGATGTAGATTGTTTATTACAACATTGCAACCATTGGAATTGGCATTTTTCAATTCCATAATTAAGTTCTTAACAATTTAGTGTTTTGATCCATTCTCTACTTCTTTCTACTTACTATTTTTTTCCTATATGTTGTGCAATTCCAAATAATCTGAAAATTTTCAAGCATGTAGCCAAATTGCCCTGAAGAATGAATCCAAAGAAGCACAACCATTTAAAAAAAAAATTCATAAGAATCTGACCTTGTGAAGTCTAGCTGCCTGGTTTTTTGCAGGGCCAAAAAAAGGACTTTTGCCACTTCAAACGCTAATATCTTCCAATCTACACAATGGAAATTTCTGAAATTTTTTCCACATATTCTCAAACCAGAGTACTACAAGATCCTACGGTTACATGAGTCCATAAATGATATTTTTCAAAAATTTGGTACTTGTACTAGAAATGGCAGTTTTGGAGCATTTTTGATAAAAATTTAGTCAAGGAACTTTAGGGGTTAAATTGATTTTAAAAACACCACACCCTCCCCCAAACTTTCCCCAAACCCAACCCAACCCAACCCAACCAACACGCCTAGTTGTTTTTTCTGATCAGGATATAATGAAAATCCTGAGGTAAGGTAATGATGAGGAAACTAGAGCGAAAGTGAGGATTGTATCCCTGACACCAAAAAGAGAAGAAAAAAAGAGCCAGGTTCAACTATAGCTCCCCCTTTGTTTTGTTTTTAATTTAATAATAAACCCTGGAAGCCGAGAGCCACTAAGCTTGCAGATGCAGTTTGCTTATTTGCTGGAAGGACCCCCTTCCTTCGGGCTACTTCTCCGCCTGACCCAAGAAAAAGCAAGATTCATGAATCATATGACAAATCAACTCCACCCATGGGCACTACTATTCCCAGGCTTCTCATGTCCCATTGAGCTGGGCGCACCCAAAATTAGAGTACTAGTATGTGCTTACAAAAAAGCATTTCAAAAAAGAAAAAGAAAAAAGCTTGTAAAAAAGACGGAAAAAAGAAAAAAAGAAAAGCAAGCATCCTATTGTTGTTGATCGTTCTTTTGAGCTCTAATTATATCGAGATATAAGTAGCCGGCCTCTGCCCCTCCCCGACTACTCCCGTCGCTAACTTAATCAGGCTCCGCTAATTGAGATTAGCTCTGGGATTAGCAGGATTAGCCTCTTCACTACTCGAGGGCAAGTACACCTATTCCTATTGAATGGCACACAGCTCGAAGTGATCGTTGGAGGCTTACGTTAAGGTAGGGGGGGCTGTTAAATAAACCCTTTAAGAGCTGATTGCATTTTCAGGGAAGCTAAACTCTTTGAAACAATTTTCAGTAAATTTTAATAGGAAGAAAAATGGAATGGGCATCTAATCCAAGCTGTTTCATATTTTATGGACTTTCGTGGAATTAGTTACAAATTTCTGAAGTTGAAATGCAATGGTTTCTAGAAGCGCCCCCCTCTTGAAATGTCCAGCGTTGGTACATTGAAGGAAGTAAAATGTACCTCTGTGTTAGAGGTTGCTTTTACAGATCCCTACTTTAATCCCTAAACATCAAGAGTCTTCTCTCCAGAATTGACGATCTAGGAAAAATCATCATAAAGTATTATTTGGAAGAATGTTTTAGAATTCGCATATAAATAAAAGGTTGTAGATTATGAGTTGTAAATTTCATCGATATCGTTAGTTTCAAGGTACCTATACTACAAAGTGACAATTGCGTAAGATTTTAGAATGTAACGTTGTTTTAAGTGTCAAAATTAGGTGTAATTACATTAATGGTTAGATTCACCAATGCTATCACAAATATTATTTTTTTTAAGTTTTGAAAGAGAAATTTCAGAATTCCTTCTAAATTCAATCACTAGCAAAATATTATCATTTTTTGAATGAAATTTGTTGGAATGCATTTGGAATGAGGTTCCCTTGACATGGTGATTCTTTTTGAAATTTTTGTGTTCTTAAAAATCTGTGTCTTCATTTTTGCAAATTTAGTTTTGAAATAGAGTCAATACAATTTTGGCTTGGTCAACCACTTGACATTCTTCCACATTTATAATTTTGGAAAAATATGTACTCTTGTAACACTAAATCCAACCTTTAGATAGCACAACATCTTTATAAAGTATCTCCACAAATTAGGATGACCTTCATCCAAGCAAAATGAAAAAGAACCAAGAATTTAAATTTGTTCATGATCCAGAAATGGAATATCAGAGCGCTTAGGGATTAATAAGTTATTGGGGTTCTTTAGTAAGTGAGGTAGATTAGTGTAAGGGCATTCATTGGGAAGCTCCTCAATCCAAGCTTGTGCATGGTTGGCCAAGAAAAAGTGGTCCACCGCAAACTTGGGGAGGGACAAAAAGAGCCCAGTCACACCACAATTCTCTCTCCAAATGCTACGAGAGCATCCCCCACTATGCTCATTGAGTCATGTTTTACTCTTGTCCGCTTATTTGTTTGTGGGTCATTTTTTATATTTTTTTAATCATGATTATGCCTAGTCAATGCATTGGATTGTCTTGCTTTGGCATGTCCTTGAGGCCTGAAATACATGTAGGACAAAAGCAAGTCGGGAGCTACTAGGCACGGGCCAGTCCATTTTCCAAGCCTTGTTTTGGAAGAATGGAAGGCGATGCTCTAAGACAATTATACTGTCAAAAGAAACTAAGTGCATGCATTATAGAATGTTAATCTATGACTGTCCAAGACATTTTATTGTTGGAGTACCAATACTAAACAATCTTAGATTGACATTCTATAATTATACAACCTTTTAGCCCTTTGAAAGCCCCAAGGTCATTTTTTTCCATCAAGAAACACTCAAAACTACCATTTCTATTGCAAAAAGCAAAAAGCTTGAATTTATTAAAAAAATGTAATTGTAGGATATTGCACTGGACTAATATAAGAATGTGTAGAAATTATTTTAGAGACATGGAGTGCGTAGATTGCAAGATATTTGCATTTGAATTAAAGAAAAGATGTTCTTTTTGTACCTTGTGTGACTAAAATGTCAGACTTTGAACATATTAGCTTTAAATATTGCACTACAAAGTTAGAGGTAAGAAATTTTTATTGCAAAGAATCAAGTTGAGAATCCAAAGGAATTCAGTTATAAAAGAAACTTGATTTGTGTTCTTTAAAAAATTGTTAAATAGAGGTAGGTATAAATAGAAGGAATAACTTGATTGTTAACAGTTTAAAGATGGAATTGACACACACTAATGCCAATGGTGAGATTGTTCTAGCAACAAAATTGAACATTATGGAACTTTCTTTTTTAAATTATCAAAATTGAGTTAAAAAATAACTCTCCAAAGTTATCTTCTCAAGAAGATACAATGGTCTTACGCAAAACAAAAAGCTCCATAATTTTCACATCACTAATGGAAATGGAATGAATAAAAACATTCCATGTAGACAAAAACAAAAATCTATAATAAATAAATTTAAAGATTATTATTATTATTTAAATGAAAATTTTGTTTTGTTTTGCTTAGTGAATTATTTTTTGGGCTCAAATGGCATGACTTTTGCTCCCAAATACCAATTGAAATATGAATTATATTTCCACAAAGCTAATGTGTTTTTCTATCTTAAAAAAAAATTCAAAAAATCATGTCCAAAATTGAGATCACATAAGCCTACATAACCCCAAATGTACCTTGAGATAATTTTGGGACTTGGGTATGGAATTGGATTGTGTTTTCAACCTACCTTATTGTGAGAATTGATAATTTTGTAAGTAAAAAATTGTCTCTAAGCAATTATTTGAGGTTGCAAGTATCAAATCAATAGTCTAAGATTCTTTTTACACTTGTCAAGATTATAATAATTACATTCACATACAATTTTTTGAGACATGGTGAGTTGTGATAGCAATAGTTTAAAACTAAGGGATTTCAAAAATGAATGAAGGCTCTCATTTACATCTTAATTTGGTCATCAACAATTTCCAATCTCTTAGGCTTTTCTAAAAATAAACTAGAAATATGTAGACCTTTGAAACCCTATTGTCTCAATTGCTTCCTTTCGAATTGGCTCTCTTAGTAAGTTTCAAATTGGTGTTGAAGCATAAGAGACAACAATCAATCAATTCTTCACAACAATTCATAACAAATTATCCCCCTCCCAAATCTCCCATTCTAAACATCTTAAACAATATTTATCACTCAACCAATCACATCATTGCATTTAGTAGTACAATATCTAAACATATACCATATAAACAAAACAAGGTGGGAATTCATTTTTTTCCCTCTATAAAATGGACAATGGAATTAAAATTAAAAAATAATACAACTCAATCTGATTACGTAGGAAGGGTAACCAGATTGAAGGTACTCTAAGTGAAGGTCAGATCTAGCAGAAATGATGTTATTTTTGTATAAAAAAATGCCACATGTCATCTTGTGAATGGAGTGAGGTGACGTAGACCTTTGAGAATCTGACATAGAAATTCAATTTTGGCACTTGAATGCTGAATGAGTGCCGAATCAGACCTCCACGTACGGTAGGAGGAGAGAGTTTCCACCTAACGGTGTAAAGCCCGCCTTCCTGGATGTATGAATTACACAGGGTGAAATTCCCTAGGGTTTGGTGACATTAGAGAACAAAGGATGTGATATTAGAGGCGTCTGTATTAAAGCTGGGGACGGAACTGGGGAAGATGACGATGGTAAAGCATCTTTTGGGGTGCCCTGTCTGTCGTCGCCTTGACTAGCCACTTGCACGGGGCTCGAGGTTTGATGGCCTTCTTGTTCTAGAGACTGTAGCCGTGGCGGCCCTTCATTATCACAGGAACCGTTGTAGAGTGTGTGTATCTGTTGTTTCTTGTTCTTCCTATTGTCCTTCCGGGGATTGTGATTGTATCCATTTCTTAAGCTGCGCTTGTTGTAAATAACTTAGATCTCCCCTCAAGTCGATATCTGAAAATCTTTCTGTTCAGTTAGCGCCATCTTGGTGTGTTTGCTACATTGGAGTTCATTTGTATGGTTTGGTCGGTGCAGGTGATTCGGTAGCTCTTTCGTGAGTGGTTTGAAAGGTGGCGTCAGTAGGTAGATTTTGAATCTGTGCGGAGTCTAGACAGGGAGACGAATTCGGAGAGTTCGTATCGGAGGAATTTTTCTGACTGGGAATGATCATCGGGCGTCTGTTCTTCTGTATGATCTCTTAAATGTGGTGCATTTTGCGCCTCTTGAACTTCAGGCGCGAATCATCAGTTTTTCAGGAGATTCGACAGTATCGACTTCAGCGGGATTCACGCTTGTTTGCAGGTTTCATGAGTTTCTTGCAATCTGCGGGGAAGATTTGATAAGCTTAGCTATCCATTCTCGAACAGAGTCGAGCCTATAGATCCTATAGACGGAATCAGGCTTGTTTGGAGGTTCCATGAGGCTTTTGTAAAAGGACTTGGTGAGCTTAGTTATCCGTTCTCGAGAAGAGTCGACCGAGAAGAGTTAGAACATTCTTCCGGAATCACTCTTCTTTGCGTGTTGCAGGGGTTCTGTAACGGATTTCACAAAGGGTTTATTTCTGTACTTGTTACTCTAATCGGTCGAATGGCGAAGTCTTCGAATGGACTTTAGATAACCGTGATTAAAACCGTTGCCCGAAGTTCGCCAACAATGCCGGGCCCTTGTTTCTCATGGGCGAAGTCCATGTCATTCAAAGCCAAGTCGATCACATTCAAGTCCGACTCCAGTTCGGAAATCTCATACGAGTCGCGTTCAGGTTCCTTCTCCTCCACCCCCCTCCGTAGCGAACATCCCAAGACCCCTCCACGTCGAAGTTATGGGTGCACCCAAGGTTGTACTCCTTCTATCGCAAACTTGAAAGAAATGCTCCAAGGGAGCAGCACGTTGCTCGGCAGTCACCGATCCTCTTCCCTCTCGGGCTCCACTTGTGTTAGCCCTTCGGATAACGACGCCTACATCCACCAGACCAAGAACGGGGATTACATGTACCGCGCGCCAACGGAGAAGGCGAAGAACAAGAACAAGAGTTTCCTCAAACAGTACAGTTTTAATACCATCAATCCTCCGTCGGAGATCGTGAAGACGAGGGAGGTCGGGAAATCTAGAGAGAATTTTTGCTTAGTGAAAGGATGCTGCGAGTGTAGCATGCATTCCTGTGACGGAGGGATGGTGCCAAGACATCACGGGTCTTCGACTCCGAAGTGCATGTGTTTGAAATGTGGGGAGGCGTTTCAGAAGCCCGAGGCGTTGGAGCTTCACCAGGTCGTTCGACATGCTGGTATGTCTTGGTATCTGTGCCTTCAGAAATTTAAGTGATTTTTCGTTAGTGGTTAATGGTTTGAAAATGTTTTCCCAGGAATTGCGGTTGTTGTTGGTTGGCAATCTACCTAATTATGATATGAGTATGGACTTTCCTCGAATGGCGAGACCGATCAGAGCATTCCTTCATGTGCTCATGCTTTTTTGACATGTATTTCATATCACAGGTTTAGGTTCCTCTTTCATGCCATTTCTGTTGTCTCTCTTATTAACAGGATGATCCATCGGCATTTAGATTCTTTCATCTCTCTGATATAGCAGAAGTCTCCGGGGTAGTGATTCGTGAATCGTGATTGATTATTTCCAGATATAAGGGTGACCGACTATCTCCTGCCATGCTCGTGTATTAGACTGTCAGGTTGTAGTAGGGTTTTCCCAGTTTTACACAGATTTTGGATTCCGGTGTTTCAGTAATCGTTCGCTTCGAGAATAGCATCCGGAAGTTCATATTCATGATTTTCGTCTAAAAGCATTATTAAGGGGCAATTTCGATTACAGCCCAGGTCTCACTTCTTGAAGTGGAAGTTAGAGCTATTTCATCTGGTCCCAAGGTTTGATATCCGTGAATATGAATACGTGGAAGCTTCAAAGTTCAGATATCGAGGGGAATTGATTCCTTTCTTGAATCCAACTGCGCCTGCAAATCCTAATGTTCATTTTACGCGCTTGGGACTTTGATGAGACGCCGCAATAGGTTCAACGGTTCATGTTTTTATTTTGCTTTTTAATCTGATAAACGCAATTGCTGCGTGTGTGGCCCCAGTTTCGGAGCTCGAGAGAGGGAACTCCTCGCTGAACGTCATAGAAATCATATTCAAGACAAGCTGGTTACTGAAAGGGGCACCAGTGGCGAGAATAGAACGAATCCTCAAGATTGACAACACAAGCAGGAACATTTCAGACTTTCACAGCTATCGAGACATGGTGAAGAGAGCAGCCAGTGACGAGGGAATGCAGCATGAACGATGTTTGGCGGATGGTAATGAGCTTCTACGATTTTACGGTTCCTCATTCACATGCAGTTTAGGGACCAACGGCTCCACCAATCTCTGCAGCCTCTCTGCTTGCAACGTCTGCAGTATTATTCGATGGGGATTTGAAGTGCGAAAGGAGAGGGGAATCTACACAACAGCAACTAGTGGTAAAGCTCATGAGGTCATTACAACTGAAGAAAAGGAAAATTGGACGGGGAAACATGCTATGCTGGTGTGCAGAGTCATTGCTGGGAGAATCTACAGGACTGCGGAGAAAAGCTCGCGATTCAACGACCCCTCATGTTTACCCTATGGCTATGACTCGATTTCACGCGGCTTGACAGCGAACCTGGAGAATCTCACGGTGTTCAGTCCCAGAGCAGTACTTCCCTGTTTTCTAGTTGTGTACAGACTCTGATGTTCTTATACATCCGTGGCCTTTTTTCTGTGATGGTTTTGAGTGATTTTGCTATCATAGTTCAGCTCAGTTTTGGTACGAGGTTCACTTTCAACCTAGAACTGGGTAACCCTAACCCACAGTGTAGGTTGTGATTTGTAAGATATTACTGTAGAATTACCACAATTGATTCATTAGGTGGGCGATACATCATTGTGTATACTGTGCCTACCTCAAAAGAGAAATGACAGGAAAGGCTTGCGTAAGTCCATGGTTTTGATCTGCGTCTTCTGTGATGGAATTCTATTCATGTTGCGACAGTCTGTTGCAGCTATTGCAGAAATCCTGTTTAGTATGTCAACGTGAGCCTCTAGCCCCTTGAAAATCAAACCAGGAGGCCCAAACTCGGTCATATTTCTGGTAGTAGAAACTCGCGTAGGTAATATGTTGACTTCCGTTTTTTCAAATTCTTTGCTTGGACCTACTTAAAAAAAGTACTTGTACAATATTCTTCTTCGATTCCGGGGATATGATTATGGTCCCAACTGAATTACAATTTTTCAAATGTCGACGCGTTAAATTGGTCGTTACCAAAGAAATGAATCCTTCTTTCATCAGGGCTCAGATAAAGGTCAGCTGCGCGCTGTGTCCGAATATCCGGGAGCTGAGAAAGGATTCCTAACGGAGATGTGCTTATTTGGCAATTGAGCAATTGAGCTTGTAAAGAATAGGCGCCGAGTACTTGCTAGTGTGCTGGCTCCGAATGAAATCCAACTAAAAAGGACCTGTATTGACAGGAAATCTCTCACCCAGATGGGACGGACTGGGCAGCATTTACTCGAAAAGGGTCATTCAATTGGAAAGCTGGACAGACTGTGCAACGTCTTGCAATTCAAATGGGGATTTTAGCTTTATTTCTAATCATAATAATAGGAACTGCTAAACAAAGGGACGAAAGCTCAATGCTGAACCCTTCCTTAACCCCTTGGAAGAAGGCTGTCTAAGCTTGGAATTCAGAATCATTCTTAAATGGGTACTGCGTATCTTGTTCAAATGACCTATCACAATGATGAGGCTCCACACTTATCAAGGCTACGGGCATCTTCAAAGGTGCTATTTGAGTACAGTTTCCCTTTGCAATGGAAATTGTCCGTGTGTTTCAAAAAAGAAAAGAAAAAAAGGTGCTATTTGAGTACAGTTTCCCTTTGCAATGGAAATTGTCCGTGTGTTTCAAAAAGAAAAAGAAAAAAAGGTGCTATTTGAAATTTGGTATGAAACTTTCAATTCAAAAATTTATAAGTTCAAATTGTCATTCAAAACTCAAGATTTAGATTGATGGATGGAATGATACCAAGGAAGTTCACATTTAGTTGAGTACGGGAGGAATTTCATCTTATAAGTTGGCACTGAAGGCCTTTAACTCCAAGGTACACGACGGAGTAGAAGCCATTGATTGGTTCAATTTGAATGGGGATTGAAAAGAATGTTGAAACTTGGAAAAGAGTTTGTTTGGTGTAGGAGCAAAAGCAGACTTAATTATTGCTCCATGACAATTCTAACAATCTTAAGTTAATCATTAGGGGTCTCCAAATTTTTATTTAAAAATAATAATTAATACTATACATAAACTCTTTAAATCTCAAACACTATAATTTTTTTAATTTATATTGTCAAGTTTTTTGCAAATTTTTGACCATTCTTAGGGCAATCTAATTAGAATTATTTACAGTTGAATTGATTGATATTTTTTCTTCCCCAATAAACTCAAGGATTAACTTTCAACAAAAAGGACCAAAAAACAAGCTACATGTTGCTTAACCCCTGAATGCCCAACTGACCATATATGGTCGATCTAAAATTTCAAGATCATTTTGGTGTGGGCAATTCAATTTCTTTAACCGGTTTAAAAAATTTTACTGGCAGTTTTGAAGATTACCTATTGGAATCTTTCACTTTTCTCTGAAAAAGTTTAATATTTGATTTTTGAGAGGTCCTTAAAGGCACATATGTACCATTAGTAAAGAGTAAAGCTTGCCAATTTTACTTCATTTTCTAGCTTTGAGCAAAGTTTGTCAATTTCACTTAATTTGAGATCTAAAAAATTATATGTATCCATTTGCATTGAAAATGATCCCAATGGAAAGAGTAAGTGTTTTCATGATTTTCACCGTTGAAAATTTTAAACATGCAACAATTGCAAGGTGGATTGCGTAATGAATTTGATAACTTTTCATGTGAATTTAAGTTTTTTGAAAGTGCATTTCAATGTGCTAATAGTATTTGTAGTTGTTCATCTCACCTCCTATCCCAAAAATCTTTTATGTGCAAATTTTTGAAACATTGTGGGAAGGGGCAACATACTAAAACTAGAAAATATACATTTCTTTTGTTGTAATCTCACAATTCTTATGCAATTTTGCACTCAAAATTGATATGCATACTAATAAGGAGATTCTTTAAACAACTATATGGTTAGATTTTGAAAAAACAAACAATTTACTTCATTGGGGATCAATATAAATTCATGTTCATTTTTCACATGAAAAATACACTTTGAAAGGCTTGGGCATTTAGGGGTTAACCAGGCTTTTTCCCTCGAGATACACCATTTGTATTGGTTGATAATGTTATAAATTGGGTAGCTAGGATAATATTATAACTTGGTCTAAAAAAAGTGATTGATTGGTAGTTAAGATTATTTTAGGATGATTGACATTTTTTTCTTGTTCATTCCCTTTTAGAATCTCAAAGTCTAAAGTGAACTTGCAGATTAATTAAATATCATAATCAAGTATAAGGGTAAATCAAAATTTTAAAACTTAAATATATATATTTTAAAAATAATTTAATGGTGAATTTTAAATAAACAATAAATCTATGACCTATCTATATTTAGTGTCATATCCATGTGTTCTTGATTTGCTATTGCACTAACTAATATTTATCAATAAAATTAGAACCAAAATTTAAAAATTTCTTTTACATTGATTTTCATGATTTTTTAACCTTTAAGTTTAGAACATTATATTCTAATTTTATTGACTATTAGGAATTTGTCATCATTTTTAGAAATTATTTTTGGTGAGCGATATTTTGGAAATTGAAAACAAATTAGGTTTGAAGTAAAATATACTTGCATTCTTTGAATTACAAAATAGTATGGAAGAAATTTCACTATAATACTAGTACAAAAATGTATGGAAGAAATTTCAAAAATCTTCACCACATAGATTGCAAGATATCTGCATCCAAAGTGAAGTAAACAAATGTTTTTGCACCTTGCTTGACTAGATTTTTTGACTTTGAATCTTCTATTGATTTTGATTTCCTAAGTTTTTTTGTTGAATAGTTGAGTTGAGAATCTTAAAAAAAGAATTCAAGAAAAAAATACTTAATTTTTACTAATTCAAATTTTCAAAAGTAGAAGTAGGTTCAAGATTAAAGGAGAAACTAAACCATTAATAGCTCAAAGAAAGAATTGAAATACAATAATTTCAACTATGAATATTTTTTGACAAACAATCCTAATCCTGTCTAACAATTTTTTTTGAAAAATTATAAAAGTTGTATTCACAAATAAAACCTGTAGGTTATTTTTCAAAAAAATGCTTAGATTGTTGGAAAAACTAAGATTGTCCATATCTTTCTCATCACTAGTCCAAATAAAATGAATTAAAGCTTCCAATGTAGACAAAAATATTAAAAAGTTAGGAAAAAAACAACATAAAATTTTATTTTTACTTTTTGTGATTATTTTGTGTTGCCCACCAACCTTCGTTTTTGGCTTATTGTGCCATAACTTTTTCTCCCAAGCATTGATTGAAATAAAAATTATATAGCCATGCAACTCTTGTAGAACTGCACATCCTCAAAAAAATTCAAAAACATTCATTACAAATTGAAACAATAGAAACTTGCCTGGGCCCAAATTGTTCTTTGAGGGGACAAACAGTCCTTTAGGAGACTAACGTTGCAACCATTTTTTGGCCAATGAATGACAAGGAAACTTTTATTGTAGAACAAAAGTGCAATTGTTCATCCTTGGAATTTTGTGCAAAAAGGAGAAATCATGCACATTAGTTTCACCTACAATGAGCATTTTTAATTTTTTTTAAATAGACAATATTGTAAAGTTCCAAAAGGGATGATTTCCAAGATTACCAGCTATGCATTCAAAGATTAAGAATTTAAGCATGCTATGTATTTAAATATTTATTGCTTGAAATTCAAATCATTCACTTTATTTTTGCATGCTCTAAAAGGTCACTTTAGAGAAGAATTTGTCTTAAAAAATAAAAAAATTTAGAGAGAGAAAAATATTGATTTGGGGGGAATTTCTGCATTTTTTCCTCCAATGAATTTGGTTGCAAGCATTGCAAAGATGCATATATTTTATTCAAACCATTAATATTTAAAACGTCTTGGGCACTATTTTAAATGCAATAACAAAGAAATGGGAATGGGAAAAGATACTGGAAGTGTATATTATTGCATGCATTTCAAATAAATACAGCTTTAGAGGTATTACAACTAGAAATGTATATTATTGCATGCATTTCAAATAAATACAGCTTTAGAGGTATTACAACTAGAAATGGTTGATGACTATGGTTATAGTTTGTAACCATATACTAAACTATGATAGAAGGACTTGTAAACATTAACATTTTTTAATGCAATATTTTATTGAATTATACAATGAATTCTATTAATTTAAAGAAATTTGTTAATAGAAGTTCAAAAATATTTAAACTCCAAGAAATTAAAAAAAAAATGAAATTATAAAGTTTTCTAAACCAATGAAATCTATTAAATATCAATATTCAAAATTTTGAAATCTACAAAAGAAGCTAGATATGAAATTTCAAATTCTACATATTAGAATTTCAAAATCTACAAATCTACAAGTCATAGACAACTAAGACAAGTTGCAAATGAGTTGCAATGAAGTCATAGATAAGTTGCAATGAATTCACAAATGAGTTGCAAAAATCAACAATTGAATGACCGACCTCAAGTGACAACAAATACCACGTAAACAACCATGTCAAAATAGTTCATTGATGAAGTTCCAAGTAGGTTGTTGCATGAAAAATAACCCCTTTATGAGCCCCTTCATCTTTTGCAACTACAATTCCACATGCGACTTGTTTATAGTGCTTGCGGGACTCCAAATTAGTACATGTTACAAAATGTCCTATGCAACTCAAAACCAATTGTTCTTTGTAAACACAAAAACCCTTTTTTTGTAGTGTATATGATTTTTTTTGAAGGACCAACTTAGATGATACAAGTTCATGTCACTATTTTGTATGGTCTAAAGTGAAGTAGTGAAGGATCAATCATATCATACAATTTGAGATCATTGCATATGGTTTAAGAATTATGGTCAATTCAAATAATACTAATTGGATTAAATGCATATATTAGTTTTCACAAAGTTAAACCTTCTTTTAACTTTAGATATTCCTTATTTGCCTTAAGGAATTACTTAAAACATTCAAGTTGGTGGTTCTTTTGAATTTTCTCAAAAAATGCTAGTAATTCCAAAATTATTGTAGTCCCCTCCTCCAATATCATACATTTTTTTTAATCCAAGATATATTGTTAATATATAGTGAAAGAAAATGAAAGAATTCCCAATTTTGCATTTCTAGAAATACAATCTTTAATACACTATAGCTAAGATTGTCTCTACGCTTCTTTATGTGGTGTACAAATTCCATGTACTCTTGTAGATTACTAAGTTTATTTGTAGAATATCCATTTATGATCTTCTTCATTAAATCATTAATTTCAAACTTTTAAATCAATATTTCAACTCAAATATTCATTTGAATATCTATTTATATTAATTTATACTAATTTCTATTTTTTAAATTTATAAACTTTTATGAAGTATGAAATATAAAATTTCATATAATTGTTAGTTTAGTAAAATATTTACATTTGAATTAAAATTTTAAATATTCATTTGGATATAAGAAAATTAATTTCAAGTTCTTATATTACAAATCATGCTTTGAGTATTTCCATTTTACATCTTTATACAATTTCAATGTGAAAATATTATAATTTTATTGTTTTAAAGATGAACAATTTCAATGATGATTTAATGAACAACCTCTTGCGGGTAGAATTATTGAACTTTATAAAGATGGTTGAGCATGTGATTGGCAAGGTGGTTGAAGTTGATGACCAAGATGTTTATACACTTGAGAAGGTGGTCTAAGTTGTTCACAATGTGATTATAGTGATTTACTTTTGTTAAATTGATCAAGAGATCTAAGTAATTGCATTTTTGATGAAGTTTGAGTAGTTGAATGATTCATAGTAGGCCTAACGTTATTTTGAGAACAAGGACCGAAAAAGAAGACACAAAAATGATGATTGGTTATCTTGAGGTGAAGCCTAAAATGTTTGTGAATAACCAAAGAAACTTCATGAGTGATAAGTAAAGCATTCAAGGCAAGTAGCAAGAGATTTAGGAATGGTGAAGTTCAAACAAGATGGGCTAGACAAGGGTGATTCACTTCCAAAATATGAGTCGCCTGAACAAACATCTTTGGGATGTTCCCGTGGGATGTTCACAAGAGTAGGATATGGAAGTTGGCAATAGTTGTATGGGAAATTGTTTACTTGGCAATGGTAGTGAGTTTTGAGTGCAAGGAAAACGATGGGAAGGATCTAAAGGTTTGGTTGTCTCCGAACAATGTGAAATCTTTATTCTATCATCACAAGTAGAAGACTTTGCTCTTGTTTGACAGGGAGATTGTTGAAAAGGTTTTATAGATGAATTATCACTACAATCTAATGATAAAGGAGCTTGAGATTGACAACTAGGAAGGAGAGATATTTGAGGGAGTTTACATAAAGTCGGAGGAAGTGGATTGAAAGATGGTTGACGTGGTAGTAGAGGTGGTGACTCAACACTACAAGTGGGTGGTGGTTTCAAAGATGTTTGATGTGGTGGTAGAGGTGGTGACTCAACATTGCAAGAGGGTGGTGCTTTGGGTGATGTTTGATATGAAGATCGGCGTAGTATTAATGGTGGTGACTCTACCCTCTGCGGAAGAGTAACATTACTGGATGGAATGAAACTTGGCCTTTGAGTATAAGGCCTTATTGAAGATGAAGATTGTAGAGTAATAAAATTAAAATATGAAGGAAGTTGCAATGCACAATTTAAATTAGAACCTGATTGCTCATTTTTGGGTAGCAATATTTTTTATATTGGTTTAGACAATGGTTGCTGATTTTGAGATGGATGAGACAATATAGACAATTGTTTTTGTTTGTAAGGATGGGATTTTAGCAAGTGATTGTTATTCTTTTTATAAAAGATGAGGAATAGGAGATTTAGGTCAAATGCTCACTTGGGACCCTTGGGAAATATTTTTGTTACTTTGAATAGTATATGTTTTCTCCCCAACACATGGATTTAGAAAATGTAAGCAATTAATTGAAGGAGGCACAAATTTTGGATCAACTTGTGTTGAATGTGGGTTTTGCATTAGTTTTGAATTTGAACGTGGAGATGAGTTTGGAAAACAATTTAGGGAAGGAACAAAAGGTACATTTGATGGGGTACAACCAAGAGATTGTAAGTTAGGACACGTCAAACTAGAAATTAGAATTTTAGACTAGAAATTGAAGTTGATAGTGTAGGAAAGTTTGTTTTACCTGGTTTGGGAACAATTAGGAAACAATGAGGTAACATAGTTTGCTCGTGAGGAGGAGAACATAACTGGCATAAGACAACATTATTTTTCATAAGAGGCTTTAAACATGTGTAGGGAGTTTTGTGCAATGGAGCATATGAATAGTGGGGCATGTGAAAAAGCATTATATCACTAGAAATTTGTAGGTTTGCAATTGCTGGAGGTAGTACCACATCATTTTTCCAAGGTTGAATCAATTTTGGTGGTGAACATCTTCCAGTTGATAATGATCTTGATGTCTTTTGCTCATGAACTTCACAATGGGCATGTGGTATACTTTGCATTGTCATTAGTTTCTTGTCTTGTAAAATTATTTTGCCATAATCTTGAGTAGGACAAAAATTACATAGTGAATGTAAATCATATGCACGTTTTATTCCTTGCATTAGTGAATCACTTGATGGAGACAACACACTTTCCATATTGCTTATGTCATTGTAATATAATATTTATTGCAAAACCAAAATTAAATATTAATTACATTTATAAAATTTTGAGTTGATAAGATTGAATGTTTCAACTTTTAATTTTTTTTGTGTGTTCAATGTAATGTGTTATTTCTTTGGTATAGTTGGTATGATGTAAAATTGATATAGTGATTTGGATATTTATCATTATAATTTATGATTCATTGATGAATGTATATAAATTCAAATTAATAGTATATTGGAGAATTTATAATATGAATTTGAAATTCAGTTTTTTGAATTTGGATAGTAAATTGTTAAATTTGAGTTTGTTGATAGTTTATAAAATGATTCAATAAAGTAAATTTTTTAAATAATCTATATAAACATTGTTTTTTATTAATGGAATTCTTTGTGCCTATTTTTTTTAAATGTGGATTTGGTGATTTCAACTTTAGATTTAAATGAATTGTTTGACTTTTTTTGGTTTATGTTTTTATCATCTTTTTCTTTTTTGAAACATTAATGTGTGCAATCTTTTTTGCATTTTCAACTCATTGTTAGTAAATTCATCATTGCATAGAAATTTTTCTTTTAAATATACATTAATTGTTAGTTCAAACATCTTTGTTTGAGCTTCCATTTTTTTGTTTTAAATCATTTATATTTTGTACTAAACATTCTACATTCTCATTTTTGAGTTATTTGATGTCTTGATTTGAAGATGATGGTCTTTACAACATGTACTGTCATTGTTTTGAGTATTAATTTGGCATTTAAGCTCATCAATGTGAGATAATAGTTGTCTTTGAGATGCTTTCAAATGACTAATTTCAGATTTCAAAATATTGACTTTAGATTGATACAAATCTTTTTCTAAATTTACTTTTTGAAGTATACATGATAAATCATCTAACATAATTAAGATCTTACATGTGAATAAAAATCTATGCTCCATATTATAGAAATTAGAAATTGATAAGAAAGGAAGAATTGTGGATTTTAAAATATACAGTTAAAAAATTCATCAACTTAAAATATACAATAGCATTTGAAGAGAATTTGAGATTTAAAATTAGTATTTCAAGTCATCTATAGGATACACATCTTATTTAAAAGAATAGTTGCATTTTGATTTATATATATTTTTGTATATATATATATATATATTTTAAATATTGATTTTAATTATATAATTTATATCTTGTATTATTTATATTGATTTTATATTCCATTGGCTTTTTAACTAGGATTGCATTTTTAGTGTATTGTACATTGTGCACTTAAAAAAATGATCACTTAAATGGACACTTTTGGATTCACCTATTTTAAAGATCTAAATACGGACTCAAAGTGCCAAGAAATTAAATTACAGTAGGCTCAAATATTATTGTATTGTGCAAAATTTTACATTAAATCAATATTTTATAGAAACACAAATTTGTATATAACATTAATTTTTCACCCTCACTAATAGATTAAATGAGTGTAATTTTCATTTTGTAACAATTCAAAGCTAATTTTGGGTCTATAAGTATTGAAATTTTTCAAATTTCAAATTCTAATGTCCATAGTAAATAATGTTTTTTTTAGTTTTCTTAGTTTTCTTACCAAGTCTTGAAATTTGAAACCCACACATAAATGCTCAAAATTTAGAAGGAAGATTCCTATGGCAAAGTTGGAAATTCTCTTTTCTCTATACAATTTTCCTAGGGCTATTGCTTCAAATGCACCTAGGATTTTTTATTAAAATTTTTTTACTACTATTCAATAATGGCATGTACAATGCATTTTCAATTCTCATGGTTAGAAATATGAACATGCTCCTCAAAAAAAAGGAAAAGTTTTTTACCACAGTATTGTGTAATATCATCAATTGCAATTGTTAATCTTCCATAACATTGTTAAACCAATCCATACCATTACCCCTTGGAGAGAAATAATACCTTCCTATATGCATATAGATGAATTTCGTTAGAATCCATAGAAAATCATAGATTGATTTAGAAGTTACAACACTACTTTCGTTTTTTGAATGGAAAATTGCAAAAAAGTCATTGGGTGGTTGGGAAGTTACTATGTTGGGCGTTCCCACTTTCTATAAAAACAAAAGGACTCCCATGTGTTGGTTAATCCCTAAATGCCCAAGGCCTATTTTGAGCTTCTTGAAATTTGCTCTAAATTGAGCAAAAAGACAACATTTTGATAAGTTATATCAATTTAAAAAAAAATTGTAACTGTATAAATTCAAACTAGACATATTGGAGATCACATAGGAAAATAAATCACAACAACATCATTGAAGGATTGAAAGATTATAGTGTTTGATCATGAAGGTGTTAAAACTATGAAAATCTTTCAACTCTCTTTTTGCATGTCAAATCTAAAAAGTTGGCCACCAAAAAAATATGAGGTTGAAGGGCCTAATATGCATAACCCCAATCAATTTATGACTTCTCAAAATCTACTCTACAATTTTTTGCAATGAATTTCTAATGTGATTTTTTCTCCAAGATCTAGTGTATTTGAGGCTCATTTTCAAGAGTCCTCAACGCTATGGAAAGTCATGATTGCAATGAACACCCTTACACAAAATCTTGAATAGAAAAATCACAATCATTCATTTTCAAAATTGGATTTTTGATGCTAAAACTAGACTTCAAAATTTTTTTGTCAGAAATATAAACTACTAAAATAGCAACTTAATTAGGTCTTATTTAACTTCAAAGTATTGTCGACACCAGAATTTGATGCTTCAGGCATTTAGGGGTTAACAAGGAACCATTGTAATCCGCATTAGTTTTTTCCTTGGTCCAAAGATGCTAGCCTTGGATATCCACTAGCACAACCCGGACATGTACGGGGACAACCCGGACATCTTTGAGCACAACCGGGATATCTGGATATCTGCCGACACAACCCCGGTATGTACGGGCATAACCTGGATTTCTAAGCGAGCAACCCAGAGCGCAATCCGGATATCGTGTAGCACAATCAGGATATCTCGTAGCACAATCCGGATGTCTACCTCGCTCCTTAAACCCTAAACCCTAGATGTCACCTGGACGATGTATATGAAACCCTAGAGTCCTCCGCATTCCCATCTCCCCTTTCGATATTGCAGGGTGATCGTCGGCGGAGGTTGCCGCCATGGACACCAACGGAGAGGAAGTTGTAGACAGGCAAGTGCAGGTGAAGTTCATTACGAAGTTGCCGCCTGCGCTTCGTGTTGTCACTTCTGCCTTCGCTATTCCTGCCAAGCTTGGCCGATATGGACTCTCCGAAGTCGTCAACACTCTACTCGGCTTAGGTATTTCTCAATCTTACTCTTCTCCTGAAATCCTCTTTCCCTTCTCTTCTCCATTGGCATTGATTGACGGTGTTAGTTTAATTGCCCTTTCAGAGAAGCCGCAGCCTTTCGACTTTTTGGTTGACGGGGAGCTCCTGAGGACTTCGGTTGAGCAGTTTCTTCTCACGAAAGGAATCACTGCTGTAAGTTTGGCCTCGATTCTGTAGGTGTGCAAGCTTGGTTGGATTCGTCTTGGTGAAGGTTTGCTTTTTTTTTTTTTTGGTACAGAGCCTTTGCGTTGATTCGTACTTTTGATCTTCTCACCTGTAGGAAACGACATTGACGATCGAATATATTCCTGTAGTATTACCACCGGAGCCTCAGCAGCCTCGGGCGCATGATGAGTGGGTCAGCGCTGTCAGTGGTGTCAGTTCAAGGTGAGTGATTCAAGGTTTAGGATTTGTTCTGCGTCATTTTAAGCATTCAAACATATATGGAGGAGATTACTACTGAGCTTTGGAGAGATTTCTGTTTAGAAGAGCTAAATCTATTGAGATCAAGTTTTTATCATTGTGTAAGAACTTCTCATGCAATTTCGTAGTGGGTGAAGAATTCCAATTGCATTCCACGATTAGTGGGTGTAGACATTTAGCCAAGTAATGCTTACAGCACTTGCATATATGTCTAATCGAGTGTATTGGAAGAGAC
Organism: Antitrichia curtipendula; assembly: GCA_951230915.1. Lineage (NCBI taxonomy): Eukaryota > Viridiplantae > Streptophyta > Bryopsida > Hypnales > Leucodontaceae > Antitrichia > Antitrichia curtipendula. The sequence goes on along the minus strand of OX579633.1, from coordinate 4,548,438 downwards.
GAGTTGCTTTTGGTAGTAGGGATCAGTATGAGAGGCGGGATTAAGCTTCTAAAGTTTGTAGGATCCTCTACTTCAGTTTTGTGGTTATCTGTGGTTTTGAGTGTTATGAATCACTCTTTTTCTTGTTTTTTTTGCCTATGTGATTTATTACTCTCGTGTTGTTGACGTTTCAGGTTTATCGCGACTGGATCATATGATAACCATGGAAGGTAATAACCTGTGCACGAGGATATTTGTATTCTTTGGTCTTTAGGACGCGTTTGAGATTCTAATCAATTTGATTCATTTGCTGACCATCTATTTAACTTTTTCATTTTCAGGATCTGGAATGCTTCGGGGGAGTGTGTGTTCCTCTTGCAAGGTCACACTGATGTGATAACATCACTCGCCCCTGTACCCACTCCAGGTTCGATGCATTGCCTCTTCGTGTAATCTTGCATGTTCGTACTTGCTTGTTCACAACAGTTATTTCTCCAGAATAATTTCAATTGTCTATAGTTCATTATTTTTGCTGATAACTAAGAGTAGTGCTCCCGTATCAGGAGCAAGCGCCAAGCAGTTGCAGCTCGTCACAGCCTCGAAAGATCACTCACTGCGCTTTTGGCAGGTAGGTTTCAGGAATAATGAAGTCATGAAATTTGATTTACATAGTTTAACATACCAATTCGTAGTTTTAACTATAGAATTCCAGAGTTATGTCAGGTCAATGTCGCCTTCGGAAACCTAGTTTTTGATTTCATGGCAAAGACCGTTACAACTCTGGCATATTAATGTCTGGGGATGCTCTTTGAATGTGTGACTGTTCTGGTCATGCGTTCTTGGCGTGTTCCCGGGTGTGCCCATCGTTGCTCGAGGTTGATTTCTGTTTGACCTTGGGTTCCATATGGGTTCCATATTGCCTCGTATCACTCGCACCAATTAGTTCACTTCTACGTTGATGGAGACTTGCGTGTCAGGGTTATGTCAGGTCAATGTCGCCTTCGGAAACCTAGTTTTTGATTTTATGGCAGAGACCGTTACAACCCTGGCATATTAACGTCTGGTCGTATTCTATGAATATGTGACTGTTCTGGTCATGTATTCTCTGCATATTTCCCGTTGTACCTATCGTTGCTTGGGGTTGAGTTTGGTTTGACCTTGGGTTCCATATAGGTTCCACATTGCTAGATTTTAATGACATCATTTGTGTACAAAGATTGTATTGAGTTTTTTCGTTGGTGAATGTTTATCGTCCAGGGTTATGTCAGGTCAATGTCGGCATTGAAAACCTAGTTTTTGATTTAATGGCAGCGACCGTTACAACCCTGGCACATCAATGTCTGGTCTTACTCTACGAATATGTGGCTGTTCTGGTCATGTAGTCTCTGCGTATTGCCAGTTGTACCCATCGTTGCTCGGGGTTGAGTTTTGTTTGACTTTGGGTTCCATATGGGTTCTATATATCTGTCATTCATGAAATTACGATTGGTGCCCTGATTTGGATCCAGTCTGCAGTTGGTCATGCAAATGCCAGCTTTTGCTGTCCACATGTGAACTCTTGCTGGACTCAGATCCTAAGACCTCTAATCCAGTTGCTACTTACGGCAATTGGTTTTCATGGATCCATGGAGCCCAAGCTATTGGGTGCTGATTGAACAAATGCGATGCGATGCTACTGCAGGTTGCTCTAAATGAAGCGACTTCGACAACATCAACAATAAAAGCTCTAAAGCGATTGAAAGGACATGCATCGTCAGTCCAGTGTGTTGCAGCTAGTCCTTCCGGGAGTCGGGTAATGTTTCACGACGATAATCACTTTCTTCATTACTCTGGTTTGTCACTCTTGATTGTCGTTGTCTCAATTCGTCACTCGTTTGAGGGCATAGTATTCCTGACTTATTAAACTTGATTTTGGCTGTCAAATGTATATTTGGCATTGTTGTGATCAGGTATGTTCAGGATCATGGGACACATCCATCAAGTTGTGGAATCTAGGAGAAGAACCTGAGGGTGAGGAGGATTTAGGTGGTAAAAAAAGGCGATTGGAGACTGGTGCAGTAAATTCTTCTGAGAAGCAGGTAATCGGTAAACGGTTGAGTCTTAAATTTCCTACATGTTGGAATTTGGAATCCTTTGCGGTTTTTGCATAGAATTACATCAGTTGGTTGTTTCATCACGTTCGTTGTCTGTTCGCCGCTAATAATTCTACTTACAACTCCAGGTCGAAGCAAGTGCAACTTTTCATGGACATACCCAAGTTGTTGGAGGTCTTGATTGGGCGGAGCGGGATACCATTTATTCTGCTTCATGGGATCACTCGTTAAGAACTTGGGATGTGGAAACGGCTGTTGCCTCACAAACTCTGGTACGGCCTATGCTCGAAATTCAACTGAGAATGTTGTTTCTGCATATATACACCCATGGAAATTGCTTCTGTCAACGAAATCCCGTCATTGAATTAAGATGTAGGATTGGGGGGCTATCTGTTTAGTGAGGTGATATTCTATCTTTAATCTGAAGCTTGTAATGTCTGCTGAATGGTACAGACTTGCAGCAAAGCATTACATTGTTTGAGTGTAGGAGGTGAAGGCAATGCTTTACTGGCAGCTGGAGGGGCTGATCATCTGCTTAGGATATGGGATCCTCGGCTACCAGGTATTTGTTAGAAGTTGGATTTGATCATCTTTTAATGTTTGAAAATCTACCCATGTACTTGCTTTGTTGGCAGCGTAACTATTGATTATTGGTATTAGTAGGATCTTCACATGTGGTATTTGACAATTTGGCTCTGTCATTTTCAGTCAGTTAAAATAAATAATTCTCTGCTTTACCAGGAACTGTTGCCCCTGTCTTTCAACTGTCGTCACACACGAGCTGGATTTCTGCTTGCAAGTGGTAAGTGATGCTTTAACCCTTAATCATCAAATTATCCTTATTTAAGGAGGAATTGGCCTCTGTATGCCATGCTAGAATACCATAAATTCTTAGTGTATCTGCAGATTGTAGTTTTTGGATTTAGTTTTTTGCAAGGATTATAGTTCTGATAAGGGAATCAGAGTAGAAATTGGACTTTGCTATATATAATTTCATGATGTTTACTATTTGCATTGTGTATAAGAATAGACGCTTATTTTTACACATCTGTATCTGGCAGGCATCCCAAGTCAAGTTTCCACATACTGACAGCATCATATGATGGTACCGTAAAGCTTTGGGACACAAGGGCCACTATTCCTCTAATTACTTTAAATCAGCACAAAGATAAAGTAAGTATATCAATCAATTTCTTCTTGTTCTTCTGTGTTCACTTCAGCGATGAGTTCTTGTGGATGTTGCAGGAGTGTCCAATCCATCCCAGAGATCCTTTTGGATCATCCATGAATGTGTTTGCATGACCAGCTTCTGACTCTTTCCACTGTTGTATGCAGGTTTTATGTGCAGATTGGTGGAAGGATGATAGCATTGTTAGTGGGGGTGCAGATTCGCAGCTTCTTATTTACTCTATGCTAAGCCTTTCGTTTTAATAGTTTAGCAATGAGACTGTAATCGTATTCATTCGACTGATCTCAATTCAAATCAATCCCTTTTTTTGCTTAGTACGAACACAACTCTACTTGTGTGCCTGCTTGACACAGAGTAGTAAGGGAATGATACTAGTATCGGAACGTGGGTTTCAAGTCACTCGTGTCTTTTTGGTATGCCTTTTGCTCTTCGAATTGCAGAATGGTTTGGTTTCTGCTGGCTTTTAACATATGACGCTACAAAATATTTCTGTTGGTATGTTATGCTACACAAGGTCAGCACAAGAGACAGCTCTCCGCTGTCCGGGAATGCGCTGTTGCGAGGAAACGGGTGCAAGCATGGGCGTAGTCAGTCATGTTTTTCGCCACTAACGGTAGCAGCATTATTAGATTTTCGAAGTTCAAACCTTGGAGATGGAAATCCCATTTTGGCATCGACTTGGTAGGATTGATTAATCTGAGTTTTATGAGATTAGATTAGAAGTGCGTTTGTTGGGTTTGATGAAACCCATTTTCGTCTCCAGTTGCATACTTTGGAGTCGACCACCCAATTAGAAAAAAAATTGTATTTTCGCAAAGATTATATAAGTGTGGACCTTTTGTAAAATTTCGCATGTATCTGCTGGAAATTGACTAATACAATTACAAACCAACATGAGCCTTCAAAAAACATAGAAGCCCACAGATGAATGCCTACTTGTTCTGCTGGAAAACACTTACAGGTTCCTATCATCTCAATATTTAACATGATTTTTTGAAACATTTTTGAATATTGAAAAACACATTTATGTGAACACAATTTTTACTTCAGATCTAAGTTATCCCCGGTGCAACACCACCACCTCAAAATAACTTTATCAGATTCATTTGTTAAATCAATTTTTATAATTTTTCAAAAAGTAAAGTTTTACATGGTTTAGTTTTCTTGCTAGAACAATCTCACCATTGGGATTAGTCATTGGGATTAGTGTGATTTACTTCCATCTTAGAGATATTAATAATTTAGATTTTCCTTCTACCTCATACTTACTTCTACTTAACAATTTTATTAAGAAAAAAAATTAATTAATTTTAAAATTAATTTTTATTCCTAGACTCTCAACTCAATTTCCCATCATAAGGATTTAAACCTCAAAACTCTATTAATAGTGCAAAACTTTTAAGTTGAGAAGATTCAAAGTGAAAAAATATAATCTCGCAGTGTGCCAAAAAGTTTGTTTTCTTCAATTTAAATGCAAATTTCTTACAATTTTGGAAAAATCAAAATTTTGAAACTTTATTCCTGACATTTTCAGACTAGTTAGGTATAAGATCCTACGGTTAGATGTACAAAACAAAAAAAATTCAATTTCTTTTTACTACGTGCAAATAGAAATGGCAGTCTTTGGTCCTTTAACCCCTAAAGCCCCGTTTGTCTCTTTAGGGGACAATTTGGGTCCGGGTAGGTTCCCGTGACCTCAATTTGTAGAGAATTTTTTTGAGATTTTTTGAGGTTGTGCGGTTCTGTGAGAGCTTTGTGGATATATAATTTTTATTTCAATTGGTGCCCGAGAGAAAAAATTATGCCAAAAATAGAGTTTGGCGGGCAGCACAAAAAAATCACAGAAAGTCAAAATAAATTTTTTTTAATATTTTTTTCAAAATCTATGTCTTTTTGTTTACATTTGAAGCTTTGATTCATTCTATTTGGACTAATAATGAAAAAGTTATGGACAATCTTAGTTTTTTGGGCAATCTAAGCATCTTCTTGAAATACAACTTTTAGGATTCATTTTCGAATGCAATTTTTACAATTTTCAAAAAAAATTTATTGGACAAGGTTGAATTTGCTTGCTAGAACAATCTCACCGTTGGGATTATGGTATTTCAATTTTGTCTTAGAGCTATTAACGATTGAGTTATTCCTTCAATCTTGAACCTACTTCTATTTAATAATTTTTTAATGAATAAAAATTTAGTGTTTTTTTCTTAAATTTTTTTATCTAGATTCTCAACTGAAGTATTTAACATATAAACTTAGAAAATCAAAATCAACAATACAAAAAATTTAAGTTAAATAGGTTCAAAGCCCAAAAATCTAGTCAAGCAAGGTGCAAAAAAACTTGTTTTCTTCACTTTGAATGCAAATATCTTGCAATCTATTTGTTCAAAGTTTCTGAAATTTCTTGCACACATTCTCATACTAGTCTAGTATAAGATCCTACGGTTAGATATGCAAAAAAAACAATTTTTATAGTTTTTTGCTCTTTCCAATAGAAGTGGCAGTTTTGAGTGTGTTTTGATGGAGAAAAGGCCTCAGGGCTTTAGGGATTAAGGGCTAAATATTTGTTGCAGATTGTATTTTTTGAAAGTTTTGTTTTATTCCATTTGGACCACATATGTGAAAGTTATGGAGCTGATTGCATCTTCTTGACAAAGTGATGTACGTGGTTTGTTTTTTAACTCAATTTTCATAATTGTCAGAAATATAAAGAATTTAGAAGGAAAAAATAAATCATTATACTACCTAGTCATACTTTATAATTCTTAAAATAGAAATGATGTTTCTTCTTTTGATATTTTTTCTTTGATTTTCAACTCAACTATTCAACATATAATTTAGAAATTTAGAATGTGTAGTGCTAAATCTGGAGTGGTCAAATGGATGACAAAGACTCCTTCTATTGTATTGTTATGAATAATAGTTATAGAAGTATCAAGACCCAAAAAATACAAGTATGTGATAAAACCTTGCATTCAATATTAACAATTAAAACATTTATTGCTAGTTTGTGATAATTTATCTGCCTCCTACTCCCGTCCCTCACATTTGTAATTTCAGATTGCATTTTCAAATGCAATCAATATGGTATATATTTTTGGATCTATATTATTTATATGTATCCATATTTGTACCGAGTATGTATATATGTATTTGTATCCTAGAGTGACGACCAAGATTGCTTCTCACGACGATGATCATCGGTGATTTTTCACTTTTTAAAGTGGAGATCAACAGTGATCAAGAAGGGGGAGAATTTATTTTTTCCAAGAGATCAACAACTCTAGATTTTTGCCAAAATGGTGTGTGTTAATTGAATTGAAGGACATTGTTTGCATCTTTTGGGTACATAGTAAGATAGAAGTATATATATTTATCCTTGGAATTTTGAGCAAAAAGGAGAAGTCTTACATAGTAGTTTGACCTCCTATGAGTGCCTTTGGGTTTTTTTAAGTAGATGATTTACATTGTACCCAAGCGGATGATTTCCACGATGACCAATTTATCTTTATAAGGTTAAAGAAAATAATTTGGAGATTATTGCAATATCGTGACTTAGACAAAAACACTCAAGACATGTATGAAAGATAACCTCAACCAAAATATCTCTATATTTTAGGTGAAGTAACATTTCCTAATGCTTTAGAAGGTACAAATGTACAAACCAATGGTGTTCTACTAGTGCACATATAGTTGACACTAATAATGATTGAGCATACTTACTAATATCACATATGGATTATTTTTATTGGATCTAATTGACAAGTGAAAGAGAATTCTAATGTGTATTAGTTGGACACCTCATATAAATAAGCCGTGAAATTTCAAAGTATTATGTGTTGATGGATGTCACAAAATCAACACTAGGTTTTTGTAAGCTCTATTATACTTGAACTATGTACTTCTTGCATCTTCAATATCCAAAAAAATTACTGTCACTTTTTACTCCAAATGTCGGTGTTCCATTTTGGGCACTGTTGATTATAGGTACACAATAAATTGTGTATGTTAACGTAGGGGTCTGTAAAAGCGACCTGTCTCTAAAAGTGATCTCTAATACAGAGGTACATTTTACTTTCTTCAATGTACCAATGTTGTACATTTCAAGAGGGGGGCGCTTTTAGAAACCACTGTGTTTCAACTTCGAAAATTTGTAACTAATTCCATGAAGGTCCAAAAAATATGAAACGACTTGAATTAGATGCCAATTCCATTTTTCTTCCTACTAAAATATACTGAAAATTGTTTCAAAGAGTTTAGCTTCCCTGAAAATGCAATCAGCTCTTTAAGGATTGCTTTAACAGCCTCCTACCTTATCAGTTTTCTTAGCACAATGGGATTCTCCAATTGTATTTGTTTGTTACACCTGATGCTGCTGAAAGTACAAAATAAACCAATGATGTTTTGCCCAAAACCCTTTTCTCAATTCCACATGAGAGTACAGGTATCAATTTTTTTTTCAAATGTTACAAATCCTCCTTTAGTATGTAGGTGTTACACTTGATATTGTACAGATATTTACATTGGTATGCAAGATCACAAGCCAAAAATGGTATACCACATTGGTCTAAGAATCACGGACCAATATTGAAAACTTTAATCATACACCTAAGGTAGAGGTACTAATTATAAAAGATAACTTAAGCATTTCAGCCTGTAGGATATGGGGAATTTGTTGAGAAATGGAGCTCAATGTGTGCTTAAATAATGATGAGAAAGTATGGAAAACAAAAGGAATTTTTATTTCTCAAAAATGAATTTTTTTATTTTTTATTTTTATTTTTTATAAATGACTATTTTAACCAATGTAAAGTGGAGATTTTTCATTCAGACCCATCCTAGTCTCATAGTCATGGTTAGTTTTGGAACTTCTTCCTAATCAAGAAGGAAAGAGATGAGTGGACAAGAAGGTGGAAGAAAGAATCTTTGTCAATGAACAATATGCATCCAATTGTTGTTTACTACAAATCACCGTATAAAGCCATTAGAGAGGGATTGTCCAAAATAGGTACTTCTACCTTGTGGGACAAACTGAGGGTTGACTTCCATATGGAGTGAGGACCCGGTGAAGCACATTCGATCATTGGTGGAATGGGAGTATAGCTTTTTTGGAGTCCCCCATTCCACTGGTCATTAGTGGCTTCACCAACTCCAACTCCACATGGAAACCAACCCTAAGGTATATGCACCTACGAGTGAATGAATAAACATCTCTATTGATAGATTAGGTTGTTGAACTATGTTAGTTTTTATTGGGCCTTATTAACCCCTAAAAACCCACGACCTTTTCTTTGTAAATAAACACTCAAAAGTGTCATTTCTATTGCAAAGAGCAATAATTTTTAAAAATTAAATTTTTTGCATATCTAACTGTAGGAACTTGCAGTAGACTAGTGTAAAAATGTGTGGAAGATATTTTGAAACTTTGACTTTATAGATTAGAAGATATATGCATTTAAAATTAAGAAAATGAGGTTATTTTGCACCTTTTGTGACTAGATTGTATGACTTTCAATCTTTTGAAGTAAAAAATTTTGCACTAAAGATTTAGATATAAAAAAAATTATGAGAGGAATGAAGTTGACATTCTAGAAAAAAAATTCAAAAGATAAAATTTTATTTTCATTCTTTAAAAAATAGATTAGTAGAAATAAGAAAAAGATAGAAAGAACAAATATTTGTCAATAGCTCTAAAATGGAATTAGAACATAGTAATCTCAAAGGTGAGATTATTCTAGCAAAAAATCTAAAAATTTTCAAAAAATTGAAAATTGAAAATTGAAATAATTGAGCTAAAAATTGAACCCAATACAATTTTTTTCTCAAAAAGGTGCAATAGAATTTTTTTATAAAATAGTTTTAAAAATCACACTAGAAATTGAGATTATAAGATTTTGTCAAAACTTTGATTTATTCTTTAAGGGCACAATCGGGCTTTAGGGGGGTGATTCATAATTGAAAGATGATTCCATTTTCTCTTTGTTGTGTCGATTTTTTTGGCATCATATGAATAACCTTATAATTAGCCTACAAATTTTTAATATATTTATTATAAATATATCCAACATCAATCTGAGTCTTTCATTTAAAAGAAGTATAAATTTAAGGCAAGAATATGTAGAACTATTGCAAAATGTTACCATAAAACACTAATAAGATACTTTGGGGCATTACACATTGTCATACAATAAGAACATCACCACTTTGACCCGCCTTTGTTGGCAATGCCATATGGATTTTGACGAGCTCACGGTGGTAACTTTGCAATGCAAACAACGGGGTCAAACTCCACTATAACATATGAAGCAAGTTTGATAAGAGCTATAAGTCCTTGAATTTCGCCAATATTATCTTGGATCTACTCTTGATTCTCATGCCCAAGTCCTTCCATTGGAAATCCAGCAACAAAAACAAAACAAAGATTATGATTCTCTACTTTGAAGGCATGGTAAAGAATTGATTGAATTTTTAAAATTAGTGTAGACTTTAGAGAGAGCTAAATTTGGTGGTTTCTTAAGAGCTCACCCCACTTCCCTTCCATCCTTGACTACTTTTCCGTGTTCTCGTGGCAATGCTCTAAGGTAGATATATGGTTGTTAAAATTTCAATTTTTTTCCCACAGTAGTACATGTATGAGAAACAATGAGAGCAATTGAAATGATGTTTTTTGGGGGACAAAGTACAAATTTGCTATGAATTATTGAAGTGTTCAATGTATCATGGTCCAAAAGAGTCTGTAGACTACCTTAGAACCAATAAAATCTGAATCCATCATGCTCATTTTGCTCACCTAAAGCACTCATAGTCTTTTCTAACATGGAAGGCCTGAAAAGTCACTTCTTATAATGAATTCACTCTAAGAAGTTGGAAGTTCCTAATGAGGTCACTAACTACTCCATTACTGTCATATAAGATATGCATTGAAGCTAAAATCTCACAAACTGAAAAAAATCCATAATAGGACCATTCCCTAAGTGTCCACCATGGGTCATCTAACCACAATGAGCTATTCTACCTTAATTGACTCCAACAACCAAACATTTCAATCTACAAATCTCAAGCACGTGAAGAGAAGAGAGGTGACTCAACATATAGTGTCCATAATGGGGGTATGCTTATCTTAATATGCTTGTCTATAACTCCCTTGAAACTTGATGTACTAGAGTATGAGGCTCTAAAATGGAACCGGCATTAAGAACGGACCCTATAAATGGCTATGAAATGGACGTGAGTTGGTTCTGAAATTGACATGTATAGTCATTGAATGAATCAAGAAAAAAAAAGCATGATCAATTACAAGAGCCAATCATTTGCTTTGCTTTCCCCATCTTTCTTTAGAATTACAAGTGAACCGTTTATAAAAAGACCTAGGATCATTAATAGGGACCTATATGACCTAACTTGTTTGAAAATTCATAAGTAATTCAAAAATGCTTGAAAAAATACGAAACCACTTGGGTTAGATTCCTCATCTATTTCTCTTTGTCTGAAAAATGAGCTAAAACTATTCCCTTCCAATGAAATACATGAAAATGGCGGACCAGCCCTTAGATGTGCCATTTCTGAGCCTCCTACCCTGACAAAACTGACCTTGACAAACTGGGGCCTTGTAATCCCATCCTCCTATCCCAGCTCCTTGAGAGTGCCTAAAAAACTCAAAAAACTCTGAGGATAAGCATATTGCAGCGGCTTAATTCTGAGCGTCAAGACAAAGATGCAACAATGCCTTACCAATGACTCATCAGCCATGTTACCACCATCACTCCCTTCAATGTTGGATGGGAAGTGTACATCTTTTGGGATGACTACAAAGTACAAAAAGCTCACTAGTAGTGGTTTGGTTTAGCCTGCCCACCCACCCAAAAAAAATTTAAGGAAAAAATCATTTTTTGTATGCAATGTGTGCTATACAATAGCATCATCCCTTTTTCTTTTCCATGGCACCATAGGGCCAAGTTGCACCATTACAAAATAAATGTCTAATTGTTGGCAAAGAAAATAAAATAAAAATCCAAATTTTTTCCATTTCTATTAAAAATGTGGATGAAGTCGCCAAAGTGCCCCCCAGTCTAAATTTTTTTGTTGATAGCTCTTGAATACAAGTCGTGATACATGTTTGTTGTACAATTATTGATCCAATTTCTACTCTAAACTTGTGAGAGAGTAAGGTAAACCAGCCTATGACAGGCCAATTGTCTAATGCAGACATCTACATAACCCCCCCATTATAGTCCATTTCAGATTTTTGCTTCTACAATTTAATTAGGTTGGTTAGTGGCCCACATTAGTGCATTAGGTGATTGTGATAGAATTAGTAATGACTGTCATAGGACACTTACACATTGTGAGTGTAAACTCATCATAAAGAGTTTTTTTTTAATTCCTTTGTGTGATGGCCACATTAAAAATTCTTGTGGTTGTGTTAGGAAATCTGAAGACTGCATTAGGTGGTAAAATGACCATCATGAAGACATATTTTATTGATTTCAGATAGTCTACAGACTGTTTTGGAAAAATACTTAAAAAATTTATAAAAAATTCTTACTTTGTCCAAAAACTAAAATTTTAACTGCTTCTTTCATTTCTCAAAGTTGTCTCTGCTAGAAAAAAATCTGATTTTATTTTGCTAATGGCAACATACCAAATTAGTCATTATGCCTGTCATAGGCTGGTTTACCTTATAGGGGATTTGGACTTTCTGGAATGCAATGTCTTCAACTGCATTAAGGTAGTGTGCTGTAATTGCAACCCTTTAAGGGCTGATTCGCCTTTTTCATAGGTTTGTATGATTAAAAACATTTTTAGCTCATTTTTCAGAGAAAGTCAAATAGATGCCGAATGTAACACAAGTGGTTTCATATTTTTTGAAGCATTTTTGAATTAGTTATGAATTTTCAAAGATTTCTGTTGTAGGTACCTATTTGTGACCCTAGGTCTCTCAAAATCTGTCCCCTTGCAACTTCTAAAGTGATTTGAGGAAATCAAGATCAATGATTGGCTCTTGCAATAGAAAAAAAATAAATTTCCTTGATGCATTCAATAGCTAAAGTGGTCCATTGAAGGATCACCTGCAATCCATTCTACAACTAATTATAGGGTCGGTTTGAAGGAGCGGGTTGCAATTATAGTACACTACCTTAGAAGGGATTCGATCCTTGTAAAGGGCTACGAGTTTTCCTTTGTTCCCAGATTGTGGGAATGCAAGGGCAGTAGTATGACGTGGCCGAAGTTCGACCACGTCAAACAATTTTATTTCTTTTTCAACTTTCTTTTTTCTATTTTAAGAATTTTTAAAAATGAAAATGAAAATGAAAATTTCTAACAACGTGTTGTTCTCACATTACATCGGGAACAACAAGGGGAACGAGCCTGAAACAGCCATCCAGAGGAGCTAGAAAACATCTAATGTGTACATGGCAATGCCTGCCACTTTTGACTACATTGTTGACTACATTGTGTGGTAGATGGAGTTTCTCAATGTTAATTAGGGTTTTTCATCTCTCCAATGTTTTGTACAGTAAACGCAAGGAATTGTAGTAGAACTCAATGTCACGATTTTTACCCCCTCAATCTTTGATCATAGCAACTACCACCGTGGTTTGTCAATGTTTAGCATTAAAAAAAACAGTTGATGGTAAGATCATGAGCCAAACCAATCCATTTCTGTATAAAAATATATGTTAGTTTATTCTCTTTCAATTATATTTAGCAACCATGCTAGTCAAGTTTTTTATGCCTGGTCAGCATATATAAATATACTCTATGTAGCTTCTACAACAAGCTCTTGAAAACATGCAATGACCCACCCCATGGATACCAATTTTCTTCATGGAGGGGATAATATTCTTGACAACATTGAAGATTTTTTACCCTTGAAGGATGTTGAGGTTGCAAAGTGGTCAATAGATTATTTCATTGTTCACTATAGAAACAAAGAATGCACCTATTGATACAATAATTGAAGCAATTTTGGTGACTACCTTGGTTATGGGTCACGTCCTTTAAGGATTAAGGACCAATCTCCATTATTGGCTGGGTTGGAGAGTCAATTTTTTAAAGGGGACAAAAGCTTCACAAGAATTCCAACTTTGCCAAAAAAAATTGATGCCCTTTCCAGTGGAATTGGAGAAGCAAACCTAGCTCCTTGGATTTGCAAAGGGAGTAATGAGCATCAATCAACTTCAGAGATTATCATCATGATTTGCAAACGAATTAATGAAAAAGTCAACTTACTTTAAAAAGTGCAAGCATTGTATGTCCACCCACATCCATACTTGCAATCGGATCCCCTTTGAGCTACAACAATCTAAGGTAGGAGGCTTTGAAATGGAATGGGCATTAAGAACAGACTCTAGAAATGGTTGTAAAATGGATGTGAGTTGGTTCTAAAATTAACATGTATAATCATTGAATGAATCAAGGAAAAAAGAATTTTCAATTGCAAGAGCCAATCATTCGCTTTGCTTTCCTCATCATTTAGATGAATTGCAAATGAATTGTTTATAGAAGACCTAGGGTCATAAATAGGGACCTATGATCCAACTCGTTTGAAAATTCATAAGTAATTCAAAAATGCTTGGAAAAATACGAAACCACTTGGGTTAGATTCCCTTGTTTATTTTTCTTTGTTTGTGAAAAATGAGCTAAATTTTTTCCCGTCCAATGAAATATACGAAAAAGGCGGACCAGCCCTTAGATGTGCCATTTTTGAGCCTTTTACCTTAACTTACTTCAAATTGCATGATGTGCTTGTCTGGAGCTTAGAAGAATCTCACTAGTAAGTTAACTAGTCCTCTGTCCTCCCAATCTTGAGTGTATTAGATAACCAATAAGCCGCACTAGCAGCGATTAGGTTGTCAGACATAACCGGTTGTACATTTTTCAATCACAACCTTTGATTTTCATGATCCAAGAGTGTAGGAAGCAAGTTGAAAGGAAAGAAGGTTATGAGTTGCAACTTGTAATGGCAATGGCAATGGGCCTTGCCAATGGGATGGTGCCACATTAGCAACAAAAAGTCAACAACCGGTTATGGGGTCATATTCTTCTCCAACACGGGAGTAATCAATTTAGTGTGACCAGTGGGAGGCCATAGACTACACACCATAGATCCACATTTGAAAGTTCATTTTGAAAGGTCTAAGTTAGGAACTATTCAGTTGGAAATAGTCAATTATTCACTTCTATCCCTTGTTAATCCCTAAAGGACCAAACACCATTTTTTGAGGTCAACATAGCAATTTTGGGCAGCTCCTTACAAACATTATTTTTGATTTTTTTCTTTGAAATTTTCAAACAACATGTGCCCTAGGGGAAGCTTTAAGGTCCAACAATTTTCATAACTTTTGACTATACGGTTAAGAAGTTATTGGATAATATGTAATTTTTATTGGTCGGTAGGCAGCTCAAAAAATCCTTTAAAAATCACTTTTTTCAAAAATAAAAATTTGAAATTGATTCTTCAGATTTATATTCATGTGGAAGAACCAATGTTTAATTATTCAAATATTTCCTATATATTCTAAACATTCAACTGTAGAAGAACCATATTTAACTAAACATATTAAAATTATTCAATGTTTAATTATTTTAATATATTTAACCATATATAACTAAACATTCAATTTCTTCCTATATATTGTACAATTCCATCTGATCTCAAAAAATGTAAGCATGTTTGACAACTTGCTTTGAAGAATGAATCCAAAGGGTAACCACCATTTTGGACATTTTTTCATACAAATGTGAACTTGTGAAGTGCAGCTGCCGTTTTCTCACAGGGACAAAAAAGGATTTTTGCCACTTCAAACGCTAATATCTTGCAATCCACATGGTGAAAACTTCTGAAAGTTTGATCACATCTTTTCAAACTAGCATAAAACAAGATCCTGTGGTTACATTTGTCTGAAAATGTTTTTTTTCAAAAATTTGATACTAGAAATGATAGTTTGTAGCATTTTTGGAGAAAACATATTCTCTAACCTTTAGGGGCGTGGGGGGTGCACTTAGTTCTACTACAACAAATCACATGCAAACAAGTGTTTTTTAATAGATTATAATTTCAAATTAAAATTTTGAGCATTGTTTAATAATGACTATAGGTTTCTATTGCCAAAATTTCCAACTCAAATAAAATATGAAATGATTTCTAGAAGAGGTGAAAAATGATCTAAAATGATATGTTTTTCAACTCAAATGATTATAGAGAACACATTTAGATGAACATTGAATCAATATTCAACTCAAAATGAGCTTTTAATAGAAAGTTATTTTTAGGAATTTTTTGTTCATTTTTTAGACAAATTTTTCTTATATAATATAGGGGTGTTAAAATTATTTTTCTATTCTACAGTGTATCTTTTTACTTCAAAAATTTGTAGCTAATTATTATTAACAAATAAAAATATCAATAATTCAAAACATAAACTTTTAAAGTAGAAAAATCTATTTTTCATTACTGATTTATTTGTTATTTAAAACTCAAAAAATAAATAGGGGGTCCAAAATTTTGTTTGCACGTGGTTTCTAATGGACATTCTAAGTGAACTTCCCGAGTTTAGGGGTTAAAGGTCTGCATGGACCATATACATGATGCCCTCCTAAAATACAAATAGATTTACAAAAATGTGGTAAGACATAAACCATTGGATTGATAATTCAATAGTTAAGGTAGGCTTATATGTGAAGTCTAGTCAATAGAAAAAGTATTACTTCCTCCGTCTTGAAATGATTGTCCACAATTTTGTTGATAATTTTTTAAGCCAATTTCATTGACATATTGTGAAACACATAATTAAGTAGGATTCCAAATTTTATATCACTAGAATCAATTAAGAACATTTCAAGTATTCATTACAACCTAAATAAAATTAGCCACAAGAAAATATTATTTTGACCTACTCAAAACAACCTTACAAAAATATGACATTCAAAATGGACAATCATTTCAGGATGGATGGAGTAAAAGAGAAGAACAATTCTACCAATCATTGTAGAGTTTAGAAGTAGGAGAATAAGTTCCACCAATATTTGAGTGCATTCTACATTGTAAAAGAAAGATAAAAGTACTTTTTATATTTTGGTATCGGTGAACACACACACATACCAATACATATAAGGAGGCCCTTAGCTTCTTTCATTTGGATGTCATGTTATGATCTAAACCCTTATCATGTTCAAATACAACACTAAGTAGAATACATGAACATTTCTTTTGAGTTTCTATGATGTGTTTGAGGTGCAATACTGATTCAAATTGGAAGCACTATCTATCACTGAATCCTATTCAGTATGAAGACAAAATTTTGTCCCTATTTATACCTTTTTTTGTGAAACTTCAGTGTCCAATACAAAAAAATATTTTATGTCAACTTTTGGGGTCCAAAGTACACATGACACTACTCATTGTCACTATTTCATCCATTTCAATGGTCATGTATATATCCTTACACATTTATATTCAAATTTGGGAGGCATTCTTGAGTTTAAAATCCAATTTTGGCTAATTTTTGGAAGATAGAATGTTTTTTTATGCCATGAAGTTGTTGATGCAAAAGTTGGAATAATTTGAGTAAAAGTAATTCTAGTATTCATAGCTACAGCATTATTATGGTATTCACCACAAACACTCATTCAAATTGTTTGGACATAGGGTTCAGTGATCGAGCATTCAACATGGAGTTATATATTATTGCCTTGACCACCTATAACATGTCTTTCTAGTGAACAAATTCTTCATTTACACCAACATCTTATAAGCTGGAGTTCTTCTATTTTTTTGTCTTTCTTTTCCCAAATAGGTATTGACCCAAATACTTGTGGAAATTCTTTAGATTTTTTGTTTTACAAAAAAATAAATTGTGTAAATTTGACAAATCTAAATGCATAGAACAAACAAAAGGACAAAATTGAGTCATCCTAACTTAACCCTTCAAAGAAGAGTTGGTCACCGTGGAAATCATTTGTGTTGGAACCATGTGAATTGTTGGCTTAAAAAAATGCAAAAGCACTCATTGGAAGTCAAACCATGGGAAGAAGACCTTCCCTTTTTACACAAAATTTGGAGGATTAATAGTTGCATTTTTGTCCTGCATGGAGACGTTCTTTCTCATTCATTGGTCGGAAAACATCCTCAACGTCGTTTATGGGTTAAGGTAATTGGGCATTTGGGTGCAATGTATGTGGACACCAAAGGAAGCAAGCCCATTGTGGACAAAAGTGTTGCCCTTCAATGTACACCACCAATTCTATAATACCCACAATGGCCAATTGCTCTTCCCAAAACAACTGTGGTAATTGGGCCCATTATTTTAAGCATACAATTGTTGGTGCTCTAATAACATCGTCAGCAATACACCAAACAAGCCCCCAACATGGTGTTTGTGTTTGGAGGATGAAAAGTGAGCGACAAATGCTTATCCCTGCTAAAAAATATTCTCTTTGGTTCACCACATAAAATTGCAATTTTGTTGGGGACCACCACTCCACCCAAACTATTTTTTCTTCCACAAATAGTTCACTGGATTAGCGACGATGGAGATTCTTTTTGCTTTGCGTCACTAGAAGCCTCTGTGGTTGGTTGAAAGACTCAAAATTTGCAGCAAATTGCACATGTGGGACAAACAAGAGTTTGTTGTAATGAAACAGTGTCCCCATATTTCCCAGAGACGAGACAACGTTTCCTCGTACTGATGAAGATGCTCTAACAATATGGGCCAATCCGCAAAAAAAATGCCAGACTGGGCAAAACATTCAGACAAGAAACCTTATCAATCAATACACTGCTATGATTTTGCAAAGGATGCCCCAAACAGTACCTTAGACTTGGTCCAGCAGGGTGGCATGGGAGTGGCTCAAGAACATGAAGCCAGTGTGGTAAGGTAAGGTAGGGGGCTGTTAAAGCAACCCTTTAAGAGCTGATTGCATTTTCAGGGAAGCTAAACTCCTTGAAACAATTTTCAGTAAATTGTACTAGGAAGAAAAATGGAATTGGCATCTAATCCAAGTCGTTTCATATTTTTTGGACCTTTGTGGAGTTAGTTACAAATTTTTGAAGTTGAAACGCAATGGTTTCTAAAAGCGCCCCCCTCTTGAAATGTCCAACGTTGGTACATTGAAGAAAGTAAGATGTACCTTTATGTTAGAGGTCGCTTTTAGAGTCAGGTTGCTTTTATAGACCCCTACCTTAACTTAACTTGTGGCCGAAGATTTTAATTTCCGTATCAGCTTTAATGTACCATGGACAGATCAACAAATCTTTGGTAATATGGACGTTAAGACGGCAATCCCTGCTGATTTGGGCGTTTTCAAGGGATGATTAAAATGAAAAATGAGCAATAGGGCCCTCTCCTACCACGGGAATGTCGGGGAACTACTCTTAACGCTAGGGAACGCACCGTGTGGGGGTGCATTTTGCACAAGAGCTTTGCATAGGGTTTGATTTTTTTAAGTTCAAATGTGGCAATTAGGAGATACCAACCCGTTAGGCAAAGGGAAGCCACATAACAACTACCTCGTTGCCACCACCACCTCCTTGTACGTTGTGGCAAATTTATCAGTCTAGAAAAATGTTAGAGAAGTACCTTAGTCTAAACTTGGGACGAGAGCTTGCCTAAGCTCTTTGGGGCAATGCAATGTAAATTTTTGCTTTAGTTTAAGCTACCATGCCTACCAGCGATCCCAGAACTGGCTAAATTTCGCTCACTTGCTAATAAATTTGACATGTCCTCAGTGTAAATTTTTTTCAAAATCTTCCAAAAATGAACATTTGGCTAAAAATCCAAAACTAGTTCTGGGATCACTGATGCCTACGTTGCCCCATGTCTATAAAAAAAATAAAACATTTTCCCCATAATTCTTCATCGGCACATCCAATTTTAAATTTTAAATTTTTTTTGGGGGAGCGGCAAGGTACTCCTTGTCCCCATACACAAAAGAAATTCAAAAAATATAGTGAACATTCCATTTGTAGTGAGCTGCCCAAAATCGCTATCTTGCCCAAACCCCCCCGTTGTTTGGTCCTTTTAGTATTGAAAACCAAGCAAATTTCTTTGACAAGCATTGTTGAGTGTGAAGAAGCTCTAAATTTTTAATCGCTCAAGACAAATTGAAATAAAGATGGGTGAAATCTAAAAACAATATTTGAATATAATATTTAAAAAAATTACAAGAGGTCAAAATAGGATTTGTAGACTTTTTCAGTATCGTTAAGACTTGATTTGGGGAACATATTTGGGTAACCTTGCCTTATTTTTATTTTTTTGGATACAAATGGAATGGAATTTCATTGCAGAGAGGAAAAAGAATAACCTTATTTTAGAGGGCAGTTCAACAAGAGATTGGATGAATGTGTTCAAGGTGCTCCACTTTTCCACCCATTCAATAAAAGCAAAGATGAAATCTACACCTTAAGGTAGGCATGTTGTCTATTTATTACATTGAGATCTCTTGGAATGTACATCTTCGGGTCACGTTTGTGGTATAGTCGGAAAGCTCTCGGCAAGGAGGGGTGCATGGACTTTGTTCTGTAACGTTTGGACCTATGGTGTGAAAGTTATGGATTTTTGAGTTATTTTTTGTTTAAAAAATTTTATACCTTAATTTAGGTTGTTTGTTTTGTTTCATTTTATTTGTTTGATACACTAAAATCTAAGAAATCATGAGGTGTCCATCAATGTTTTTGGTACCATTGGAAAGTTCTTAGCAAGAAAGGGTGTACAGACTTTGTTTCATGGCGTTTGGACAAACATTGTGAAAGTTATTGAATTTCAAAGTTTTTACGAATTTCAAAACTGAATTAAATTATCTTCTATTTGGAGAAATCATAAGCCTCATGTTGCATGTCCAAATGCTACGAAACAAAGCCCTTGCTCTCCTAGGTGCTCAAAGCTTTCTATTCATGCCAATTTCTTGACGTTTAGACCTATGAACTAAAAGTTATGGGTTTTTTAAAAATTTTAAAAATGAATTGAGCTATCTTTTTCATTTTGAAAAAATCATAGCTTTTAGTTCACATGTCCAAATGCCACAAAACAAAGCCCTTGCACTCCTTTGTGCATAAACTTTTTAATTCGTACATGAGCACAATCTCTCAAGCTATAGTATTAAAGGTATTGAATTTCAAAGTTTTAATGAATTAAAAAAAAAATTTAAAAAATTGTACTTCTATTTTGGGCATGGCAACAACACATGGCACACTAGTTAGAAAATCACTTTTACTTTTCTTTTGATTGTGGCAACGGCACATGGCACACTGTTGTACATGCATGTCAGTTTTGGCACTTGCATGCCGAAATAATTTACTTTTTGCTATTCAACAATTTGAGACAGCTCGTTTTCCATTTTCTTTCTTGACTTTCAGCACTTTGCTCCTCTTACTTGTTCGACACTCCCAATTTTGGGTTGATTTTTTTCTCTTCATGCGCGTAAATGTGTTCCATTTTCAAAGTTTTCTCAAGAGTATTTTTTTGGATATTCAGAATTGGCACCAACAACAAAAATAATCCAGATTTTCAAATGTAGTTGTACATTTTTTTGAAATTTTTAGACATGTTCCAAATTTTTCCCTAATTATTTACGAAACTGACCTACACGCAGGGGGGGTAATTATAATTGAAGGAGCATCAATCAGACAACTTGAAATTTTGATGTGGAGACGTTTCCAATAGAAAATTGTAAGTGAGGGTTGGCAGGCACTGAGTAGTCTGGAAAAAGGACAAGGAAAAGTGCATAAATATTCTGCTTGCCATGCAGCTGTCATTACTTGCTGCAGGACTTTTCACGTGAACCAGTTTCCGCTTCCCATATGCTCCATCTTTTTTTAAAACAAACTGGAACTGGACAACTGGACAAGGATTGTACAATGTCCATAACTTAGTGATTCCCTATGTACCCACTTGTGGAATAATAAAAACTCTCAAAAAGAGGAGTCAAAGAACGACTATTGCTTAGGGATGCTTTACACCTAGAGGCCGGGCCAATTTTCCACGAGGTGGATTGTACAAAATTTCAGCCCATTTTAGTGTGCAGAGTTGTCCTCACTATGGTATTCATTAGAATAAGGTCCGCTTTACACCTAGAAGTCGGGCCAATTCTCCTTCAAGCCGATTGCACAAAATTTCAGCCCCTTTTGGAGCTAGAGGCTGGCCTCAACTACCCATTAGAATAACATTATAATGGGGGCCAATTCTACTGTATGTAAAGGCCTTGAGGCCAAGAAGCTAGGCCGATTCAATAAAATCTACAAAAAAAAAGAGAGAGAGGGCTGAAATTTTCAGGGTCACTTTACACCTAGAGGCCGGGTCAATTCCCTTTGAGGCCAATTGTACAAAATCCAACGGATGTGATTTGTTGAAAAAAAGTAATATTTTATAAAATTATAATTTTTAATTGAAATCTAGCATTGGCCTCCAGACCAAGAATTGACCTCCCATATGTGGTGTACATTCAATTTAGTGAGCTCAGGCCATGTCAAATCATATCTTTGTTGAATAAAAAGTTAATTCCACCAAATTGGCCCGGCTTCTAGGTGTAAAGGGATTGGGGCTGATTTCAGCATTTTGTCCAATCACAAGTGCGAATTCTTAGCCTTTGACACAACAAATTGGCCCGGCCTCTAAGTATAAAGTGGCCCTAAGATTATAATGGGGACCAATTCTCCAATATGGAAAGGCCTTGAGGCCAAGAAGTCAAGTCGGTTCAACAAAACCTTGGAAAATTTCAGCCTCCCTTCTCTCTTATACACCAAGAGGCTGGACAATTTTTCTTGAGGTTGATTGCACAAAATCCAATGAATATCATATGTTGAAAAAATATTTTTTTATTAATAATTAATTAATTGAAATTTGACATTGGCCCTAAGACCAAGAGTTGGCCTTCCAGTTTTGGTGCACCTACTTCATTGAATTTGGGCCATGTTTTTTTTCAATAAAAAAATTCACTTCACCAAATTTCCCTGGCCTCTATGTATAAATAGGTTTGGATTGATTTCAACCTTTTGTCCAATTACAAATGAGGATTTGGGCCCTTTTACACAACAAATCGGCCCGGACCCTAGAGGTAAATGGCGATTATGTCCATAACATTCAGTACAATGCACTATCACTACCTTGGCTCTAAAGTAGATGGTGTAGAATATACCACACTTGACAATACTTCATCAATAGCAAAGTAGACACATGGAGACTCAATGTGATGAGTAGGGAAAGGCAATGGACATGAAGGCCAATGAATTTTATGTCATCAACTCACATTTATCTATTTATATTTTATAATATACTATAATTATAGTCATTCTATGACTAGCGTAAATTAAGAGTCTTTTCATCCTAGGTCCCATGTCTTATTGCAAGGACAAGAACAAGTGACCTTTGGACTACCGATACCTCTATCATAAGGGAGATTCTATGTTAACTACATCAATAAACTCATGATTGTGCAAGAGGGTGGCAAGGGTGTGTATCAATACTTTTGTAAGAGGAAGTATGTAGTTGTGAGTAATTTGGGTCCATAATATGTATCTTATGGATAATGTGGGTGTTATGGAATGAAGTGGTTTATAAAAAGTTATGTTATTATAGTTGTAATGTGTTAGTAGAGGAGATCATAAAAGATTGGAAGGGATCAATTGTTTCTAAATGACATATATGTAATAAAATGCATGAAGAATATTTAATAGTGATGTTATTGATGTTGTTAAGTATATGTTCGATTGTTAATATGGGAAGTTCAAAAGTTTCTTTAACCCCTAAACGTCTAGAGTCTTCTCCAAAATTGACGATTTGAAAAAATCATTATAAAATACTATTTGAATATAAGAATATTTTAGAATCGATTTATGAATAAAAGTTGTAGATTTTGAATTTTGGATTCTATCTATATGGTTAAATTCACCAATACTATCACCAATATTTTTTTTTAATTTTGAAAAGGAAATTTTTGTAATTCAATTTTAATTTTATTGCAAAAAAAATATCATTATTTTTTTAATAGAACTTGTTGGAATAGATTTGAAATTAGGTTCCCTTGATATAGTGATTTTTTGAAATTTTGTATTCTTTAAATCTATGACCTCATTTTTGCAAAGCCAGTTTTGAACTAGATTCAATGGAATTTTGGCTTGGTCAACCACTTAATATACTTCCACATTTGTAATTTGAAAAATATGTTCTCTACTAAAACCAAATACGAC
Organism: Antitrichia curtipendula; assembly: GCA_951230915.1. Classification (NCBI taxonomy): domain Eukaryota; kingdom Viridiplantae; phylum Streptophyta; class Bryopsida; order Hypnales; family Leucodontaceae; genus Antitrichia; species Antitrichia curtipendula. The sequence continues at coordinate 4,524,989 of OX579633.1, read as the reverse complement.
CATTAGATAGGACAAGAGCTTGATAAAGTATCTCCACAAATTATGATGACTTTCATCCAGGCAATAATAAAAAAGAAACAAGATTTTGATTATGTTCATTGTCTAAAAATTGGACATCAAAGCGCTCAAGGTTAAGTAACTAGATAGATAGAATGCAAGTAGTGCCTCTAACACAAGTTGTTAGGACTACAAATGATTGTATATCCCATTCACTTGTTTTGAGTGTTATATTTTGAATTCCTTGCCCATTACAAAAAATATGAGGCCTCCGGAAGGCCGTTAAGCCTGGACCCCCGTAGTGATACTACGGAGTTTTTTTCCAAAAAAAAAATTCAGAAACTGAAATTCTGACGTGGTCGAAGTTCCACGCCAGCGCTGACGTCAGCGCCACATCAGCGTGACGTCACTTTTTATTTTTTTTTTCGGGAAAAAAAAAAAAAAAAGTTTTTTTTTTTTTTTTTTTTTTTTCTGTAATATCACCCGCGGGTCCCGAAAATCAGCACTCACGGCCTTGTTGAGGCCTCATATTTTTTGTAATGATGAAGATTTAAACCTCAAAACTTTGTAGTGTAAAAAAGTTAATTTAAGGGGATTCAAAGTCTAAAAATCTAGTTTTGCAAGGTGGAAAAATAATTTTTTTTTTCACTTTGAACACTAATATCTTATAATCTTCATGGTGAAAGTGTATGAAACTTTTTACACACAATCAATCATCATCAAACATATTTTGTGTAAGATCTTATGGTTTAATAAGCGAAAAAATAGTTTGTTTTTTCTTCATTATAGCTCTTTGCACTAGAAACAACAATTTTGAAGTGTCTTTTGGTGTCTCTTAGTCATGAACCTATAGAGACATTTATCAATTTGTAACGTGCAAGTTGCCATTACTAAAAAAGAAAGACAATCAATTAAAACACAAAGAAGATGAGAATTCCTCCATGCTTTTTGTACTTAACAAGCTTGTTGCTGCACTTGTAAACCATAGTCTTGAAGGGGTGGTATTGCGTGTAGCCATTTCTGCTTAGAATTTTGTCATGCCTTATAAGTGAGCAAGTTTTTTGATTTTTTTTTAAGTAATTGATGCGACAAACTAGACAACAACTAGCAAACACAATGAATCCATCTGCCAAAGAAGAGCCACATGCAACACTCGTGAACCTTGGATGGCATTAATATTGGGGGAGTAGTGTACCCATCTTTCACATAAAATAAGGCTTAGAACTACCCTACTTCGGACTTTTTATTTACTTGTATGGCATTTTTACAAAAAGTCTATTTTAACAAAAAGTCAGGAATTTTTAAAGCTTGCCATGTCTTCCGTTCAATGTACACAATGACAGGATTAATGACAATGAGTTCACAGCCAACCACTCGGGGCCAGTGAGAGGGTTCACAAGTGACTAGTAAGTGCATGATAAGCAGATGAGTGATGTACAACTGGGCTTCCCAGAAGCTGCCAAGTGGCCACTAGTGTGGAAACCATGGGTGATGTGGCAGATTAATTGCCACCTTAGGGCTGGTTTTACAGCAGGGCCAGACCGAAGGCCCGAGTGAATATCAAAGCAAGGATTGGTGGAGAGATTACGTAGGTGTGGTTCAAGTTGGGTTTTACACTTTGATCAAGGCTTGTGTCTTTTTTCATAGATGAGAAGTCCACTTGAAATCCACGTGACCAAAGTAAATAATTTTTTTGTCGGTTTTTAGGAGCTTTTTTTCTTCATCATCTCTTTGAGGCAAGTTGAATGGAGTTTTTGGAAACCATGATGAATTTAGATCTTAAAACCATAGATTTTGTCTATTTAATGGATTTTTGTAGTTGACAAATGTTGAATCAAGCAATAAATAGATGTGGCTTGACTATTCTCTCTCGCGGATTTGGACTATGGTCATCATTGGATTTCTTTGGTATAACCCTTCTTGGGCTCACATGTAACACATGCCAATCCTATCCTTGGGTGATTGCAAAAATCCCAACTTGGGTTGATTGTATCATTTTGCATCACACTTTGAAGCTGAAGAACTTTTAAAATATGTTTTGAGATGAATGAATAAATGTATTTGGAATTTTTAGAAAAGGAAGATTTTGCCATTTTAAATTTATGTTAAATTTCATGAGCTTGTCCTTCATCTGATAAATATTTTTTAATCCTACATGCATGAAGGCATCAACTGACAAAATCAAGGTAGCCAACTTCTTTTTGCCACCTATTTTCACTTGTTAGGGTGCTTTGTTTTCAATCAGTTGTAGTTTAGGGTGACAGCTCACGTAGCACAAATGTCAGGGAGATGTACATTGCAAACCACAATTATCACCTACATTGAAGCATGGGCACTTTTGATGTCAAAACTAGCATCCTAATGTTATGTTTGATGTCCAAAAAATTTGATATCCAGTTTTTGAACGTCAGAAAAAATACGGGTTTCTTCTAGTGTTGGTAGGGTAGGGACTTGACCATTTGCCACACAAAGCTAATCTGCCTCCACCGTGATCTAGAATGCCACAAAATATCCATGAGAAGTCACAACTTTTAGAATCAGGCTCCTTCCCTGTTCTTAGGGCTTCCTTACATGTATCTGTGGGTGGGAGGAGTCAAGAGGGTCGAAATATAGAAATCACTTTTATGCTCCTTCTACATTGTCTAATACACTGATATTGGTGGAACTCTCTCTCCTACTTCCGTGCTTACCAATCATCGGTGGCATTGTTCTTGTCTTTTGGTTGCTTTCTTTGCCCACTGGGCTCACATGTAAATTGGCCCTTATTTCTCTGTTTGGGAGCTTGTTTTGATCCTCTGTTTTTTCTTGTCAATTAATGCAGCTTCCAACTGGAATCACTTTGAAAAAAGGGCGCACTTAAAACTTTGAGCGGCCATGGAAGGTTGTTGCCCGAAGTCTGAAATTTGGCAAGTCCGGGCTCCTTTTTTCCTGTTGGTGAGCTCATGGTGGGGTGAGAAAAACCAACGCGGCGAATTGTTCCGTGTCACAGTGCGGATGCTCTTACAGTACTTTTCTGTCGAGACCTGGATTGATTCAAAAAGGCAGTAAGGTAGATCTACCTAATTCTGTCAGTGATTCAAATCCGTGGTCTACAGATTTGTCCCAATTCCATCAGAAAAACATGCAAATCCGCTTCAGATTCTGACAACAATAGTTTATTAATGCTATTAAAAGATAATGTGTCAATTAATGATTGGTGGATCTTCAAGTGCTATTAGATACATTGGAAAGCGATGTTGAGTTGTAAGAGGACGTTTATGAATCCAGTCTAGTAGCGGTTGTGCAATTTCACTTCAGAAATTCATTGAAATTACAATTTTTATCAAAAAATTATAATTCCACTTGGGTTTGACTCCTGAAACAAAAGCTCACCTCTGAAAAATATGTGTCTTTCCTAGAGTTGGCCCCAATATAATTAGATTGTGAATCAAGGTGGTAATGGATAATTCTACCTTATATTATAAACTCTCAAGTGCATGCATTGGGGAAAGTATGTCAGTGCATAAACTCAAGCTTGACACAATGTAAGATACTAGCCCAAGGACTTGACACAGCTTGCAAAGGGACCAACAATTAAGGTAGGAGGCTCTGACATCGAGCGGGCATTTAGAATTGCCCATATAGACTCGCCTGAAATGGACATAAGGTGGTCTTTGAATGGACCTTCTGTAGTCACTAAATGAATCGGTAAAAAAACATTATTTATTGCAAGAGCCAATCATTCTCTTTGTTTTTCCCATTTCTCTTTAGAAACTGCATGTGAATGGTTTATGGTAGACCTAGGATCATAAATAGGGACCTACAAATCATCACGTTTGAAAATTCATAAGTAATTCAAAAATGTTTCAAAAATACAAAACAACTTGTGTTACAATCAAAATCTATTTTTCTTTGTCTGAAAAATGAGCTAAAAATAATCCCATCCAAGAAACCACATGAAAAAGGCAGATCAGCCCTTAGATGCTCGCTTTCAGTGCCTCCTACCTTAAACTAAAGGAAGGAGATCAATTTTTTTGTTTTTTTTGACATAAGTAAAGGAACCTTTATTGCAAGAAAAGAGGGAACAAGAACCTAGTCACGAGCGGCTTGGGTGGGCAAGTGACTAACAACAACAGACATAAGACATGACCGTAAAAATACAACAAGAGGTGATCACTTTTAGTGACTACTGCATTTCAACTTCAAAAATTTGTAACTAATTCCAAAAAAGTCCAAAAAATATGAAACGACTTAGGTTACATGCCAATTTCATTTTTCTCCCTACAAAGATTTTTACAAAAAAAAATTCAAGGAATTTAGCTCCCCCTCAAATGCAATCAGCTCTTAAAAGGTCACTTTAAGAGCCCACTACCTTACCATGGTAATTCTTCTTTGGAGAGCACTCCCATTTGGAGATGAGTTGGAGCTTTGTCCTCTTAAAGATGTTGGCTGCAAGGCACTAAATCCTCCATTCAAAGTGGGCTCAATAGGATAAAAACGCAAGTTCCTTGGGGCAAAAGTATAATCTTGCCTCCTATTTAGTGCCTTGTTTAGGGTATGTTCTTGACGTCTCCTAGCTAATTTGGGGTCTCTAGTTATAAATATCAATTCAGAACCTGCAAATTTTATAATGGCAAATAAAAATTTCGTGCGTTTTCCTCCGGGATAAATTCACCCTGTTAGTCCCATTTTGAATAGAAGATTTAGTGTCCTCCATGTTGGTTGGGGGTTGCACTTAGGTAGGAGGCTCTGAAAGCGAGCATCTAAGGGCTGGTCTGCCTTTTTCATGTGGTTTCTTAAATGGGATTATTTTTAGCTCATTTTTCAGACAAAGAAAAATAGATTTTGATTGTAACACAAGTGCTTTCATATTTTTTGAAGCATTTTTGAATTACTTATGACTTTTCAAACATGATGAGTCATAGGTCCCTATTTATGACCCTAGGTCTTTCATAAACCGTTCACGTGCAGTTTCTAGAGAGAAATGGGAAAAACAAAGAGAATGATTGGCTCTTGCAATAAATAATATTTTTTTTACCGATCCATTCAATGACTACAAAAGGTTCATTTAACCCCTAAAGTCCCAAGGGTGTTTTCTGCCAAGAACCACTCAAAACTACCAGTTCTATTGTATTCACTTAAGGAAAACAATTTTTTTGTTTTTTTGGGAATTTAACCGTAGGATCTTGTACTTAACTTGTCTGAGATTATCTAGTAAAAATTTCATCAAATTTTGACCGTACGGATTGGAAGATATTAGCATTCAAAGTTGAACAAAAAGGTTTTTTTCAAGAAGATGCTTAAATTGCCCGAAAAACTAAGATTGTCTATAACTTTTTCATCCCTAGTCCAAATAGAATGAATCAAAGCTTCACGTATAGGTAAAAACATAATCTTTTAGGAAAAAAATTCAAAAAAAATTATTTTGACTTTTTATAATTTTTTTTGGGCTGCCCGAGAATCTTTATTTCTTGCTCATTGTGCCATAACTTTTTCATCTGGCATCCAATTGAAACAAAAATTATATATCCACAAAGCTTTTGCAAAGCTACACAACCTCAAAAAATCTCAAAAAAAATTCACTTCTAATTGAGACAATAGGAACCTACCCGGACCCAAATTGTCCCCCGAGGGGACAAGCGGGGCTTTAGGGGTTAAAGACCACCTCACCTCCATTTCAGGTGAGTCTATATGGACAGTTCTAAATGCCTGCTCTCTTGCAGAGCCTCCTACCTTTGGCCTGGGCTTGCGTGATCCTTGTTGCATTTGCTGGTTGTTAGATGCTTTCTAAATAAAAAATTATGCCCAGGCTTCCCTCTGGTTCTTTTTACTTGTTCCTTATCAATGGAATTTGTCCATGTGTTTCAAAAATACCCCCCGCCCCCCAAATGATAATTCAAAACTTGGAGGTTTACAATTATGCACATCTCAAAAAAATCATCACTGGCTGTAGGAAATGGTATTCAAGGTCATTTCAATACCGGACGAGTAGTATGAACTCACACTAATTATGAAATTGTGTGAATTTTGAGCCCCAAATTAGCCAAGAGAGGTATACAAGATAAATTTATCAAGAACAAACTAGGGGGTCTTTTATTTTACATGCATCCCCTAGAATGATTATGCGGGGATGAGCGAATGAGTCAATTCACCTCAGCCCAGTGGGGGGCCAGAGAGGATTGACACCTCTATTGCCCCATCAAAGGGTAAATGTAGAAATTGTTCCCTGTTTTGTATTTTTTTCACATCTCCTATCTAATTTGGGGCTTCTAATTGCAAATATGAATTCAAAATTTGAAAATTTTATCATATGCGGCAAATAAAAAATTCTATTGTTTTATGCAGGGTTAAAGCACGGGACAATAGTGGTGTCAATCCCCCTTGGCCCCCAATGGAGGGCCAGGGTGAACTGCCCTCCTTGCTCGTCTTGCCAAAGTCCATCCATGGGTGCACATAAAAAAAAATTCCCCTATTTTGTGCCATGTAAAATCTATTTTCCATAGCCTCCCTAGTTAATTTGGGGCCTCTGATTTCGAATATGAATTCAGAATTTGCAAAAAAAATCATGTATGGAAAATTAAAAAAATCTGGGTTCTCCCAGGCAATGATCGGAAAAAACCGGCAGCTAGTGCAAAGTTAGTTGGAGGAATTTTGGAAAAAAAAACGGTTGCAATTTGAAAACATTGGCAAAAAATCGGTGAAAAAAACTATAAATTTTTTATTTTCAGTAAAAAATAGAGGAAATAACCGGACTCAGTTCTTCAAAAACCGGTTCAGTGTGAGAATTGAAGAAAGTTAGCCGGTAAAACTCAAAAAAATTCCTGAACACTGCTCCCAGGGGGATGAGCGAGGGGGGCGGCATCAGGAAATTCAAGGCATGTGAACATGGTGCCACAATGGTGCATTGAAATGCAATTAAGTTAATTTGGTGCCAACCTCTTTACCAACCTAGTATGGATAAAATGACACTAAAATGACTTGTATGCGGTCTTTGGTATCAAAATGGCACCAAAACAATCTGGCCCAACTTTTCTGATGGGGGTCCTTGAGGGCGTTTCACTCACTGCAGGCCGGTCTGAAGGCAGGATCTTCCAGTGTAGCCCAGTCATGGGTCCCATTCTAAAATCAGAAGTTTAGCCTGGGGTGGCAAAAGGCACTGCAAGATTCGTTTCCGTAAAAAATAAAAAAAATAAAAGCTTAAATTTTCCTAAAAGTACTGGTGGAGAAAGCAGACAGACAGACAGACCTAGCTGGCCTAACTGAAGGGCCCCTAGACTGGCCGTCCCTTTTTCTCCTAAGCATGGGGGTGAATGTTTCGCCCTGTACCAACCATTTCCTTTGCGCCGCGGCTCCCTAACTTCAGTTGTTATTATTATTCCCTCCCCCTGTGCACTTTTCCCCCTCAACTGAACTCCTCCCCTGCTCCGCCTGCCTGCCACACTCCTCCTCCCCTCTGGCCCCTTGTCCCTCTAAATCCTCAAATTCCCAACACCCAAAAACATGTTTCAATTCAAAAAGGGGGGTAATCCCCGGCCAACTGAACATTCATCAATTGGCAAGCCGGATCATTCCTTTCATCAGGGGCTAAATCATAAAAATTGATCAGTACCAACAGGAGCATGCAATCAACTTTTAAATGCATTGGGGACTTCTTCCATGGGATCGGTGTTGTACATGACCGGTGTGCCAAGGCCAAAGCCATTGAACCATGGACGCATGTGCCTCTACCAATTCTACTTCAAAATACATTAACCCCTAAAGCCCCGAGGGTGTTTTCTGCCAAAAAAAACACTTAAAACTACACCAAAGATGATATTTAGTATTGAGTGACATTTAGTGTTTTTACCCCCCTACTAGCTACAACACTAAATCTGAACTTGTCCACAATTAGTGTTAGACTTGAATGTGCCGGCTGCAAACTTCAGAGCCTTGTAACTTTTGCAAAAATTCTTCAAATCAGGAAAATGAGATGTTTTTCGGCATCTACAAAAACTTTAGATGCCGAAAAACATCTCATTTTCCTGATTTGAAGAATTTTTGCAAAAGTTACAAGGCTCTGAAGTTTGCAGCCGCCTAGCCCTAATCGGTCCGATTCTGTCCGTGAACAGTGATATTCCGTCTGATATGAAAACTCTGGTTCACATTTAGTGTTTGAATTGACATTAAATGTTACTTACTTTCATAGGGTAATTGGCTTTTAGTGTATGCCTTTGTATTTAGTGTACAAGACACTAAATATCATCTTTAGTGTACCACTTATGTTGTATTCACTTAAGGAAATCAATTTTTATTTTATTTTTTTGGAATTTAACCATATGATCTTGTACTTAACTTGTCTGAGATCATGTAATAAAAATTTCATCAAATTTGACCGTACGGATTGGAAGATATTAGCATTCAAAGTTGAACAAAAAGTTTTTTTTCAAGAAGATGCTTAAATTGCCCGAAAAAATAAGATTGTCCATAACTTTCTCATCCCTAGTCCAAATAGAATGAATCAAAGCTTCATGTATAGGTAAAAACATAATCTTTTAGGGAAAAAATTCAAAAAAAATATTTTGATTTTTTGTAATTTTTTTGGGCTGCCCGCCAATCTCCATTTCTTGCTCATTGTGCCATAACTTTTTCATCCGGCATCCGATTGAAACAAAAATTATATATCCACAAAGCTCTTGCAAAGCTACACAACCTCAAAAAATCTCAAAAAAATTCACCTGAAATTGAGACAATAGAAACCTACCCGGACCCAAATTGTCCCCCGAGGGGACAAGTGGGGCTTTAGGGGTTAATTAGGGCTTTACTTCACTCATAGAAAATGAGTGAATGAGTTTCAAGCAATAGTAGTAGCGCTTCGTGCTAAGAATTCACACAAAGCAAGAAGCTAGTGTCTATCATAGAGGGAGGGGGGGGGGGGAGGGGGGACGAAATTTCACTAGAATGTCAAAAATATGGCCTCTTTGGCTTTGTCCCTCCAAAAATTGGCGTATCTAGTGAAGCCAACAAGAGAGACACAAGTTCAAAACAAAAGCCCTGGTGTCTATATTTTAATTGTGCCTTTGGCATCATTATTTGGGACTGTGGTTTGGTGCTCAAATACCTCTTTTCTATTAGTATTTCAATGCAATCAAGGTAGTTGAATTTTACATGTAGTTGTAATAGTAATTACATAGCTTATTATTTTTTTATTTTTAAAAATTTAAAAATTTTCAATTGTTTATACTACAATTTATTTATTTTCCAACTAGAATAAGGTGCCTCCACCCATGCTGAATTGCTTGTTTTGGGTGTTTTTACCTTCACTATTGGTAATAATATTCATAAGTATTGTATGTTGAGGTCAAATTCAACACCTTGATGCCGAAATAATTTAATTTAGTCTTTGGATAGTTTGGTAGCTTGTTTTGATTTTCTTGACTTTTGGCACTTTGCTCCTCCTACTTTTTTGACCCTCCCAATTTCAGATTTGATTTTTTCTATTCATGTGTAAATGTGTTCTTTTTTCTAAATTTTCTCAAGAATATTTTTTGGAAATTTAGAATTGGCACCAAAGAATTTATTTTTTCAGATTTTGAAAAATAGTTGTACAATCTTAAAAAAATTAGACGTGCTCCAAATTTCCTTGATTATTTATGAAATTGACCTACACATAGGGTGTTATGTCCTTGTTTTCTAGGGTTCTTTCCAAATTACAACTGGAATGCCAATTGAGTTGGCAAGGGAGAATTGATCCCCTCATTGCCCCAACCAAAGATAATTAAAAAAAATTGCCCCCTATTTTGTGCCACATTTATTGATAATTCTTCACCTCTTCTATTTAACCCCTAAAGTCCCATTGGTCCTACGGGGGCCAAAATGTGACTTTGGGCAGGCTCATATGGTCTCAACATTCATTGTAATTTTCTAAAACTTTTTGTGGAGCTAGAAAAACACATAAGCTTTGTGGGAATACTATTTTTATTTCAATTGGTGCTTGGGAGCAAAAGTTAAGGCACAATAAGCCAAAAACGAAGGTGGGCGGGTAGCACAAAAAAATCACAAAAGGTCAATTTAAAAGAATAAAAAATAAAAAATAGATTTTTGTCTATATGTGAAACTTTGTTTCATTCTATCTAGACTAGTAATGAGAAAGTTATGGACAATCTTGTTTTTTGGGCAATCTAAGCATCTTCTTCAAAAAATAACTTATAGGATTCATATTTTAATGCAATTTTCACAATTTTTCAAAAGAAATTGTTTGACAAGGTCAAGAATGCTTTCTAGAACAATCTCGCCATTGGGATTGTTGTTTTTCAATTCCATTTTAGAGCTATTAACAATTTAGTTTTTCATTCAATCTTTGACCTATTTCTACTTAATAAATTTTTAAAGAATAAAAATCAAGTATTTTTAAAAATAAATAAAAAATTCCTAAACTTTCAACTCAATTGTTCAACATAAAAAAATTTAAATTCAATGTCCGTAGTAGAAAACATTTTCACAAATGGCAACCAAAGTCATCCGAAATCCAAAAAAAAAAAAATCATCTGATATTGCAAGATAATGTTCAAAAAAATCTTTTTTTCTAACTTTGGATGCTAATATCTTTCAATCCATATGGTCAAACTTCTTGAAATTCTTACCACATGATTTATCACAAGGTAAGTACAAGATCCTCCGGTCAGATTTTAAGGTAAATAATTTCTACGTTTTCGTGGACAAACACAATAGAAATGGCGATTTGGAGTGTTTTTTGACATAAAAAATTGGCCTTGGGACATAACGTGTTGATTCGGGGCCTCTGATTGCAAATATGAATTCAGAATTACTACAAAATATCATTGTATGTCGCCAACTAAAAAAATTCCAATGTTTATTTCTGTGGGGACAATGTGGGGGGTCAATTCACGACCACGGAGGATTGTCCCCTGTATTGCCTTGTGTTTTACCCCTGCAAGAAACTCTAGAATTTTTTATTTGCTGTACATGATAGAATTTTCAAATTTTGAATTCATATTTGCAATCAGAGGCCCCAAATTAGTTTGGAAGAGTGAAGAAATACAAAATTTAGGCGGCACAAAATAGGGGGCAATTTTTACATTTACCCTTTTGACGGGGCAATACAGGGGTCAATCCTCCCTGGCCGTCAATTCACCCTGGGGGCATTTCTTGTGCCTGCCTGTGTGGAACTGAATGAGGCCTTCCCCGTTCGAGCTCTTGCTTGGAAACCGGGAAAGATCCGACCTTGGGCACGTGGGTCCCCCAAAACGCTTTCCCTCGAAGCTGGTTGGCCGAACAGCGAACGGAGGAGCGACGTCGCATGTGGCGGTACCTAATGAGAACCGACGGAACTCCAAGTCACAGTGAACGAGAAGTCCAGAACCCAAGAACGAATTTTAGTATTATTAGTACGCTCTCATTATTTAAATCATTATTAAACCTCCAAAAGGACTTAGCCCCCTCAAAAGGGGAAGTGACGGAAGGGAATCAAAGGCCTGGGCTTATTAGAAAAAAAGACAAAAACAGATTTCTATTCAAGATGCTACTAAGCCTAGCACTCGAACAGGGGTTTGGAATAATCACGACCACCCACGTGGAAGGCCCTCGCTTGTTTGCTCTCGTTGTGCTCCAGTGAAATCTCACTGCGCTAGCCGGTATTCATCCATGAACGAATGGATGAAAATGGGGGAAATGGGAAAATCCCGGATACTCAGGGTTGACCGTTGAAAGCTCATCTGGTTCCTGATCCTGCCACCTTAGGCTTTCATGCTCCTGGGACTCATGGGCGGCTGAACTAATCAGACACACTTCCTGTACGTTTTGGAACATTTTGGAAATATTTTGGAACATTTTGGGAATGTTTTGGGAACATTTTGGGTAGATTGAAAATTTGAAGAGGAGCAGCAGCAGAGTAAATTTGGGAGATTTTCACACATCGGTGCTCATCTGGCAATCAAATGCAAGATGAAGACTCTTGTTTATGTTATTTTAAAGTATTTTTTACTAATTTTATCATGTAAAGGTTTATGGTTTACTTCAATAAGAAAAATTAGGCAAATTTTTGGTCTTGGCTTGAAAGGAATTGGTAAAAGGCTTTCCCTGAAAATTTCTATATTCCTTTCACTATATTGAAATGGTTACTTATTGTGGGTGAATAATTGGTTAGTATGAAGATTAGTATTGGACTGATGTCACCTCTGAACACCATCAAACACTACAAAGACATCAGTACAACTAATAGTAAATAGTATGTCCTTGTGAGAAATGGTTTAGTCCACATTAAATAACCATTAAGATGTAGTATTGTCAAATTTTGGTGACAAATCGCTAGAAAAAAGAATATTGAATAGCAAAGTCTAATTTGTGGAAATGAAGAAGTAAGAAAATAAAACCAAAGCTAGGTTAGTCATGTTACATCTAGCTGTGACTTAGTCATTGCAGTGAAAAAGAAGAAGAAGATTTGTACTAAAGATTGTTTACATGGCCTAGTTAATAGAATTCAACTCAATCATTTTTGAGGTAACTACACTTGATTACAACTTGGATACTGAAACCATTTCTTATTCAATGATGTTAACTTTGTGAACATGAAAGCGTAGGAATGAGGCTAGGTACATCTATTCTCAATACCTCAAAAGTCCATGGTTTATTTTGGTCATGTCCATAAATAGAAGCTAAGCAAATTTGGAATCTTCTTTCCACTTCCAAGAACATCCAACAAAAATTAAGGGTCATTTTTGTAAACAGAATCAAAGCTAAAAAAACCCCCAACAAAACTAACTTATCATAACAATTCTAGGTGTAATTACCTTGATGTCTATAATGGCTTCCCATGCTTCGAAAAATACCATATTTTCCGTGGCACTCTTCCTGTGCTTTGATTCACGATTTGAAATGTGAAAGCTGGTCCAGTCACATGACCAATTCTGACAAAGCTGATGTGCCATTATGGAGCTTGTAATTCTGACAAAAATACACACCAAATGTGCCATTATAGAGCTTGTCCCTCTACGGGGCCCCTGCTGTCACTCACTGTCCTTCTTCTTCAACTGTAAGTTAGTTCTAATACATTGACGGGTCGCTGCACACTGAGTTTGAATAAGGAGGCCCCTAAAAAGTTAAAAAAAAAGGGGAGTACCAACCTAGGTGGCAAGTGACGTGGCCACTCGACGTCTTCCTCACTGCTAGTGCGAGGGAAGGAGCCCCGCTGGAAGCCCAGCCCCAGTCCACTTGACTGTCTGATGTGATGAGGTGAGCTGCCCTTGAGGTGGCCTTTGCCTTAAGGTGGCTGCTGGAAGTAACCGGCCTTATCTCATCTGCTTCCACCTATACGGTCAGTCGGTCAGAAACCAAAATAAAAAAATAAAAAAATAGCCCACCCACAGAAAAATTGAAAGAAAAATAGGAAAATCAAACAAAGGTTAAAAAACATTGTTTTTGAATTTCATAAATTATCACTGCCACAGCCATGTGAAGGAATCTCAGTAATAGAACTGAAACCAAGCCTTCAGCTTCAGTACCACAGACAGACAGACATTTGTTTTCCAATAATTTTCTTCTCTTTGAATTCATTTGTTCCATACTTTCGTAATAAGATTTTTTTTTTTTTTTTTTTCCTTCCAAAAATTAGTACAGAAAATGAATCTACAGTACTACTGAAAGCGGGCAAGGAACCAACTGTCGTTGTCAGGTTGCAAGTGGATCGATCCCCGCCTTCCATATGTTACAACCCCACAACTACAGTTGTATTTAGCAAAAAAAAATTGGAAAATTTGGCTGCAATTTTTACTGCAATTTTACTGCGACTTCAAGTATATAGCAAACCAGAACCCACCCTGCAAGCACAAGCTTCTTGTGATTTCCACCGCTTCTCGGTACTTCCCCTTCTCTCTCTCTCTCTTCCGCTTCTTCTGCGGTGCTGATTTTCAAGCTCGCAGTTCTCGTGAAGAAGATTCAGCCGGGGATTCAGCAGCAGCCAGCCAGACAACCAGACAGCCAGCTGCAGAGAGATCATTAGTTTCCAACCATTTCAGACATCATCAGCCACAGCATTTTGTGGTGCAGTGCTTGATCAATTGCGAAGCAAGCTTTTTGTCAGGCGGCGTGACTCCCCATACACCGCAACTGAAGCTGTTTACTACTCTTTGTGTCCATCTGCTGCTGCTGCAGTAGCGAGCATTGCGAGTTCCCAGAGTGTGGTGTGAGTTCGAATCTGCAATTCTGCGAGTGGTAGCTGTGAGTTTTGTTGTTTCGTTGTTTTGTTTTGTGTTTGTTTGGTATGGAGAGATCGATGGCGGCTCCCGGGATTGTGGAGTCCGTGGTGGAGGATTGGAAGATTGGGGAGCAGCCGTTGATTCCCAGTAGTATGGTGCCGCCGAAGACGCACAGCATTCGGATTGTGCACGCCGCGCTCGTCATAGTGCAGCTCGGGTACGCGGGCTTGCAGATGTTCTCACGAGTGGCGCTCGACGCGGGATTGAATCAGTTTTTGCTCTCCATGTATAGGAACATGATCGCCTTCGCCATTCTTGGGCCACTCGCCTGGTACTTCGAAAGGTAGGCACACAACTTGCTCAAGAGCTTTCTCTACAGCCTTTCTCAGAAGCTTTCCCAAGCATTCTCAAGAAACTTTCTTAGCCTCCCTCTAGTGCTTTTCTCAATCTCCCTGAATGAGCTTCTTCTCAAGCTTCCTCGCGCTATTTCTCAAGCCTTGTCAAGAGCTTTCTCAAGCCTTCTCAAGCTTTCCTGAAGCTGTTCTCAGACTTTCTCAGGTTTCACAAGAGCTTTCATAATCTTTAGCAGCTTTCTCGAGGATTTTGCAAATGTTCTTGCTCACCATGTGCGTCTCTGTTGTTTGTGTCTTTGCAGGGGTCAGCGGCCGCCCATGTCGTTTAAAATCTTCGGCGGCTTGAACCTCTTGGCATTGACAGGGTAAGCTTCGACCTGTCTTCCTTGAATTTCGTACCCGATCTCTCTCGTCTGCTTTCATCTGCATGTGTTCATAGACGGGCGACACTGCAAGATCAGTACTTAGATCGAGTAGTAGTAGCAGCAACGCTTTTGTCCATCTGGGACCCTGACTTTCTGTTTCTCGAAATGTGGTGGTGATTCCAGAGTAGTGGGTTCTCAACAATTATTTCTGGCAGGTCTCCAACTTACATCTCCCTTGATGGCTGCAGTTTCGCAGAACATGATCCCCGTGTTCACGTTCCTGCTGGCCGCCGCTCTCGGGTAAGCAAACCAATCTAAACCAAACTAGTACTAGTCGGGTCACTTTGCAACTTCTGGAGCCTTCGATTTTGGGACTCATTTTTTTTTTTTTTTTATCATTTTCTTTTGTGCAGCAACAGAAGCTCATTTAGTTTTGAGTTTTTTAATTGTTTTTGTTTCAGATTTGAGGAAGTGAACTTGCGGCGGCGCGAGGGGATTGCCAAAGTGGTGGGGACGACGATCTGCATCGGTGGGGCCGTCACCATGTCTGTGTACAAGGGAATTGCGCTCTTTGGTGGTCCATCTGACGGCCCTGACTCTGGGGTGACGGTGCAGCCGTTGCTTCACTTGGCTGCGTATTTGCATCACGATGTGGCGCATTTCAGTGTTAATCAGTTCGATTTGGGGATTTTCTTCCTCATTATGAACTGTGTCTCGTGGGCGGTTTATCTCACTTGCCAGGTACAGTGTTCGTCGACCTTTCTGATTGTACTCTTCAAGGAACGTTTCGAACCATTGGAAACTGCGCTGGACATGGTTCACCCTGCACTGCGTACACGGTCTTTGCACTTGCCGAAACGTGGGTCTGCAGTGCATGGTCAGTGCATGCCGGGTCTCTAACTTAGAGGAAGCATCGTCTACAATAGTGGCAATATGGTTTGCAGTGCGTGATCTGTAGTGTGAACGTGGTTTCTGGAATTGGGAACAACGTACGCTGTGATCCGCTTTAACCAGTTTTGGGTCTTCTGGTGTTTGTGATTATCTCTATTCTGACGATGTTCCTTACCAGTGGTCGCTGTGTGCCCATGGGATTTTCTGGCAGAACTTTGTAGTTGACTGCTTCTTGGTTGAATCACTGTAGAGTTGTCAGACTGTGCTAGACCATCTGGGGAACTTTTTTACGTTGAGTTCAGTGAATTACTTGGATCCAGAAACAAAGGAAGAGGTTTCTTGGTTCGATCTTGTGCTCCTTGCTTTCGGATTCGTTAGTTCGGGCACAAGGAAAAGCTCCCTCGTAGAGTTTTGGAACCTGATCTTGGAATTAGATCCTGACATTGCCTGCTTTCTAAGCTGGGCTTTAGCTGTGACACCTTTTGAACACCTCTTGAGAATAGTTGTTCTTTAGCATTGACACGATTTGGGCTTTCTGATTCTGTGTGTGCAGGCTCCAGTGATGCGGATGTACCCAGCACTGTTAAGCATGACCGCAGCTACGTATTTCTTCGGCTTCATTCAAGTGGGAGCTCTGGGCGTTCTCAGCGCTGGCAAGCTCCACTTTGCAGAGTTTCGGCTCACGTCTATGGCGCAGATTGTGGGCGTTCTGTATGCGGTAAGCTATGAGTACCGTGATTTTTCTGAACCAAGCTAATCCTGTGCTAGCTTTGGGTTATTAAAGCCAGTTTCCAAGCGGTATTTCCTTTCAAAACTAGGACTCGTACAGATTAAAGTTGTACTAACTAATCTTTACGATTTTTACTGAGATTTGTGGATTTGTGCGTGTCTTCAGGCTCTGATTGCATCAACGCTGAACTTGCTGCTCCAGTCTTGGTGCGTGCAGAAGGGAGGGCCCTTCATTGTGTCTTTGTACGTTCCTATGCAGATGGTCATGGTGGCCGTCTTGTCGGTGTTGCTTCTCAAGGACACACTTTACATGGGAATGTAAGCCTTTGCACACTCTTTTCTCATTGAATTCGAGCTATGGACTCGTTGGCATGATTGACTGTTGTCTTCCTGAAATTGCAACATTCTTGAATGTTGTCTAGACCATGCTCTCGAGCTTGTTTTTCCATAATTTTGCTCAATAATTTTCCATAATATTACTTTCAAGTTACCCGACTTAGCTTCGATGTTCAAAATCTTTTTTAATCCTGCTCAATCAAGAATATGATGGAACAATGAAGAGTATAGAATTAGATTGTTCCACCATGTAGACCTCTAATAATCTCTCTGTAATTCTTAAGCTTCCTCCACACAAGTTTGCGCATGATTCCTTCCCACGAGGATTTGCTGGGACTGCTCCATCTCTGAAACTGTCTGAATCTAATATTTTTATGGTTTATGTATCCTTTTCTCTTGCGGTACCTACACATTTCAGGACTGTGTTTTTAAATTCTTTATTCAATGTTTTTCCCGATTTTTAATTTTGTTTTTGTTTTGTTTTGCAGAGTTCTGGGTGGTTTGTTGACAGTCGCCGGATTTTACCTCGTGGTGTGGGGTCAAGGCTTGGAGAGACGTCGGAAGCGGACTGTGTTGGCCCAGATCTTAGAACCGCACCACGATGTCTACAAAGTGGACATCCGGCGCTTGGATCAGGATCTCAAGGAGCCTCTGCTGAACTAAATTCCATTTCCAAATTGAAGATGAAAAACAAATAAAAGAATGACATCCAAAGCACACTTGTCTTCCATCAAGCTTGTGCATACAATTTTGGTCACTGCTGTGGGGGAAAAAAAAAGGATTACGGTTTCACTTCCGTTTTTTTGAGATTTTAATTCTTCAATTTCTGAGCCGAAGATTTAAGAGTTGAGGAATGCTTCGGATTTTGTAGCGGGATTGAGTATGTGACGTACAGTACAGAGTGTCTGTAAGTTAGTAGGTGAAAACTGTGATAGTTTGGTACCCATCTGGGGCACAAGCTTCGATCTGGCTTGATTGATTATATCATGTACTTATGGCAATTAATAAATTGATCTCAAGTTAAGACTATTTCTCAAATTTTTTTTTGTAAGAGTTTCAAGTTCCCAACGCTGTGTGTATCTGTCAATCTTGATTGGAGTGATGACTGTATTTACACTGATTTATCTGAACATTACGGACGAAACATGTAAGGTAGGCACTCCCAGAATGGCACCTGACCTTAAAGCGCCATCTACATGTTGTGTACATTTCCAAAATCAGTTATGTACCTATTTGGATGGAGCGCTTTCAGAAACAAACTTTGACCCTTAATAACTTTTGCATACGATGTCCAAATGGCCGGGGTGAACTGACCCCCTCGCTCGTACTGCCAAAGTCCATCCAGGGGTGCACATAAAAAAAAGCCCCCTATTTTGTGCCGTGTAAAATCTATTTTCTAAAACCCCACTAGCTAATTTGGGGCCTATGAATTGCAAACATGAATTCAGAATTTGCAAAAAAATTCATGCATGGAAAATAAAAAATTTCAGGGTTTTCCCAAGGGTACGAGCGAGGGGGTCAGTTCACCCCGGCCGTCCAAATGCCACGTTCTCTGGTGCGTTGGAACCTCCTTTCACTTGCCAACAAGAATATATGAAAATTTGACCAGTCTAATAGTAGTAACTAGGCTCAGTAGCAAAAAGTGGCGGTTTTGGGTGTACCCACCTTATCAGCTACTACTCATTCATGTACTGGATTTACATTCTTCCAAGTGTCTTTATATAAATTGAATTTGAAAAAAAATTGGGCTAATAATATTACTTTCAATTTGAAAATGTGAAGGAACTTAATTAGATGTAGAAATATATGATCTGTAATGTCACAAAGAAGTAAAAAATTTGCTACAAACAAAATCCTTGATTTCAGTTCCCAGAGAGCATCTCTACATCTCTACCCATAAAATAATGCTCCATGCTGTCTGAAAGGCTGTGATATATGTTTAGAAGGTGGGGCACTTGTTTTCTGGACCTATGGGGAATTTTGTTGAAATGGCAATCATTATGCAACTGTGGCACTTTTACAGTGTAGACCATGCAATCTAAAATCTATACTTGTCCTAGATGATTTAGACTGCTGAATTTGAAATCTATACTTGTACTAGATTGTTTGTATCGTCATTTTGACAAAATTCCTTATACCTCTGTAATTAAATTTTTTGACACACCTTGCAAGTCATCTACACAAAATAGTGAAATTCTGTTGTCCCTCACTAATTTATTGACATTTGACACTACATACATATCTACTTTAAGTGTACAAAAATGCACTACTTTTGGATTAAATATTGGTATATTTGAAACTCATGAACTTCTATGTGTACAAATGGAAGTATATGTAGAAATATTTGTTGACTTTGATGGCTTGTAGAGTAACTTTCTTGGGATAAGGCAACCTAATTGTTAAGGCCACCTAATTTCACTATTTTATGTAATGCCCCAAAGCGAAAGGAATCTCCATCAATTATTATATTACTATATGATTTGTTAAAGAAAAAAATAAAATATTGAAGAGTTGTCAATCCTTAGCTACAAAATTGCTAATTTGTTGTGGCAAAGGAATAAAATAGCAAGTTCAAGTATTAATTGTGAAATCTTCATTTGAAATTTGTAGATGATGGGTGTGTTGAAATGCAGGTGGTGACATTTAAAAGTGATTACCCCTAGAATAATGGCCAAAGAAGCATTCGGGGGTAGTTCCTATTGAATTGTCCTCACACAAGTTGGATCCGTTGTTTGTAATAAAAAAAAACATTCCAAATTCTCATATAATGTTTTTGCTTCATACAAATAAATTATGAATTTTCAAAGTACTGATTATAATTTGAATTTGACCTTAGGCTCTCATTTTTGCAAGAATGTATTTTAGATAACAATCAAGTTAGATTGGCATTCTAGTAACAAGTTCAAAGTGAAGTTTTCATATCTTATTCTATAGAAACAAATAGATTTAAGCTGTGAATATTATAAAAGTAGGAACATAATCCCATGACATAGCATAGGAATCATTGTTTCCATTCTTGATTATAGATTTGCTCTTCAAATATAATTCATTCTAATTTTTAAATATACTCCATCTGTCCCCAAATGATCTTCCTATTGTTCTTTGTGACCTTGAAAATTTGTCAAATTTGACTTTTGATTGCTATCTGGGACTAGCTAAATAATTGTGAGCAATAGTTCTCCCTCCATCCATGCAATCATCAATTGAAAGACAAATAAAATGACTGAAGTGGTCAATCAACATTGTTTGTTTTTATTTTTTGCATCTCTTTGAATGTTGCCTGATTGAAGGATATCAAGCTTTGGGAGGTAGTACACATGATCTCAAGTCCATATTAACTATCCACAAAATGACACCTCACAATCAACAGTTAAGTGTCCATTGGTGCTCCTTGAAAATATCCCACAATTTCCACTTTTCAATATTCCAAAAGTGCACTTTGAAAAGGGTTCTGAAACTTAAAGTTTTTAGGACACTAGAAATGCACTAAACTCTAGTTACATCGTGAGATGGATTTTCTTAAATGTTATTTTCAACCTTAATCCAAAATATTTTGTCCAACAGGAAGATCATTTTGGGACGGAGAAAGTATAATATAGTAGAGGTGAACATATAACATTCTAAACGAAGGAAGAGAAGGACGCTCCTATCTTGTTGAACTTCTAAACCCCAATGACTTTTTTTCATCAAATTCCACTCAAAATTGCTACTTCTACTATGAAGTGCAAAAAAAATTAAAAAAACTTTTTAATTATATATATCTAACCATAGGATCATACAATAGACTAAGAATGTGGAAGAAATTTCAAAAACTTTGACTACATGGATTGCAAGTAATTTGTGTTTGAAATAAAGAAAACCATTTTTTTTTTGCATCTTACCTATTAGATTTCAAAGGTTTTAATCTTCCTAGTGTAAAAGTTTTTATGTTGAAGAATTGAATTGAAAGTCTAGAGGATTTTTTTTCTTAAAACACATTTGATTTTCATTCTTTAAAAAATATTAAATAAAATAGGTGTAATATTAAAGAAAAACCTAAATCATTAATAGATATAAGATGGATTGAAACACAAGAATCCCAACAATGAAATTGTTCTAGCAAGCAAATTATACCCTGTCAAACTTTTTTTTTTTTTAATTATGAAAATTGCATTAAAAATGAATCCTTCAAGTTATTTTTTCAAGAAGCTTAGATTGCCCAAAAAACAAGATTGTCCATAACCTTCTCATCACTAGTCCCAATAGAATGAATCAAATCTTTCCATGTAGAAAAATAATAATTTATAAGAAACAAAATTTTGAAAATTTGATTTTGATTTTTTGTGACTTTTTTTGTGTTTCTTGACAAACCTACTTTTGGACTTAGGGTAGCATAATAGTTTTTCTCAAGCACCAATTCAAACAAAAATTATATTTCCAAAAAACTAATGTGTTTTTCTATCTTCCAAAAAACTTTCTAAAAATCTTGACAAAAATTGAGACCGCAAGAATAAAATATAAAAAAAATATAGAGATATGTATTATACAAAGTTTGGTTATACAACTCCTCATATTAAATTCTATATAAAACATGTTTTTGTTACTTAATGGAGTGTTTTGAAACCCTATAAGAAAGCAATGATTTATAAGTGTTTGAAGGGTGACAAAGAATTCTTATATATAAAATAGAAGTGCAGATATTCATCCTTGGGATTTTGTGGAAAAAATGAGAGGTCTTACATAGTAGCTTGACCTCTAATGAGTATTCTTTTTCTTTTAAAAAAAATCGTAACGTTCCATTGTCCCCTTAGAGGACAAAATGGATTTCAAGTAGGCTTTTATGGTCTCAATATTTGTCATGATTTCTTAATTTTTTTTTTGTGAAGATATAAAAATACATTAGCTTTCTGAAAATATAACTTATATTTCAATTCGAGCCTAGAAGCAAAAGTTATGGCACTTAATTTTTTTTTTTTGTATAGATTATATTTTTATGGACATGGGAAGCTTTGATTTATTCCATTTCGATTTGTTATGTGAAAGTTATGGACAATCTTGTTTTGGGGGCAATTAGAGCATCTTCTTGGAAAAATAACTTTTGGGATTATTTTTTACCTCAATTTTCACAATTAAAAAAAATTAAAAAAATCAATAAGGTTAAGATCTCTTGTTGGAACAATCTCCCTGTTGAGATTAGTGTATTTTAATTCCATCTTAGAGCTATTAACAATTTAGATTCTTTGAACCTACTTTTGCTTAATAAATTTTTAATGAATGAAAACTAACCACGTTTGTTTTAAATTTTTTTTCCTAGACTCTCAACTCAATTCTTTATCATATAAAAATAGAAATTAGAAATCAATAGAGCAAAGATTACAAGTTATGAAGGTTCAAAGCCCCAAAATGTAGTTGAGCAAGGTGCAAAAAACCTTGTTTCTTTTACTTTAAACACAAATATCTTGCAATCTATACGATCAAAGTTTGTGAAATTTCTTCCACACATTTTTATACTAGTCTAGTAGAAGATCCTACAGTTAGATATGCAAAAGAAAGTATAGATCTTTTTTTTTGCTCTATACTATAGAAATGACAATTTTGAGTGTTTTTGGATGGAAAAGAGGCCTTTGGACTTTAGAGGATAAACAATTGATTCACACAATACCAAAATGGATGATTTCTACAATGACCAATGTGGCATTCTAGAGTTAACATGAAAAATGTGCACATTGATGGTTCTTGCATAGCTATGCAATAGTTGATATTTCCTAAAACTTAAAAAAATTCATTATCAATGTTTTTCAATCAATTATGATGTAAAATCATAAATACTAAATGAAACAATTTACCAAAAATGAAATTTTGATTTTTTTTTAACTAAAATTTTGGTATATTTGGGATTGCGTAAGAATTGAATGTTAATTATACAAGACTAAAAATGCCAATATTGTGCAAAATTCTTTAAATGGTACAATAGGCAGTAAAAAGAAACTCCTAGCTTGGTTAAACCCTAAATGCCTGAGGCATCCAAATGTAGTACCGAAGAAGCTTTGAAGTTAAATAAAATCTTACCAAATTACTATTTTTAGTTGTTTATATTTTGAAAAAAGATTGTTTTTGAAGTCTAGTTTTAGCATCAAAAATCTAATTTTCAAAATAAATGATTATAATTTTTCTATTGAAGATGTTGTGCAAGGATGTCCATTGCAATCTTGACTTTCCGTAGTGTTGAGGGCTCTTAAAAATGAGCCTCAAATACACTAGATCTTGGGAAAAAAATCACATTAAAAATTCATTTAAAAAAATTACAGAATAGATTTTGAAAAGCTATAAATTGATTGGGGTTATGCATGTTAGGCCCTTTATCCTCATATTTCTTTGTGACCAACTTTTTAGATTTGACATGTGAAAAGAAGATTGAAAGACTTCAAATCACTTTTGCAATTTTAACACCCTCTTGATCAAATGTTATAATCTTTCAATCCATAAGTGATATTGTTGTGTTTTCTTTTCCTATGTGATCTTTTAACATGTCTAGTTTGAATTTGTACGGTTACAATTCAAAAATATTGATACAACTTATCAAAAAGTTGTCTTTTTGTTCAATTTATAGCAAATTCCTAGAAGTTCAAAAGAGGCCTTCAGCATTTAGGGGTTAAGAATGATACGTTACAAGGTTAAGTGCAAACGTGTCCATGTCAGCAAATCTGTGATATTAATGTGCACCTCTCTGACGTGGAATTACCGACGTGGAGCTACCAATAGCTTACAACTGTAGCAGCAGGATACAATTCATTTTCTGCCGATAATTCTTCACACCTAAAGCTTAGTGCGTCCAATCCTACAGACTCCTTTGTACGTTGTTGGACTGCACTTATCCGGATTGCCGGTCCTCATTGGGTGGCTGATTCGGATAGCTCCGCGGTTTTCACATTACAGTTGACCTTAAGTACAACACAATACGAAAGAATATCTTCAATGAAAACAAATATAAACCACATTAAAAAGGCTTGTGTTGCAACATTTTGCACAAAATTAAGCTTCCAAAGAACAATGTTCCTATTATTAGACTGAATAATCTTTGTTCAATCTTGTCGGCTATTGAAAGAGGACTCCAAATCTCCATTACATCGTAGCACGTATTTTTTGGACACCATATGAATATACTAAACTTTTTTTAAATGCTGATACCAAATGTATCCGAAATCAATCCCAAGCTCTCATGTTCTCAGCATATACAATTTAGACAAGAGCCTACACGGGGTTGCTTTTCGATGAGGATGACAATTTTGTGTAATTACCTTGAGTAATTCATGTGGTCCTCGGCGAATCAGGATTCGCCTTAGGACTCGACCCCAATAGTGGTTCAGTAAGGCCCTTCTCAACTTTCTTCTTCTGATGACGATCGCCATGTCTTTCGGACGCCATTTGCGTTGCCATGGCCTCTGCTCTAACTTTTTGCACTGCCTCCTGCGCTTGCTTAGAGAGCCCCATTGTCTGTGCATACCATGGCAAATGTTATTTTGTACACATAACGTTCTTGAACACACTTCCTATTTCATGAAAAAGATAATCATCAGCCCGTGCATAGGAGAGGAGAGAAATATAATAGATTCAATGGTCTGCAATGGTAATGTAGAAGGAATATTCAATCTACAATACACTGTAGAAGGACCCAATTGCCAACTCGAGGTAAAAGAAAATTATGCAGGAAAGCATCGTTATAAGGAACAATATGCATCAAAACGACCATAAATTAAAGGGTTTAGTTATTAAACTCACAATACTAGGAACTGAGGCCCGGCGACCAAGGGAGGCACTTTTACTAATCTGTGCTGCTGTCGCAGCAACTCGAATCCTGAAGATAGAACAAAGCAAATATACAAAAGGAGGGATCAGCTGCAGTTTTTGGACTGCTCACACTCTACGACTCATACACTTTGACTCATCCATGCAGACATGACTAAGTACGTGAACAATACTTGAAACCCTTTGGGGAAATATACACAGGTAGTGGATGCTTGCTGGTCAGACTTGAAGATGACTTTTCTTGACCAACTACGAAAACGAAGTCTATCGTGCCTAGTTTCAAGTCTGAAATTTTCAGATATAGTGGAGTTTCCTGCATTTGCAAGCTCGGCCCAAACTAAACTATACCAGAAGTTCATCTGTTGAATTTCCAAATGGAATCCTAACTTTTTTAGTGAAAACTACCATTTGATTCCAAATTGAAACTTGCACCTCCCCCTAATGATTTATATGTTTTTGGAGGTTTATTGTAACGTTTACCCTATAAAATCATATGAATTCATTTTGCACCAAAAGTCTAAAATTTTCAAGAGTAAAAGGAAACAAGTTTCATCAATGTAGAATTTTATTTATTTTTAAATTGCGAGAATTTGATGGCCAAAATGCACATGAAATTGTAGATCGACTTTTCTGCAATGGGTTGGCCTTCAAAATTGTTATACTAGGGGTAAATGAATTCTTGCACAACCGATAGCATCCCATGGCAAAGAGACCATATATTTGCAACAAGGCCTACTCTGGGAGTCATGCCTAGTAGGAAAGACTATGATAGACCATGAAGTACGTTACACCCCACGTTACTCGTGTTCATCGCTGTTAAGTGACCTCAGCACTATTACAGAGAGAGTATAGGTCGCAGAAAGTAGGTGATTAGTCGCAAAAACAAGATAAGATAGTCTCACCTCTTATGGACGTCTATGTACTCGTCAGTCTCATCCACAATCTCCTCCTGTAGGGCCAACATACAATCCGCACAACGAATGATGCAGAGAACGTCCTTGATGCTGCTGAATGGTAACTATCTAGGGACCGTAAAGCACTTCAGAAATTGCATCAGTGTAATTTAACTAACCTTCCTGTGAATGTTACTCGATGGAGAGGCTAGCACTACTACACAAACATCACAGAATTCGTTAAAATGATTAACAGGAAGTTCTAATTTAAGTGCCCTGTAAGGCACCTGTAAAAGCTCTTCCATCACATCCTCCATGGTGATGATGCCAATTACATCGCCTTCCTGTATGTGCTTTGGCTTGTTGCCATCTTCACGATTATAATCAGCTTCCCCTTTCAACGGCTCGTGCTCTGCATTCCTACTAGGCTCTCCTCCGCCATTACGATGTGCATATGCCTTCTCAATATCACCTTCCTCAATACCCGCTTCAGCAACTTGGTAATCCTTGAGACCGTTCTTTTCCTCTTTCTGTCCAAAACTGGGCCACTTCTTCCTTTGCTTAATGGCCACTACAGCAGCCATGTGACTACCTCCTTTCTGAAATTCGTTCAGAATGTCGTACAATGGCATGTCCTCCGGCAGTCTGTGCAACATCATTGCATTGTTAGTCTCCAAAACATTTAGCGATTTCCAGGGACATTTCTGATTTATAGCCAGATCTTAACTAGCCAAATCACGGTCTTTTGACTAAAGAGACTTGGAACGCCTTAAAATCTGGTCCACCCATTGATCCGCTTCAACATGGACATTCTCGTAATAGTTGCTAACCCAGTCTATTTACAAAGTCGTGCAGCCAGAGAGCACAAACTACTTCTGACTGATACTGTTCGATACAATTATAACCATTAGAATGGATTGGATTGCCACATGTTAATACATCACATATCTGTAACATTATTCAAAACAATTCTATGGAAGACCCGGCATAGAATCTATTCTACAAAGGAAGTTAGAATACAAAAGCCCATCAAAGGCCATCCTTTCCGCAACCTACTTGGGTATTCTTCGAATGGGAACAGCACTAATAGGAGTGTTTTCCTCAGCTCGAACAGTCAATAGGTTCTTCACCTGCATACATTTCATGCAAGTAGAGTAATTAATCCACTCTGCGAAACAAAATTTCGAATAGATTTAAATAAACAAAAAAACAAAGAAAATTGATTAATATTAGGGTTTAGAATCCACTATACTCATTGTTCAAATTCACCGTGGGTAACTCAAGAGTTTGAGAGCAATACAATCTCCCACTCTGAGTCTGCACAATCTGCTCCAGTAGATTACAGCGATTGGGTCTCTAGAGAGATTTCATCTCAAACTAGCACATACCGGACAGCCTTCAGATACTCTAGACAGTGAAGAATAACTCACCAGCAACAAGCCAACTATGTTCTGAGGACTATCAGAGTAAACAGGAACGCGGCTATGCCCTCGTGTCATGATCCTCCCCAACGCCTCCCTGTGAGCAGCCCCCAAGTTAGGATCTCTGAGAAATTACAAACTGGATGAGCCAAACATTGCTTACCGATACCTACAAGAGTGCACTTATAAAGCCCTCACCTATCTAATTTGGTGTTTACGTCCAACAGAAACGTCGATTCAATTGGAGTCATAGCTTCAGCTGCAGTCTGCAGCAATACATGCCCACGTTCAAGACAACTCTTCAGGAGCAGAAGAAGATATAAATCAAACAGAGTATATAAACACTGAGACAAAATAAAAACCAGTGTGTCAACAACAACTATACATAGCGAACTAACACATAGCATGTGTAAGAATATTTGCAAATTTTGAAAGAGCTCTGCATGCAACTCACCTTCTCAGTCAAGTCTAAAGCTCCAGCAATGATTGTTGTCTCGTCAAGGGTTAGGTAACCTCCAGCCTTGCATCCGCACAGTACAGTAGAAATTTTATGTTAACGATAACCGCAACTCTTTCCAGGAAAATACAGACCCCAGATGAATTGAAGGAAGGGCTCCTTTGAATACACTACACACGCTAGTTGAGATCGGTGAAGCACTAGATCTACAGCTTCTGACATAACCACTGACCACACCAATCACTCTGCGTCATATAAACCACTGAACGACCAAATATCTACTTGAGATGCTTTTGATAAGATTGAGGAACTATTAACAGAAATAGTCCTCGAAATTTTTTTTTCTGCGAGGACTATTTACACGGACAGCTCTTAAACACCTAGAAGTCATACATCTTTTCCATGGATTGAAACAAGTGCCTTCAGCTGAGCGCGCCTGAACAAGGCCGAATCATCATGTCCGAGTAGGTAGTCAAGTAACTGTCAAAAGTACACAGGACAGCGAGTAGAGATACAAGCATAATGTAAGCAAAAAGCACAATGTAAGCAAAAGATGAACCAGCACTCTCTTCAAGTAAACAAACAGTCACGCTACAAGAGGCTCTGTCATTGTAGCACTGACTCGCTTTTCGAGTAGTGCCAAACCTCCTTAAACTTCCTCAAATTCACTGCAGATATAGTTTCTGTTGATGAAAAGTGTCCTCCCCTAGGTTCAGAGTACATAAAGAGTACAATTCTTAGCACACAAATATTCTGAATCTTCAAGATCACATAATGAAGACCATTGCCACACCCATTTAAAAATTTAAAAATTCAAAAATTTACGACGTGATTAAAATAACTAACCCGACCAATTGGATATGCAAGGGGCCAGCAGACGACCATCATTATATTCACCAGCCAGACCATGTTGGCACCCACAGCTAACCCATATCGGGAGCATATGGCTTGAGGTATAACCTGAAAGAACCCGAAATGACAAACACATTGAATGGTCATAGACTTATCACTGTAAATCCTCAGTTTTCAAACGAGAAGGCGCACATAACACCAAAAGGATTCAGAATTCATAATAAAGAGTTGCTCACAATTCATCAAGAATTTTACCTCACCAAACGCAAGTACAAATGTAACTGAAAGAATCACAGCCACCCACTCGTTGAACATTTTGTCGAGAAATATTGGAAGAGCCTGCCAGGTCATGGTAGGAAACCACATGTTGCAAATTTAATCTCTTCCTGACTTCAAAACATTCGTGACCCAAACGAAAATCTTTCAGAGTTCAAGAAATGGTATGTTTGGCACACGGTCGTCCATTCAATGCTCAGGTGATAACATGATTCTCTAACAAAAACATATTCAAAGAGCTCTACATTATAAGAAATTACAGCAAATCCTGCGACCTTTTGATTTTTAGTGCAAACTCGTCGTGCAAGGATAAACCACAAAGTTTGACATTGTATACCTCCATGGCCACGGCATTGCAGAGAAGTAGTGTTACAAGGAGCTGGTGCTGCTTTGTCACAACCGGTGTTATTGCGGCTGTTTTCAGAACTCAAAATAACGAACATCTATTAGAAAAGGCCTTGGCTGATGGTAACCAACCTCCGCAAATAGGCAATAAGGTAGAGGCAACTAATTAAGACACGAACCTACATGCAACACTCTAAAATCTTAAAATCATGCACAACAAGTACACATTGATTCTGAGAATGTGAACCTCCTTGCTATTCGAACTTGTGTTGTTTTTTGGTCATCTACCGAATGTTATAACTGCTGGATCCGTCATTCAAATAACGCATTCTTTAGTGCATTGAATCCTATTTGATTTTCTAACAAGAATATAATAAAACCAACCTAATAATAGTAATTGCGCTAATTGCTAAAAGTGTCAAAGTGTCACTATAAGGTGTGATTACCTTATGTCCTATTAAACTTAAGGTAGTAAATCCTAATGCTGGGAGACCTTTTGGCACGGATAGGTCATAATTGGAGTGACAGTATGACTGATTCTAACGTTACTGACAGGTATACATTTAGAATCTAGAATCTAGTGAATATGACGCCGTACAACAGCTGAAGAGAAAATTCATGGAATTACTCCCCTTCCAAGCAAACTTCTGAAAATTCTTAACGCGTTCATAAGTCATACAAATAATGTGTATTTTAATGCATTAGAATTTTATCGAAAACGCAGACAAGAGCTACATTCAAAATTCCACTTCTAATACATAAATTAAATCAAAGGATCGAATTAAAACTCTCTGCGCAGAGAATTCAAAGGCAGAAAACCCCCATTAATCAACTCCACATTCAAAATCTCCAGAAAATCAAATAAATCTAAGTGGAGTGCAATCTACCTGCTTGTTTTCTCTCCAGTGGCGTGCCACTTCGCTGTAGCACCTCCAAGTCCATAAGCCCGAGCGACATCAAACCAAGAGTTAATCCAGACATAATCCCCGCAAAGCACACTAGAAAAAACGAAATGCCGCCATAAATCCACCACCACAGTGTCCCGATCTCCACGGGATGATCCTCTCCTCCTAATCCCAGCACGGAATGCAAGCCCGCCATCACCGTCACCATCACCATTGTGAAACTCTCCATTATCCCTAAACCCTCACAAACTCCGCTTCACCTCCCGATCCACCACTTCTACGTGTCGTCGTCAATTAGAAACGTCTGAGATTCGTCCGTGGCCACTCCGAAAGCTCATGGCACAAGAAACGAGCGCTTCAGGGTTCAAGAATCCGTAAATCTCTGTGAGAGTTCAGTTCAATGTGATCCGGAATTTGGAGAGTCAAGTAGAAAATGTTTGAATGGTTTGAAATCTAATGCGTTGTGAACAGGATTGGTGAGTGTGCCGGGAGTTGCGTGGGACGTGGTGGAGAATGCGAGCAAGAAGAAGGGTGGATGTGCACATTTGAAAAGAATAGTTAAAGCAAGCGCGTGCCGCAACAGATGGGCGAAGCAGCAGGAAGGGAGGTCACTGGATGAATATGATGGGGTGTTTGGATGGATGTGGTGTAATTATGGATGAATGTTTTTGGGCGGTCGAGAATGTCGGAGGGTTCAGATCCCTTCCCCATCCGTAAACCACTCCCAAGAAATGCGTCGTTCATTTCCTGGGAGGCTTCTGTAGCGTAATGCCCGATTGCGCGCGATTTCCTGCGTAATCGAGCATTACGGATTCCTCATCCGAATTTGATTTCTCATCCCGATATTCATCCAGTTCTGCTCGTGATTTACGTAGGACAATGACCTCTCATCGTCGGGCATTTCGGGAAATAAAGGGCCTCCTCGTCGGGCTCCGCCCTCCTCGTCGGCCCTTTATTTCCCGAAATGCCCTCCTCTTCGGGCATTGCCCTATACTTAACAAAACCCAAAGTTACTATCCAGTTGTCAATGTCGGGAAGAGGACGGGAGTAGGTGGCTCTTGGACGGAGCTGGTGGGTGACGTGGAAAGTGAAGTGGAAAGGACTGTGATACTGACTGGCAGCGTGGCAACGACGCTGTGGCTCACCATCTCAGACACATGAGGTGGAACTATACTCCTGATATTGCTTGTAACACTAATTTACAAAAGTCACACTGTTTTGAATTAGTGCAGGGTTGAAATGCGACTTCAGAGTACTATATTGTATCAATTTTCACGAAATTGGAATTGTATGGTGACACTAATTTTGAAAGTGAAGCTAATTTGGCCCCCTCACTACACTAAAAAGGATATTTAGTGTTAGCAACACTATTTACAAACCATAACACTACTTATCATTAATTCTACTAAAGTAAATAACATTAAATGTAATTTCTAACTATAAAAGTATTCTATGGTAAATTTGAAATATGAAGAGGTTTACAATTAGTGTTAGAACATATTAAAAAAATGAATTTGCAAAGGGATGATAGAAGGGAAGAGAAGCCAACGGTGGCACATTCAAGTTTAACACTACACTAATTCTTCCAAAGTTGAGATTTAGTGTTGTATGGAAACACTAATTGTAATCCAACACTAAATATCCCTTTTAGTGTAGTAGGACAAAGATTCCATACCTATCCACAAACTAAAATTCATCATAATTTTCATCCCCTAAAGGACCATTGTATCTTTAGGTGACAAATGGGATTTCGAGCAGGTATCTACAAGCTGAATTTTTGTCATGATTTTTTGAAACTTTTTTTGAAGATAAAAAAAATGATTAGCTTCATGGGAATATAATTTTTTTACAATCGGTGCTCGGAAACAAAAAAAAATTATGTCCAAATAAGCTCAAAACAAGGGAGAGGGGTTAGCAAAAAAACAATTCAAAATTATGGCTTTTTTCATGAATTTTTTATTCTCATAGATTATATTTTTATCTACATGGAAAGCTTTGATTCATTCTATTTGGATTTGTTATAAGAAAGTTATGGACAATCTTATTTTGGAGGCAATTAGAGCATGTTCTTGAAAAAATACTTGTAGGATTCATTTTTGAATGCAATTTTTACAATTTAAAAAAAAAATCACATTTGGTTTAATTTGTGTCCTAAAAAAATCTCACCATTGAGATTAGTGCATTTTAATTCCATTTAAAGATATTAATAATTCAGATTTTCCATCTACTTCTACATAATAATTTAGATTTTTCTTCTACATAATAATTTTCTTAAGAATAAAAATTAAGTTTTTTTAATTTATTTTTTTCCTTAGACTCTCAACTCAATTCCCTACAGTAAAGATTTAAAGCTCGAAACACTTTAGTGCAAAATATTTAATTTAAGAAGGTTCAAAGGCAAATAATCTAGCCCGCAATGTGTTGACAAACTTACTTTTTTTTACTTTAAATGCAGATATCTTGCAATCTGAACTATCAAAAAATTTGAATGCTTTTTTCCACACATTCTTATGCTAGTCAGGTGTAAGATATCATAGTTAGATGTGCAAAAAACACAATTTTTTAAAAATTTATTTTTTGCTACAGGAATGGCAGTTTTGAGTGTATTTTGGCAGAAAAAAAGTCCTTGGTCCTTTAGTGGTTAAATCAAACTAGAATGATTTAAAGCTATAAATCTATACAAATAAATCTATAAAACCAATTTCAAATTTCTATTTCTTCAGAAAAAAAGATTAAAATTTTTTTTTTTGAGTTGTCCGGGCTACCTACCGAGCAATGAAAATTAAATATCATGCAATAACTTTTTAACCATGTGGTCAAAAGTTATGAAATTTTTTGTGCCTTAAAGCTACTCCTTGTGCACATGTTTTATGAAATTTCTTAAGAAAAAAAATAAAAATTCCATTTGTAGTGAACTGCCCGAAATCACTATGTTGCCAAAAAATGGCATTTGGACTTTTAGGGGTTAAATGATTAAAAATTAAAATTAAATTAAATGTTTTTTTAACCCCTAAAGGACCAAGGCCATTTTTCTGCCAAAAAACACTCAAAACTGCCATTTCTATAGCGAAGAGTAAAAAAAATTGAAAATTGTTTTTTTTTTCACAGCTAACCGTAGGATCTTATACCTAACTAGTATGAAAATGTGTGGAAAAAATTTCAGAATTTTTGACTGTACAAATTGCAAGATATCTGCGTTTAAAGTGAAAAAACAAGTTTTTCAGCACATTGCGGGACTAGATTTTATGACTTTGAACATTTTTAACTTAAATGATTTGCACTACAGAGTTTTGAGCTTTTAGCCTTTATAGTGGAGAATTGAGTTGAGAGTCTAGGGGAAAAAAAATAATCCAAAAAAACTTAATTTTCATTATTAAAAAAATTGTTAAGTAGAAGTAGGTACAAGATAGAAAGAAAATCTAAAATATTAATATCTTTTATATGGAATTAAAAAGCACTAATCCCAATGGTGAGAGTGTTCTAGAAAAAAAATTAAACCTTGTGGAACTTTTTTTTTTGAAAAATTATAAAAATTGCATTCAGAAATGAATCCTACAAGTTATTTTTTGAGGAAGATGCTCTAAGTGCCCGAAAAACGAGATTGTCCATAACTTTCTCATAACAAATCCAAATGAAATGAATCAAAGCTTTTCAGATAGACAAAAATATAATCTATGAGAGAAAAAAATAGAAAAAAAAAAAAAAAAATTGCAAATTTTTTTTTACTGCCCCCCATCCCCTGTTTTGAGCTTATTTGGTCATAACTTTTGTTCCGGGCACCGATTGTGAAAAAAATTATATTCCCCAAAAGCTAATCAATTTTTTTATCTTCAAAAAAAAATTCAAAAAATCACGAAAAAAATTTAGTCCGAAGGTACCTGCCCTGAAATCCCATTTGTCCCCCCAAGAGACAATGGTCCTTTAGGAGTTAAATTAATTAAATAATATTACTGGACATATCAATGTTCACGCCACATCAGCAATGTTTGTGTGCTCCAAATGTTTAACTACAATGAAGCTCTCGCCCTCGAGAACGTGTAGAGAATTTGTGGCTATCCCAAAGCTTTCTTTTCTTTCTAATGCAAAAATGTCCAATCCTCACTTGAACCTTTCCTATTTTGAAAGTTGAAAAAGGGAAAAAAATGTTTTAAAGTTTGAAGTGTAGGCAATTTTCCTACCAACCTTTTATCCACCGTCAAGCACAATTTTGCACCTATAATTCCCAATGAATGTGTCATGCACATCATCATCCAACAACATTGTTTTGGCTCTAAACCACTCATTTGAACCTAAAGTACCTCAAATCAAACATGTCTTGTAAATTTAAAACATATTAATATTAATTTTGTGGTAGATTGATTGTGGATTTAACCTCATATTTATTTCATGACCTCAATTTTAGATTTGACAAGAAAAAAGAAGATAACAAAGATTTCAAATCACTTTCATAGTTTTAACATCCTCTTGATCAAATAATCTTTCAATTCAAAAGTGATGTTGTGTTTTCTTTTCCTATGTGATCTAATATTCATCTAGATTGACTTCATATGGTTAAAATTTCAAAAAAATTGATAAAACTTATCAAAATTTGGTCTTTTTATTTAGTTTGAGCTAACTCTATAAAGCTCAAAAAAGGCCTTGTACATTTAGGAATTAAATTGATATTCGAATGCAAAATGCTAATTGTGGAATGATCAGTCTTGCCATATTTTAGTACATAATTAATATTCCAAAAATCAAATATAGTACCAAATGTATAGATCCCCACTGACCTTTAACTCTTTAGGGCCTAAGGAGCCCCAAGCAACCTCTTGAATTCTTTTGGAATCAAATTTGCATATTAAAAGTTTATAATTTAATTTAAATTATTATTTTTCTACAAATAACCATTTATACCTTCTATTGAATCTGATTTTTAATATTTTTTGGAAAAAAAATGAAATTTATAAGATTTTTTAGAGTTTCTATCTTTGAAAAATTATAGTAATTACAAAAAAGCTCACTTTACCATGAAATTTTGGTAGAACATAGAAGAAATTGTAATGAACATTATGGTGAAGTTGGCATGCTCTCTTTAGTTATACACAAATAAATTCGATAGAGAAACATGTTCCATAGTGCATTTTGAAACTCTAGAAATCCCAACTTCAAATTGCCATAGACAAATCATTATTGCTCCAAATTTAATGGCCAATGGCTCATTGGAAGTGGAATTTCCCTGCCCTCACATCTCGTTCACACTTCATAGGCAACTGAGGCTAGGAAAGTGTTCCAATTTCCAAAATTCAATTTAGAATGACCAAATTTGGCATGCTCGGCCCTAAAGGGTTAAGGGTTAAGAAACCCACTATTGTACAATACTTACCTTATGGATGTCCTTTATGTGCATTGGCAAACGTTAAAGTGGTAACATAAAGTAGGCCTACAAGATAAAATTATCCTTAGGAAAAACACATTCATTTTTTTAATTTGCCACACATGATAAAATTTTGAAATTTTAAATTCATGTATGCAAATCAGAGACTCCATATTAACCAAGTGACAAGAAGAAAATAGAACTAATACAACACTAAATAGGGATTTTTTTTTTACAATTACTTTAGAGAACAAAAATTGCATAGAGTTGACTCACTTCGTATGACCACTATAAGGTAAAACATACCATTGTGGTTAGATTTAGGAATTTGGCCTCATACTATTGTTGGAATTTTTCAATTTTTTTCTCACATGAAGGCAAATGTGAAATACAATAAGAGCAATTGAAGTTATATTTTTTTTCGTCAAAATATGAATTTGCTATGAATTTTTGAAGTGTTCAGTGCATCATGGCCCAAAAGAGTCTCTAGACTACTCCAATACCAACAAAATTTGAATCCATAATACTCATCTTAAAGCAGTCACAATATTTTCTAACATGGAAGGCCTAAAAAGTCAATTATTAAAATTGAATTCACACTGGAAAGCTGAAAATTCCTAATGAGGTCACTAATCACTCCATTATAGTCACGTAAGACATTGATTGAGGCCCAAATCTCACATATTGAAAAAACCCACAATAGACTATGTAATTGATATAGAGCCCCTGGTTATGCAAAATAACATCGGATTGATAGTTGCTAAGCCACCGGAGCAGCAAGGGAGGTACTAGCCCACTATTATTTTTCATAACCAAGGGCTCTATAACAATTAGCAGACATAATTGTGAAGGGAATCATTATTTTATAATTAAAATGAAGTGCCTGCTCTATGTGCCACCATTCTTTTCTATTGGAACTCTAACTTTGGTGGCTTCTGAACTATACATTTACTAAATTTCAACCATTTAACTATTATTTTATCAATTTATCATGCAAGTTGATTCTTTTGAATATGTATTGTGCCTCCTTTGCCTTCATTTGTATCATACCTTGTTGTCATTCACGCCCCGCATTAACATTGAATACTAGACTCTTTTTATTTGAAGATAGGTTAAGTGTAGTTTGGTACATATTAACGGTTTAGATTTCAATTCAATCTTGAACGTACTCCTACTTAACAATTTTATAATGAGTGAGAAATAAGTATTTTTTTGTTGAATTAAAAATATATATTTTCAGCTTAATTCTTCACCATGAAAACTTATAAAATCAAAACTATTAGTGCAAAATATTTTAAGTTAAGAAGATTTAATGTCAAAGAATCTAGTCAAGCCAGGTATAAAAAAACTTGTTTTTTTCACTTTAAATGCAAATATCTTGCAATCTATTTGGTCAAAGATTCTTAAATTTCTTCCATGCATTCTTATACTACTTTAGTGCAAGATCCTACGGTTAGATATGCAAAAAAATTAAAAAAAAATTAAAAAGTTTTTTACTTTTCGCAATAGAAATGGTTGTTTTGAGTGTTTCTTGATGGAAAAAAGGCCTTGGGACTTTAGAGGTTAAATTAAATTATATCAGATTTACAAAAGCATTGTCAGACTTTTCCAATCATTCTTGGACATTGATTTGATGCAACCTTGAGTCAAGTTTTAGAGTCTACTACAACAAAAAAAATGCATTTTATGAAGAAAGATAGACATGTTTGCAATTTTCCTTTGCAAAAATTGATGAACCCATATATGCCATTACTGTTTAGAACTTCAAAAATGTAAATTGTCATTGAAGATGGATTAACCCCTAAAGGACCAAACACTGTTTTTTGGCAACATAGCGATTTTGGGCAGCTCACTACGACTGGAATTTTTATTTTTTTCTTTGAAATTTTCACACAAGATGTGCCCATGGAGTAGCTTTATGGCCCAACCATTTTCATAACTTTTGACTACGTGGTTAAAAAGTTAATGCATGATATGTCATTTTCATTGGTCAACAGGCATCTTGGGCAGTTGAAAAAACTTCTTTAAAATCATTTTTTTTTAAAATAAAAATTTGAAATTGGTTCTTTAGATTTATATATGCATGGAAAGCTTTTAATCATTCCATTTTGATTAATGAGGTGAAATTTATGAGGAGTTTTAGTTTGAGAGTAGTTATGGAATCTCTACTCTAAGATAAACTTTGAAGACAGTCCTTTATTTAATTCAATTTTCAATATTCTTGAAAAAATTAAAAAAAAAATGGGTGTAGATTGTTTATTACAACATTACAACCATTGGAATTGACATTTTTCAATTCCATATTTAAATTCTTAACAAAATAGTGTTTTGAACATTCTCTATCTCTTTCTACTTACTATTTGTTTTCTATATGCTTTACAATTCCAAATGATTTGAAAATTTTCAAGCATGTAGCCAACTTGCTTTGAAGAATGAACCCAAAGAATAACCACCATTTTGGACATTTTTCATACAAATGTGACCTTGTGATGTGCAACTGCTTGGATTTTCGCAAGGACCAAAAAAGGATTTTTGTCAATTCAAACGCAATTATCTTGCAATCCACATAGTGGAAATTTCTGAATTTTTTTCTACAACTTCTCAAACTAATTTAATACAAGATTCTACAATTACATTTTTTCAGAATTTTTTTCTACAACTTCTCAAACTAATTTAATACAAGATTCTACAATTACATTTTTTCAGAATTTTTTTTCCTAAGATTTGGTAATTGTGTTAGAAATAGCAATTTTGGAGCGTTTTTGGTGAAAACATAGTCTTTGAGCTCTAGGGATTAAGTAACTTCCATTGATCAAGTGTTTGAACATACAATACCTCTTTTTTATGAAGGTAATGAAATGTTCAATTTATTGTTAACTATAACCATTTTGATCTAAGCCTAGTTTAATATTATAAATGCTTTAACCCCAAAACGACCCTGGGATTCCCCCGAACTTGTCAGCTGCGTCAGAGAGGCATTAAGAATTCAAATTTCTAAATTAGCGGACATAATATAAATGAAAATGTAACCGTATGGATTGTTGATTTAGTATGCAAGGATCATTTAACAATTTTAGGCCGCCACAAATTAGCCGCCAATATGCCACAGATTCACCTATTTTCACAAGTACACAGTTCCCGAAGCATGCCTCTATAGATGCTTTGGAAACTTTGACGCCTGCTGCGAGACAAATATTGCATGGATTTAGATGCTGTTTTTTTTATTGGGTGGGGTTTTACCTCTATAGCACATGGATCCCAAAAACCCAGCGGTAGGGACAAGATAATCGTGTCACTAGAATGCGAAAGGTCGTGCTCTTTGCCGCTGCCAAATTGAGGGTTCAAGTATAAAAAATTTGTTGAAAAAAATGGGGAACGTATTGAACGGATCCAAACGATTGATACAACATGCACCCACTCACTAACTACAAGAATTTTTTATGCCCAAATCGGACGGTGCTTTTGGCAACTAGCTCATTCTACAAGTCTATAAGAGGGCAACCCGGTGAACTGAAGGGTGGGCAGGGCGGGAAGCAAACGTGGCATGATAAGAAAATGCGGGTTAGGAGAGGTGTCACACAAATCCTACCCAGTGGCGACTTCAGAGTACAGTCAGCGAGCTCAAGGACTAACCGCTTCTGCGCTAGGGTTGCAGCCGTTTGGAGGTCACGAGCGGGAGGACGTTCAACTTGCAACTACGGTGGACGACAATTTCACAGCAAGAATACATAACGCAATACTATGAACGTACATCCACACTCTGCAGGCACAAATACAACAACCCACAACACCAAGGTGAAATAATTGACATCACGTTGAAAAAGTCTTCCAAGAATTCTGTGCGGCAAAAGTTGAGAGTATCGACACGGAAATGAACAGTCTTGTGGCTTCAACCGAGTGTCGCCCTAAAAATTTGAGACAACTAAAAGCAAATGCTTCCATCGCTGAAAGTGAAAGCAGCTACAAATTCAAGACCAACCTGAACTAAGGTGACGCTAGCCAAGATAGGTAAGACACAGTCCCCGCGCTGAAATCTCCATCGAGGTGGCACCCAAAAACATCCTTGCAGCAAATCGGTGTAGCCACGCCCACAGAGGATCCTCAATGTTCCTAAACATCGGTACCTGCAAGACAATCTCACTTCAATACTCTGGCTGCGTACTTGGGAATCGTATGAACCTTGAGGTAGCATGAGCCTTCGCACATGTAGGCCTCCCCACAACCTGGACAATAGCAAATCTGCTTTCGCCTGCAGATTACGCACTTGGCACGGAGCCGAGCATGCTTTGCAGAATAATGGAGACCATGGTCGCTACGGTTGAAGGCTGCGCTAGTGCGTCCAAGCCACGTTTCAGTGTCACAACACCAATTTGCAAGCGCATAGTGGAATTGTACTTGTGATAACACACACTTCTGCCTGGATCTCACTGCATTACTCTTGTATAAAACATACGCATTGCCAAGACTGGTGTCAAGAATGAACAACAACAAGCGGTGCCACCACTTATGGGACCGAAGCTGTGCTGTGTATTCCATGCGACACTGGTCTACCAAATCGACCTCCCGCATCATTTCTTGGTACTCTACCAAAATGGGAGAAGTATGATATGCCTTTCTGCCCTCACGCCTGGTCCACCTAAAGCACAACGTTCCTTTAGCTATCGGATCTACTGATGTACTGAGCAAGAAAACTGGAATACGATCAAACCAAACGATGGCGGGCATGCTACGAGAGCGGTGCATTTGGACAATGATTCCACCGCGTTCCCCAACTACGTGAGAGTACGCTGCCAAATTCGGAGGCATGCCAACTCGGTTGGGGATAACCGTTCCAGTTGCCAAAAAATCCCACTTCAAGAGGTCGTCAAACAGTTTGGGCGACGTGAAAAAACGATCTGTAACGACCACGTGGCCCAATCCCTTCAGGTCTGACACCAAGGCCTTCACGACTTTTAGGCCAAGGTCCTTCTCGGGGGTCTCACCCTTTCGCCCAGTATAGACTGCCAAATCGTAAACATACCTAGACTTTGAATTCGCACAACACCACACTTTGATACCGTACTTTACTGGCTTGGCCGGCATATATTATTTTATGTCGCATCTTCTACCGCGAT
Source organism: Antitrichia curtipendula (assembly GCA_951230915.1). Lineage (NCBI taxonomy): Eukaryota > Viridiplantae > Streptophyta > Bryopsida > Hypnales > Leucodontaceae > Antitrichia > Antitrichia curtipendula. Next base: position 4,484,746 of record OX579633.1, on the reverse strand, counting down.
GGGGGATCATTATTTCATCGACGCAGATGTGGCGCTCACAATTGTACAATTGCTTGCAAGTCTGGACAAAAGACTCTAGTAACCACCGCACTTTCGCTATTTTGTCATAGTTCAAATCAGCTTTGTCTTCAACTAAGGCTGAATTATCTACCAGGTGGACATTACTGCAAATCTGCTCAAAACGCGCCCTGTGCATGGCAGCCTTTACGAGGGGGCACCCAAAAAATGACCTTTTGTCCCAATACAGGCGATTATTTGGTAACTTCTTTAAGCCCATATAAATACAGACTCCTAACCAACAACGAAGCTCTTTCGGACTCAAATCTGACCAATTCGGCCCACCGTTTAATTTCTGAGGGTTATTGTATTTAGATTGCCTAGCGTAACAATTTGTTTGTTTACAAATCATCTTCAAGGTGGAGGTTGGCCAATACGGTTCAAAGAACTCGTTCACAGGCACTGGGCGCCGACTTTGGCGCTGGACCGGCCCTGGAGTTGGACCAGTGAAAGGAATTCGGTTTGGTTGCAAAGTCGTGGTTAGATCCTCCCAATATTGTGGGGCATAGCGATGCTCAAAGTCAAACGAATCGAATTCCAAATCAGGGGCATCAAAAGTACTATCTGCTACGACCTCAGGATCACTACCCTCATCCGACAGGACCTAGTCGGAGTTACCTGAATCAGAGTTCCCCTGCCAGTCGCCAAATTCGGCCTCCCAGTCTGCATCAAGTGTTGTTTCATCGCTCTGGGCTCCTCCGTCTTCGAGGTAAAATGGCAACTCCATTGTGAACGTTGAATCTTGAGTAGCCACGGTCACTTTGTCCACTCTGTCTTCGAGAACCACAAGTGCAGCAGCTAAGTCCTCTTTGATGACAGGATGACATTTATCCTTCTCCATTGCTTGTATTCCGAGTACTCCTCCAAAGTCGACCTTGTACATTGTCGCTCCAGTGATGATGTGCTGGAATTCTCGAATCACTTCTCCATTCAACATCTTTGCTTCGTCTATAGTAGGGCTTAGCCCAAGTACTTGACGAGGCAAACACATGTGAGTCACCAAGGATGAGTCTTCAGCAAGTGATATTATCCCTTCCACTGAGCCCTCTTGGCCTACGAGGTGCAGACACCCTCCCCTGTCGCTGCAGCTATTGTACCAATCGAGGCTGTCTCTGCTACGCCCCATGAACAATGATTCTCCACCATTGACCAAAGCCCGCTTCCCTTCACGAATGGCTCGCAAACGTTCTGCACTCTTGCACCCGGATCCCAGGGTCTCTTTGCAATCAAGATTGGTTATTGTAATGTCTTCTACTTCAGTTTCGGGAATGTCATCATGCTCAACTCCAAGAGTCTCCCCAACAACCAATCTCTCCAATGCATGTTGTTCGTCTTGCATGCGAAACAATAAGTTTGTTGTTATGCTACCTCTCAAACAACGTGGTGATTGTTGTGTGTCCACATGGATTGCCGGTTGTAACCAACCTAGTAGTGTCCCAACATCACGAATTTGTGAGACTACACAACGACCTTTCTTAGGATTCTTCACGGCATGTCCTTTCCTCCTACCACGAACAGCTCCACCCTCGTCTGAATCTGCACTCCCACCCCCACTCGCTTTTTCAGCCTTGCCCCTGCCCCTTCCACGTCCTCTCCGCCCCCCTCGTAAACCCTTCTTGCCATGTCTACAGGGAGGGAGAGCCATGTCTCTCCCCTCCACTACCTCCAGGGCTTGCTCTATCCCTCTTCCCCCCTCCTTCGCCCTTTCCTTGAATCCTCCCTTGATCGCTTCGCTTGTCTTCAGCTTACTTCCGACAAAACTCCCTTTTTTGGATCCTGCGATTATTATGGCCACAGCATCCAGTGGATTGCAGACTGTCGGGGGAATTTGCGTGACTTTGGACTCTTGTGGTCTTGGCGGCTGTCTGATGGGGAACAACTCTAATCTCCTCCGATTCATGGGCGGGCGCATCACAGGGGATGAAGCGCTCCCCGGGCTTATACATGCGGCCTCCATCGGAGACACGGGTGCCGAATTCAGCCCCTCCCCTTGCAAACCCTTGTTCAAAATTGTCGGTGCCTTTATGCGCTCTTGCTCCCGAAGCCTCACCCGTCTCTTGCAAGCTGGGCTTCGTAACTCCAACCTTTCTTGTGCCGCGCTTCGGGCTGCCTCCTTCGCTGATAGGGGCATGCTGTTCATCTTCGTCTGGCCAGAGCTGTCGCATCACGTGGAAGAGTTCATCCGGAAAATCTCTCCTCTTCTTCCACCCTAATATGTAAGCTACGTTACTGTAGAAGAGAATTCGCTAATGTGACGCCTTCAACACCTCCGGCAGCTGTAGGATCTTGTCGCATCGAGGGAGGGACCACAAGTGACGATTGTCCAAGCACTTGAGGATGGCTCTCCGTTGATTTGGGTCTGCTGAAATTTCCACAAGCCAAGTATTAATGATTCGCGCTTGTTCCAATCGAGACTGCGGCAATTGGCAAGGTGGATCGGACCCTAAATTCGCCATCCTGCAATCTGTGCTATTCCGGTGGAGGTACCAACGATGTTGCAATTTGAATGAAAACAAGTAGTGGACAAAAAAAATTTGCAGAACTAAGCTATCCCACACCCCACTACCTGATTTCCTAATCGAGAAGCACTCACGATTGCGTGCCAGATTTTGACCTCGCCTCCTTCGCCACCAATTTTTGCTGATAGTCGCCATCGCAAGTACGCTCAAACCGCTCCCTCCAAAATTCCACTCTTGCCCATCCGTTGTCCTTCTACGAATCCAAAGCTCCCTCATAGCGACTGCTCGCAATCAGGTAATGGAAACCCTTAGCCCTTGTCCTCCCATCTGCAGTCCTATATTGATACAAAATTCTGCGTTGTGTGTAAGCAAAGAACGTACATGAAAAAAAGCTTATTCTGTAGCAGGAACGGATATGTCCTGAAGGATGGACTTGAGGACCCCAACGGTCTTTCTTCGGGTTGCAAGCCTATGACCCAGGCTGAGAAGCCTTGCTAGCAGGGTCCATTTTGGCTTGGCAATGGAACCCTACCTCTGTTCAACAGCCTTATAAAATCAACACCATGTTAGCTTTTGGATTTATGAATTTTGTTTTCTCCAGCATTCAAAGCCTCACAACTATGTAGTCCACATTTTCTGCTAATTTAGCACCGATTTTTAATTATTCAGCCGTAAAGATTGCTTGAGGGCAGATAGTGTCCCCCGGGTCCTTTTGGAGTTAAGAATCACTTTGGAATAAAGTCCAACAACCAATACAAATTCTAATGGACGCTAATAAGGCCACATGATGGGGACTCAAAAATAACATGCCTATTAGCTTATATGCTATTATGCTACCTGGTGTATATTTATAAGAGCATCGCCATTCATTCACAAGGAAGCTCTCCGACCAGGCTTGGGAGCGGTCAACGAGGAAAAAGTGGTCTACCGTGGATCCGGCCAGGGACAAAAGGAGCATGGTCATGGCACAATTATCTCTCCAAACACTAGGAGAATGTCCCCACCATGCTTGTTGATTCATGCTTTATCTTGTCGGTTTGTTGCTTTGTGGACCATTTCTTACAATTCTTTTAATCAATTGGCATATTGGTTGGCTCTTAATTTTGTCAAGTCATTAATGCATAAGAATAACTTGTTTTGATGTGTTTTCGAGGGCGGAGATGAGTAGGAGAAGGAAGCAACCCAGAAGCTGCAAGGCTCAGACCACCCCCATTTCCTCAATCCTATTTGGGGGGGAATGTGTGGCGATGCTCTAATGCTAAAGCATGCCCAATTTATAGAAAATAGCATGCCTCTCTATTTCCAATAACTGACCACCATATATACGGAAATGGGTTGTATCACAATTATGGGATCATTCCGTAGGTGTCCACTACGGGATCATTTGACCACAATGGATTGTTCTACCTTAACCTCTAAATGCCCAAGCTTTTTGAAGTGTATTTTTCCTATGAAAAATCAACATGGACTTATAGCTATCCCCAATGAAGTAAAAAAAAATTTCAAAATCTAACCATGTAGATATTTAAAGAGCTTGCTTATTGGTAAACGTACCAATTTTGAGTGCAAAATTGCATAAGAGTTGCAAGATTATAACAAGAAAAATGTATGTTTTCTTTTTTTAGTATGCTACCCCTTCCCACAATATTTCAGGAATTTGCACATAATTTTTTTTGGTATTGGAGGTGACATGAACAACTACAAATAGTACTAACAGACTAGAATGCACTTTCAAAAAAGGAAACTTAATTTCATATAAAAAGCTATCAAATTCATTACACAATCCACCTTACAATTGTTGTGATGCAATTACTTCAATAAACAGAGATTGCAAATAACTCCAAATCAACATTTGCATGTTTAAATTTTCAACGGTGAAAATTATGAAAACACTTTACTCTTTCCATTGGGACCATTTTCAAAGCAAACGGATATGTACAATTGTTTATATCTCAAATCAAGTGAAATTGGCAAACTTTGCTCAAAGGCTAGGAAATGAAGTAAAACTTGCAAGCTTTACTCTTCATTGATGGTACATATACATGCCTTTTGCAAATGTCTCAAAAATCAAACATTCAACTTTTTCAGTGAAAAAAAAAGATTCCAATAGTTAACCCTCAAAATTGCCCGTATTTTTTTAAAATAATTGGTCAAAGGAATTTAACCCTTAACCCCTAAAGCCCCGAGGCCTTTTCTCCATCAAAACACACTCAAAACTGTCACTTCTATTGCAAAGAGCAATAAAACTATAAAAATTGTTATTTTTTGCATATCTAACCGTAGGATCTTATACTAGACTAGTATGAGAATGTGTGCAAGAAATTTCAGAAACTTTGACCAAATAGATAGCAAAATATTTGCATTCAAAGTGAAGAAAAACAAGTTTTTTTGCACCTTGCTTGACTAGATTTTTGGGCTTTGAACCTATTTAACTTAAATTTTTTGTATTGTTGATTTTGATTTTCTAAGTTTACATGTTGAATACTTCAGTTGAGAATCTAGGAAAAAAATTCAAGAAAAAAACACTAAATTTTTACTCATTAAAAAATTGTAAAGTAGAAGTAGATTCAAGATTGAAGGAATAACTAAATCATTAATAGCTCTAAGAAAAAATTGAAATACCATAATCCCAACGGTGAGATTGTTCTAGCAAGCAAATTCAAACTTGTCTATCAATTTTTTTCTGAAAATTGTAAAAATTGCATTAAAAAATGAATCCTAAAAGTGTTTTTTTCAAGAAGATGCTTAGATTGCCCGAAAAACTAAGATTGTCCATAACTTTTTCATTATTAGTCCAAATAGAATGAATCAAAGCTTCAAATGTACACAAAAAGACATAGATTTTGAAAAAAATATTTAAGAAATTTATTTTGACTTTCTGTGATTTTTTTGTGCTGCCCACCAAACTCTATTTTTGGCATAATTTTTTCTCTCAGGCACCAATTGAAATAAAAATTATATATCCTCAATGCTCTCTCAGAACTACACAACCTCAAAAAATCCCAAAAAACTTCTTTACAAATTGAGGTCACAGGAACCTACCCGGACCCAAATTGTCCCCCAAGGGAAAAACAGGCCTTTAAGGGTTAAACAACAAGCTCATAACTGTGGAAATCATCTGTTTTGACACTGTGTGAATTGTTGGATTAAAATAATGCAAAAGCACTCACTGGAAGTCAAACTACTGTAGATGATCTTCCTATTTTCCCACAAAATTTGGAGGATGAATAGTTGCACTTTTGACCTACACAAGAGATTTTCTTGTCATTCATAGGCCGCAAAACATCCGCTTCGACATGCCCACACAAAAACGAGCCTGAAATTTCAGATCGACCATGTACGATCGGTTGGGCATTTAGGGGTTAATCCCTAAAGGTCAAAGACTATGTTTTCACCAAAAACGCTCCAAAATTGCTATTTCTAATACAAGTACCAAATTTTAGAAAAAAATAATATTTGAAAAAATGTAACCATAGGATCTCATATTAAACTAGTTTGAGAAGTTGTAGAAAAAATTTCAGAAACTTCCACTATGTGGATTGCAAGATAATAACGTTTAAATTGACAAAAATCCTTTTTTTGTCTTTGCAAAAATCCGGGCAGCTGCACTTCACAAGGTCATATTTGTATGAAAAAATGTCCAAAATGGTGGTTATTCTTTCGATTCATTCTTCAAGGCAAGTTGGCTACATGCTTGAATAATTTCAGACCATTTAGAATTGTAAAGCATATAGGAAAAAAATAGTAAGTAGAAAGAGGTAGAGAATGTTCAAAACATTAAATTTTGTTAATAATTAATTTATGAAATTGAAAAATGTCAATATCAATGGTTGTAATATTTTAATATTCAATCTACATCCACTAATTTTATTCTTTTCAAAAAATATTGAAAATTGAGTTAAATAAAGGACTTCAAAGTTTATTTTAGGGTAGAGACTCCATAATTGCCCTCAAACTAAAACTCCTCATAACTTTTGACTCATTAATCAAAACGGAATGATTCAAAGCTCCCCGTGTACACATAAATCTAAAGAACCAATTTCAGATTTTTATTTATTTTTAAAGTGATTTTTAAAGAAGTTTTTTTTCCATCTGCCTAGACTGCCCGCCGACCAATGAAAATGACATATCATGCAATAACCTTTTAACCACATAGTCAAAAGTTATGAAAATTGTTGGATCTTAAAGCTGCACCTCGGGCACGTCTTGTGTGAAAATTTCAAAGAAATAAAATAAAAATTTTGGTCATAGTGAGCTGTCCAAAATCGCTATGTTGTCAAAAAACGGTGTTTGGTCCTTTAAGGATTAAGGTAGGAGGCTCTGCAATGAAACATGCATTACGAACAGACTCTATAAATGGACTGTGAAATGGACATGAGTTGGTTCTGAAATTTTACATGTGTAGTCATTGAATGAATCAAGGAGAAAAAAGCATTATCGATTGCAAGAGCCAATCATCCGCTTTGCTTTCCCCCATCTTTTCTTTAGAATTGCAAATGAACCGTTTATAGAAGACCTAGGTAGGGTCATAAATAAGGGACCTATGACCCCCAACTCGTTTAAAAATTCATAAGTAATTCAAAAATGCTTCGAAAAATACAAAACCACTTGGGTTACATTCTCCTCCTCTATTTTTCTCTTTGTCTGAAAAAAAGAGCTAAAATTATTCCCGTCCAATGAAAGACACAAAAAAAGGCGGAGCAGCCCTTAGATGTGCCATTTCTGAGCCTCCTTACCTTAACCCCTCACCGCCGAAGTCCCATTTGGGTTCAAAAACAGTAGTGCTTTTGAAGTGATGTAGATCTCAATGTCACTGAGTTATAGAGATCTTAACCGTACAATCTTGTAGTGAACATGTTGTAGATGATGTGGATCAAATTTGGAGTCATTCGACCGCATGGATTGCAAGATTATAATGTTTTAGTGTTGAAAAAAGATGCTGAAATTTTCCTTCTAACACACTTGGAGGTGAAATTCGATTCCTAAACCTACTCAAATGAAAAAACTTGAAACTATAAAGTGATTCAAAACCAACATAAAAACACATTGGTGAAAAAAAATATCATTCAATTGACTCAATATGTCTGCAAAATGGCTTGCAAATGTCAAAAAAAGGCAAGAAAAGTTGCAAAAAACACATATGAGGCTGAACCTCCTTCTACTAAAATGCTTCTCAGTCACTCATAACTTCTTGGATTGATATGAAATTTTAGCCACACAAACTAGACTAGTATGTGAAGCTTTCTCAAAAACATTTATTAGAAACGGAAATTGTATGAAGAAGTTATAAGCCACCAAAGTTCACTGTAATGCAAAAATGTCTGGATTTTGAACTTCGAATTGCTCCCAAGAATTCAAAACAACTTGGATTGACATGAAAATTTAACCTCAAAAACTAGACTTAAAGGGGAACATAACAGAACAAATTTTATTGAAAAAAAACATTGGATGAAGGAGATACAAGCCCCCGAAGTTGCAGCCTTCAAATGCAGTTTGGTGAATTCAAATTGAACCTATGAACTTTGATTGGCTTTCACAAAAGCAATAAAGCTTTTATTGATCTGAAAATTGTACCACATAAACTAGAAGAGAGAGCGCAACTTTACCAACAAGTTTGATTGAATTTGGACATCGGATGCAAAAGTTACAGCAATTTGAATTTTCTGTGAGGACACTTTTCGTCCCCTGCGGCGATGAGGGGTTAACGACATGCGAGTGCATCATCAAGGCAGCTGCGTCATGACCCCCCCTCGAGTGCGAAGGGAGGCTCCCCTTGAGCGTCACTGATGACCTCATAAAGAAGAAACACCGCTGATGGAAAAATCATAAATCCGGGAAGGTGAGCACATGGGCAGAACAGACATTGGAAACTCACGGTCGAGTGTTTGTAAGATATGGATGGACGATCCAAGCATAAATTCGGCAAAGTGGGGGGCGTGGGGCTTTCCCATTCCGCCTTTGTAAGTGAAGTTATGAGCATCATAGTTCTCTGTTGCCCGTATCTAGGCACGGGATGGCTCGAGAGGGGCTACATCATTTGCGTCATCATTCGGACACACGTGTCAGACTTAACAGTTTCTGCATTGGAGCTTTGAGAGCATCCTCAATGGAAGAAAAAAAAGAAAAAAAGAAAAAAGACATAACGGTAAGGAGAGTTGGAAACAGTAAAAAATAATAATATACCCCTATGGAACCTCTATCTGGCTCATCACTTTCACGGGCACATTAAGGGAGGAGGCTCTAAAATCGCTTTTGCAACCAGCCAGTAGGAGGGTGTGAAATGGAACTTGATTGTGGGTTAATGAACTTCCATTATAGTGGAGCATGATAAGAGTTTAGTTTCTCCTTCTTCAATGGATGGTTTTAGAGCCACAATGGCTTCATTCTTAACTAAGTGAATAAAATAAGACTTGGTTGTTGAACCCCCTTCTGACAAGAGTTATAAAATCTGAAATGATGATTACTTGAAGAATTCATTTCAGTTTTAGAAAGGAACGCATTTAGAAACCATCTTGATTACTTCCTACATGTTGCAATCCTGGTTCTTGAACAAAGACAGATTTATTTCCAAACTGTGCATACACGAGTTTCCAAAGGCCTACTGATCACAAATAGGGCCCCCTGCCAGTTTGTGTTTGAAAATTCATAACTAATTTAGTAATGCTTCAAAAAATATGAAACAACTTGTGTTAGATTCCTCGTCCATTCTTCTTTCACTAAAAAATATGTTCAAAACATTTGCATCAGAAGAAGTACATGAAAAAGGGTGATCAGCTCTTAGATGAGCGGTTTCTGAGCCTCCTCCCTTAGAGCACGGTTCACATGGTAGTTTTTTTTGCTTTTCACAGGCATGCTAGAGCGTGCCTCACACGGGTTTTTTTTTGTTTTTTTCACAGGTATGTTAGAGTGTGGCTCACATGACAACTTTTTTTTTCTTTTTGTGCACGACGAAGTAAGCAAGAGTCAACAACTATGGTAAAAGGGGATCACAATGACGACCTCTAAATGTGCACCTCCTCCAACCAATCATCTATCTTTGTCCCTAGCACTAGCAACATGAATTGTAGTATCTATAGGTAAGACATCAAGTGCTTATGAGTTTTGAGTGACATGAAAGGGTTGAGATGTCGTAATCGGGGGCTACTTCATTACAAAAAGTGTCCGTGTGAACATGCCCAGGATGTACCATCATAATGTTCCTATATCGGACAAGGAGTGAGGATCCTCTTGGTCGTGTAGATCCCTAAAGGTCATGTAAACTTGATACAATAGGGAGGCACATTGATTTATAAGTATCAATAAGGGTGCAAAATCGATGTTGTTGCAAAGTTATTTTTGTTGGTAGCTAGAATAGGAGGTTCTTAAAGTTTCATTTTCTAGTTGATTTGCAATATTGGGCTGTCTGAATTCTTGAGATGTTGTTCAATAAAATTTTCTTGAAAAATGAGAATGGAATTGGCATCTAATTCGAGCCATTCATATTTTTTCTATATTGAAGCTAGATTTGCAATAGTCTCTAAAAGCATCCACCTTTGGATACATTCACTATTGGTACATTTGCGAATGCAATTGATGTAGAGGCAAAGGCAAACAATGCTAGAGAATGATTTTAGAGCTTGCTTGTTTTTTGGACCTCCTACCACATTCAAAACAATTCAAATAGTGCATGAGTTGGAATAGTGCAAGATGCCTTACATTAATTGGGTGAATTTTGATTATTATGGTCTAATTAGTGTAGACATATGGATGGATTTAAAATGGCAATTAGATGCAAAATATATGATTAATAATGAAAGATGAATGACAATCACACTATTTGAGATAGTATGTAAATAGTGTCAAGCACTTCATACTAATAATGCACCTCTCAATTTCATGTACTTAGACTCGTGAAATTTCACAATCAATGCTTCATATTGCAATTGTAAAGAAGGACTCACTAGAGAGTTCAATCTCTAGTCTTCATAAGTGATTATTACTCCATTTCTTCTAGGGAGTGCTAGCATGTGAGCATATAATTTATGAGCCCATGAACCTAGGAGTCTATACAATAGACACATTTTTTGGTTATAGGGTGTCTCTGTTACAGGTATCTATGTTATAGACTCTTTCCATGTTATAAGTACATATATTATAAACACCTTCAAATGATTGCAACATTAGATGTTTTTTTGAGGGCACTGGAGTGCCGTTTTAGGTTGTCTCCAATACTGGTCAAAATAATTAATGATATTAAAATATTAAAAAATATTTAATTATTGTTATCCAATGTGGCAATCTCTCGGTTACATTAGTCTACTACTATGGCCAAGTTTCTACATTCCAGGACCTTGGGGGAACTTACAACCTTCTACATGGCCTGAATTTCATCTAATGGTACATACCTACAACTAGGTTGAAGGCTCACAAGCTCGTGTCTTTGTGCTCATGCACTAGCATTGTTGCATTTCTTCCTGCTCCCAAAAGTTTTCCCAAAGCAAGGTAGGCATTAGCTTTTTGTAATCAAATTGTTGTATAGTAAGGTCTACTTCATTTATAGATTGCCAATCAATTTTTTTTTAATAATGTGTAGTATAATTGGTAGATTTCAGTGAGCATAATTATCATTGCATCCTTGCATAATTTCAATCTAGCCAAAAATCTTCAGTTTCAAAAAAACAAAATTCCATTTTAGGTGAATTTTTAAAAAGTCAATTTTCATGGTTTTACTTAATATTTGATTGAAAACAATTGGTGATGAATTTTTTTTATTCAATTGGATAGATATATAAGGGAACATCCATATGCACATCTTTCCTTCAACAAGCATCTCCAAAAAAGTTATATAATTCCCTCTAGAAAGAATTTGATATGAGGCATCATATGAACAAACTTTGTGAAATAGATATCTCTGGATTTTATCTAGATTTTGGCAAAGTAATTGTACCATTATGATCAAATGTACAAAATTAGTTGTAAAGTGAGGGTCAAATACCAAAGTCAACTTCAAAAATTCACCAGAAATGAATTTTTTTTTCTTTTGAAACTGAAATTTGGTATGCTTGATTGGAATTGCGTAAGAATTGGGTGTTAATTATGCAAGACACTGGAATGACTCCAATTGGCAGTTTGGAAATGAAGTAGACCTTACTGTACCAAATCGATGGCAGTGTGCAGAGTACCGTATGATTGTGCTTATGATGTTCACAGGGGGCCAACTAACTTGTGAGCAGCGCTTTCATTGAATGTCTGTGCTTTTTCAGTTTCCCATCACTGCAAGTGGTTGTAAAACTAACTTAAAACTTGTATTGAAGTTGGGAGTTAGCCAAGCTATCTCCAGTGCGCACGTCAACACCTTGCCTGCCTGCACAGGCTCTGTGACCACCAGTTTTGTTGCACCACGTCAAACCCACCTACAATCCCCCCAAAAGGCCGGCATCAGACTGCAGCAGAAATGAAAACTCTTTTGCCAATCAAGTTTTCATGACTGCACAGCTGCACAAATTTTGTCACCAAATTGAGAGAGAAAAAGGAAGCAACCCATAAGTTGTGCTTTGGTATGAAAATCAACTTGACTAGATAACGGACTAGATAATGCTCAAGAGCAGGGAGAGGATCGAGAGCATGATGTGGACATAATGCCAAGTCTAATAATAAGGTAACTCAGCCTATGACATGCAAAATGGGAGCAAACCCATCACAAGCATAATTTTTCTAGTGATGCACATTTCTTAAACTGGAATGTACACCATTAGTATGATTTCGCGTATGTAATGTACGTTTGTATCTGTACTTTTTACAAATCTGAGGGTGTAAGAAAGAAGGGTTGTGTTACGAGTTATGACACTTTTCTGACTATCCAGTGGAATCTAACTTGAAAACCAGACTCTGCATTATGTTGGTTGGACACAAAAGTAAGTATTAGGGTTGGTAAGAGTTTGTGATACCAATTGTGCAATTCTTTTGTCTCAAAGAATTTCTTCCTACCCCTCTTCAAGATTTCGAGATTGTGTTTTGCAAATTGCTTTCATTCTCACAGGAGGACAAGTCTTGCAGCTTTTGACACCCCTCTGCTGTGATACTCAGCTCTTCAAAAAAAAAATATCAAATGAATCGAGATTTTTTATTGAAGGTGCAAAATGTTTGTATATGATGAGAGAACAGGGTGCTTGGACAACTTTGAGCAGATATTACAAGGAGTACGAAAACCATTGAAGCACTCCATCATTCAATAAATGATTGGTACAACTCGCCCCTGCAAACTAAGAAAATACATGTAATGAGGAGATTAAAAAAAAAATTAGTTACACAAGATCCTTGTGTGACGTTTTGTGTGTTCCGCTAAATGGGAGCACCCACCCCTCGTCTTGAGGTGGAAATGTTGAGGCAAACCCTCCAAATTGCCCTTTCCAATGCTGATGATCATCTTTGATCAAATCTGACATTTTCTCTCTCAAGTATTGTTGTATATTTACAACATCAAAATGGCACAGCCATGTCTGTCTAATAATTTGATGCTTGAACCTCCTAGTCTGACTTGTGTAATGAGTACCACTGATTGAAATGTGCATTAATTGATCATTTTTAACACACAAGTGGTAAAATGTGATACGTTTACAAAAGGTGCATTGAATTTTTTGCACCTTGCACCTTGCACCACCAACACGCTGAATAGATGTCATGATGTCATGATGTGCTTGGCAACTCCCCTGAAAGTACGTTTGAAATGAAACAGTCTTGCTCAATTCCTTCATGCAAACCATGTGGCAAACCATGTGGCAAACCATGTGGAAAACCATTCATGAATCCATAATTCCAAATCGAAGTCGTATAATTCTCAAACCGTTGGTGAGATTCACACTCCATTTGTGAGTCCTCTAAGGGCAACTCAAAACTGGTGTACTGAGACCAATCGTACTCCTCCTCCTTGGGTTCCGTGACAGAGGTGGCATCACTGGAACCGCTTGTTTCCATCTCGGACAATTCTTCCATTGTAAATCCATCATCCTTGCAGGACGCGGAGACATGGTTTCCATTCGTCTCTGTTTTCACAAACGGCATGAACGACAGGACTGCGGGTAGAAAGGAGTTGAAGGTGTCCATCCTGTCCCCAAAATTGGCACCGGTCATCGCATCTGCCGTTGATGAGTGCGTTGGCACCCTGCCCAACTCTTGTAAGTCGTTACTCGAGCCACCATCTTGTGTGTACCTCAATTTTGAAAGTACTTCCTTGGCTTGTCCTTGTATTTCTGATAAATCTCTGCAACATAATGAGCATGAGAAGAAATTCCAAAAACAAATTCATACATGTAAGAGCAGAGGAAACAACCGAGACTAATCCCTGCAACCCCAAATGGCTAAAGATGGTTGTGCTTCCATATCAGTATAGCAGTCCATATATGTATAGGAAGCTGCAAGGAATGTCATAAAAAATTTACCAATAGAAAGAAGAAACAAACCCTCCATCTTAGGACAAAATTTCAAGCAAACCAAGGACACAGGAACTGACGAAGGAATAAACATGTTTTGAGAGTTAGCTTCCAAAGTTGTGCATTCTGTGGACTTTCTGTGTTTAGCTTGGGCATTTGGGGGCTGAGTTTCTAAAATCAATGAGAATGGTGCACAAAACTATGTTGCACGAGGTAGTAGATCGATTACAAATTCAAATGGATGTCCATGTGAGAAGCTACGGCTAGATTCAATGTTAGAAATACTCACCGGCTGTAGCTGGTGAGATCAAAGTTAGTGACAGCAGCTGCACCTCGGTATTCGATTGCAGCCAAGTCATAAGCCCGTGCAGCCTCTTCTTGTGTGCCTGAAATTCACGAGACAATCAGTTCTTGTATGAAAATCACAAAACCCTCCTTAATCATACTTCTGAAAAGCTATTCTTTGTTTATTGACCTACTGTTCACTGTATTTAACATTTGATTTGCTTTCTACACTAGAACGTACCAAAGGTGCCAAGGTAGAGGTACTTGTTTCCATCAACACGACCAATGCGGGCTTCCCAACGTCCATTGTGATGGTGCCTGCAAATGTTGCAAAAAAAAACCATTTCACAACTATGATGCAGAAGCTCAAGCCCATTGGCAGTCACTGGAGGAGATCAGCGACCTTGACTGCAATATCTGGGATTTCCACTGATCTCGGCCGGAATTTGACTGCGTCAATTCCTCACTGCAGAAGATCAGTATTTTGACTAGTAATATCTGGGATTTGTCCCTTCGAGTAAAAGATCGTTGACTTGACTCAACCCCAATATCAAGCTCCAACTTCTTTTTAGTATTTCCAGGGTAAGTACCCACGTCTTTGAGCATTTATATGCTAACCCCTAAGACGAGTCAAAACAAGTCACTTCCGTATCAATTGGACTAGAAATGAATCATTTAGGCAGTGTAGGACGGTACCTAATAGAGAAAAGAAGTCATGCCCTACCATTTTTAATCCTGGAAACGAATTTGAAACATACTACCGTATAATTAGTTATAAACGTCTATTTTTAATCCATGTACTAAATTACCTGGCGACGCCTCGGTACTTGGAAACTCCTCTTGAGAAACCACTGCTCTTCCTGCACCAAAACCCAGTCACTTGAGTTCAAAACCTACACACTTTGCAAATACAATTAATCTCCAAAATGGACTATTTTGGGGCAAGCAATTGCTGCCAATTAAAACACTAACCTGCGTAGAGTGGCGAGATACTCCTCTCGAGAAATGCTCTCCATCTCCACAAGCTGCTGCTCATAGTCTTCCAACTGCCAGGAAAATAAAAAACGAAAACAAAACTATATAATATTAGTACTAATCAGAAGTTAATTAGGAATTATTAAAACTATTTCACAGCAATCTGTATGCAATTGTACCTTGAAGTTGATGATAGTTCCTGGACCCCAATACTTGAGAGCTGCAAGATCGTATGCTTGTGCGGCAGATGCTTCATCATCATAAGCCCCTTCAAGGAAAAAAAAACAAAAACAAAGTTTAGTTAGAATTAGTTATTTGACCCAATTTTTTAAGAGCATTTATTTAACAGCTGTCCTGGTTATTGCAAACATGACAGGCCCACCTAGATAAACTGTTGAAGCAGAGTCCAGGTTGATCGCCCACCACGTACCAGCAGCACCAACAACCAAGCGATCACACAAATTAGAACACTCACCACAGCTACCAACAACTACCACATTAAAAAATGTCAAAACGGTCAAGCTTGGAAGTGCAAATGGCGTGGCCTTTCTCTGGTTAAGAAAATTGGGGAGCAAGAGCAAGAGCAAGAGCAACGGTTTTGCGCTCACCTTGACGTCCTTTTTTGTGCTGCTTGTCATTCCAGGAGCTTTTATCCCACAAGTGAGCCTCAAACCTCCCCGTCCACCGATGCCTACACAAACAACAATCCTCCAATTCAATCCAATGTGGACACTCCTTAAAAATGAATCAAAAGCCATAGCCATTGCACTCTCTCTCTCTCTCTCTCTCTGGCCTGTCAATCCTTGCACCTTGTCACACACACCAAAGGAATTAAAAAAAAGTCTATAGTACTCTCTCCAGTCCCTCCTTGATTGTACCCCAATGTTCATAAACCAAAAACCATTCTTCAACACTTCTGCACACTCTCTCCAGTGGATTCTTACACCTCAAAACCAATCAAGAACCAGCACTTAAAACACACCCTCTCAGTCCACTCAATCCTTAATTAATCTGCGCATGTATATAACCAACATAGATCGAAAAAAACCCACACTTCAAACACACTCTCCCCAACTCCGAACAAATTCAATCAATCAAAAGAATGAAATCAAACAGCGGCACGCACTTCACACACTCAGATCTCTCCCCACTCCATCCTTGCACCTTCTCCCAGTCATCCCAAAACGAAGAAAACAGAAACAAAAACAAAACAAAACCTGTTACATTCCTTGCATCTCTCTCTCTCTCACTCTTTTCCTCTTTCCTCTTTCTCGCCACACCTTGTTACACCTCGATATGAAGAGCTTCTTTTCAAAAGAAGACTACCCCCACTAGCACATCCATCCACAAGCGCCTGCTGTTTCCGAGGCCGAGCAGTCCGCTTACAAGGCTTGCTCAATTTCACCTCCATCTCTCGAACGGAACCTCTCTGTCTCTCTCTGTCTCTATCTCTGTCTGTCTCTCTAGCTGGTTCTCTCCCGACCTACCTACCTACCTACCTTCTCCAGAACAACACAAAACAAGTCTCCATAAGGGACACACACAAGGGGCCCAAAATATTGGAGTTCGAAGTTGGAGACAGCAATCGACGATCCCGAAGAGGAAAAAAAATGGAACAGGGGCATGCAAGTGTTTGGAAGTGTTGGAATGGAATGGTTGGTTGGGTTGCAATGGGATCCACAGAAGAGAAAAAGGGTTAAGGTGTGTAAGCAGGCTTCGGAGCTCGAGAGTGAGGAATTGAAGAAAGAGACTGCCTGCGACACAGCTCGTCTCACTGGGACAGACAGACAGAGACAGACAGACAGACAGAGACACACAGACAGACAGACAGAGGCCGCGGGCTGGGGAGCTTTTCAGGTTTTCAGGGCTCTCAGGAATTCAGGAACTGCGAAGTGTTTATTGATTTGGGTTGGTTGGGTTTTTGAGGATTTGTACTTTTGCAGTGATTGGTGGAATCGTTTTTATGAGTTTGAACAGGGTGTGTGCTCTCCTGTAGACAGGTGGGGGGGCCAGTCAACAGGTGAGTCAGAGGAAGGCTGGCCAGGTGGCTTGGAATTTTTTTTTTTTTTTAAAGATTTTAAAGATTTTTTTTTTTTATATATTAAAAAAATAAAATTGGATGCCAGTGAAAGGATATATGATGAAAGGAGTACCGGTATAGCGCATTCGTTGCAAAAAAGGAGACGTTACAATCCAACTCGAGTCAGGAGCAGCGATCCTATAACCCTATCCTTGTATTTCACGGAAAAGCTATACCCGTATAAAAGGGGAGAGAGTTCCGCGACATAATTTTTTTTTGGTGAAAAAAGGCAGATAACAATGGGAAAAAGAAGGTGGTAATTTGTCTACATTTTTTTTTCAAGTAGTGTGATTTTGCGATCTTACTGTAAATTTTGGGGTGAATTGTTGCTACTTTATTTTTTTCTAAATGTATGGAAAAGCTAAGAGGTATTGCAAGAAGTGTAAAAATTGGCGATCTTTTTTGTTAAGAGTTGTTGACAAGTGCTTATTATGTGCAATGGAAATTTGTGTGGAATGGCAAACTTTATTGTGCAATGGAGGTTTTGATGTACAATGGAAATGTTTGTTTCACTAACAAGGGAGTTGAACCCTTCTTGCACAATGCAAGACTGCCCAATGCAGTGTTATTGTTCTGCACACAACAAACAACAAACAAGCCACGTTAGTAATATAGGTTAGTAACAAACACTAGCCTCCGCGTCCGCCATGTCCCACATACACCAACAATTCTTCACAATTTCGCAACATGACGGCAGAGTCCAAGTTCGAGCTTCGATCTTCACATTCCGTGCAGCAAATCTCTTGTCAAGGTAAACATGAACACCAAGTCTTGCAAAATCTCATGAAAACTATGGAATAAAGAACACTACAATGGCAAGGATACTATAGTGTTGAATTGCTTGTCCTAATTCACAAGTCCTCCTGTCAGCCAACTTTGACAACACTTTTCCACTAGTTAATAGCTTTCTTGTAAGGGAAAATCTCTAGGGTAAAATACTGTTGCCCAAATATATGCAGAACAAGGGGGAGATATTTTCCTAATCTATTTTTATGCTGTGATTTCAAGAACTTCAAAGTGGAGAAGCATCTCTCATACTTGACAGAGCCCAATAATAAACAACACCCTATTTGAGCAAGCTTAAAATACTCAAACTTGAGCTTATACAACTGGCGAGATTGTGAAAGTCTTTGCCAAGGCTTGATAACCGGATTCACAAGCAAGGGTGGCCGCACGCACGCTCGCAGTTTGCCTTCATTATGAGTTTGAAAAATCCTTGTTGTAAGTCCAAGTGTGAAGCGGACAACATTTCAGAGGCACTTTGAGGCTCGCCACCCGCATACAAGGGCTGGCCCTTATTCACCAATTGGGCTTGGCAATAGAAGTTCTTAAGAACAGCCAAGTGTTGCGAGAATCTGGCCTTAGCACCCTTCTGCTGCCAATATTGGAGGTAAATTATCCCCAAAGCATGCAGGAGTTTTTGGAAAGGAAAACGACGATCTAGCTCGTTACAAAGAGATTGCGCTATGTCTGTGCACAGTGAAACCAGTCAAGCCACAACTCAAAGTAGTAAAAGCAATGTAAGTGCAAGCCAGTACTCAAAGCCACATCTCAAAGATGTAAAAGCAGCATAAGTGCAAGACTGCAAGCTAGTACTCAACACCATCAATGCAAGCCTGAACTGAAAACACCGCAACTGCAAGCCATAGCTACAAGAGAACAAAGTTACTACTCATTCAAACCCAAATATAGAAAGAAATAAGAAACTGAATCACAATTGACGTGTTCAATCACATACATTAAAAAAAATAGGAAGCTGAATGGAATTACATACACAAGATGCTGATCACCAATGAAACGAACGAGAAAAAAGAAGGGGAGGCTAAGAAGTGATGCATCTATAAACTGGCGTTCGATGTTGTCTTGAGCGCGGATAAAATCTTGTTGTGTCACAAAAATGTGCAAGTCGGTCTGCTTGTCATGACACCAAGCATACGCCTGCAAAGTTTTCAGATCGAAGAGGAGGTGGGCAACACCAAAGTCTCCAGGCACCTCCTTCTACTGCATGGGAACGTCTTTGGATTGCACAGTAACCAAATCATGGTAAGTTTGAAAGTCCTCCTTGCTGTAATATGTCTCACCATTGACAAAAAAACCTTACCAGCTCACTCTGGCAAAATTTCACAACTTGAATGAAATCACAGACAAATATGTCACGAGCCTGGGAGATCTTGATCAGACTATGAATTGCGTTCACCAAAGGAATAAAACAAGCCAAAGAAAGTAACACTTCAATGTCAACTAAAAGATCAAAATTATCAACCGCCCCTATCTGTGCTCTTTGACCAAGACCACCGCTCATGTCTTGTCCCATTTTGACAATGAGAGTGGTGTAGTCGTCTAGGATCCGCTGTGTTGGACTCCTCATGGAGATCCATTGCATTTCCACATTTTGGAGCATCTTATTGCCTTTAGTTTCCATGAGATTTGCAAGTTTTGTGAGCTCAGCATGCCGCTTGTTACTACAACAGAAGTAAAAATATGTACACTGAAAGAAGCCCTCAAGCCTAGAGACCATCGGATACTTTGACGGAGTCCCACAACTAAGTTAATACGATGCCTCACACAACTGGCTCCAAGAGAAAACGGAGCCCATTTATTACGGATCTAGGCTATGACACTCGTTTTCAACCCCTGAAATGTACTGACACCATCGGCTCCAAAACAAACAAGTTTACAAGCTATCTCCTCATGATTGAGACCATCTTCATCAATCAACGCCTGCATTATCACAGAAGTGAGCTGGTCCGCAGTACCACCTTCAGACAGACAGCTCAAATGCAACAAATGCGGCTTCCTCTCCTAATTATCCATGGCATAAACATGCACGCCGATCCAACAGGTGTTATCTATCATAGTCACCTTGTTTGCACTGATTGAGATGACAGAAGCAGAATGCACAACGGACTTCAAAGCATTCAGGACAGAAGCATGCAAATGCTCGCTCATCTCCCAACCTATGCTTTCAGACCAGTGCTTCCTAGGCAAATTTTGAACCTTCAAGTGCCTCAACAAAGACTCTTGCCTCTCATAATCACACATAGGTCGACCAAAACTCAAAATTTGAAAAAAGGAAGAAAATTTTACTCCCTTGTGCTTGATGTTGTTCTCCAAACCACCGGCAAGTTGATCAACCATGGTACTGGCTTGCTTCCGGGTTGCCCACAATTTGCACAACTTGATGTGCTTGTAGTCGGATTTCAAATAAGTATCGCCCTTCTTTAAGTCTAGAAAGGGCACGCCATCCTCCATGCAAACCCACTTCCTCTCATGCTTCTCAAGATTATCAACTTTGGGGACCAAAAGTTTCCTCTTCTCCATGATTGCAGTGTAACTTTGGAAAATTACACCAATCACGTGTCCAATTGAATCAACGTCGGCCTCAGCCCAAAGGAACCAGCAGGCCTATACTTCCTGCCACCTTCTGGTGACAGTTCCCAGAGCAGTCTTGCTCCTCTTGCGCGGCTTCTTTGCAAATGGTTCCTTCTTCCTCTTCCCCATAGGAGAGCATGAAGTGTCGCTGAATTCATCGCACACAGAATCGGCAACTTGAGGGGAGACAACAATGTTCTCGGACGATGGATCGCGGCCAAATGGGTAGGTCAAGGACTGTGACAAGCGAGTCTCTGATACATGTGTCACCTCCGCCACGGGAAGAGCACTGGTTGTGTTTGGCAAATACTTCCCAACGCCATTTGTGTTCCAACTAGAACCAAATGTGCGGACCCAAAAATTATTGAGAAGCTTCAATAGTGGGGCCATTGGAACCTGCACAGTACACAGAAGCACACAAAAGTACCACAGAAGAAATACTGAAAGCTCAAAAGCAACAAAACGCCAACAGAGAAAGAACAACACCAATGCCAATTACGCCACCCGAATACCCGATTGTTGAAGCAGGAAAATTGAAGACTAAACAGCAAACATATCACTCCACAATGCACAGACAAGAAGAAGATCAAAGCATGCACAAACAGAAGAATGCGCGATGCAAACAATACCCGCCCGAACCATTAAATTCACAAGCAGAACTTGGGAGCATCCAAAGCCGCCTTTGCCAAGCACAAACTCCAAGCCCACAACAACTCCTTGGCTCCCTGCAAATCTGAATTCCTCATTCACTCGTAGCCCTTGTTTTAGAAGCGAAGTGAATGCAAGAGACGCTAAGTGCATCTCCAAAATCTTCACAACAACCCCGAGATGGTAGAATTTCAGTGATTCAGGAAATCAAAAACGCAAAATATGCCAGTTTTGAACTAGAATCTCATGCAAGCACTCAAGGCACACATCTCAATTCTCAAGTGCATTTTGGAGATGGACAGCTGCCATAGTGACAGTCTGCCAAAACTCTAGCGGAAGAAGCATTGAAGGCGGCCATTACTACGAATTTGTCTGCAAACCCTAAGCAAAAACAAGCAGACTCTGCTACTGAAGCAAATTTTGGGGGGGAGCTTGAGAAATTAGTGAGGCTAAACGGAGGGCTAGGATGTCGCCGCCTCGCAAGATGACTACAGCCCCAGATCGCGCCACGTATAAACCAGAGCCGCGTTGGGAGGGGATGAATGCTATAGGGCATTGGATGACTGCACATTTGGGTGAATGGATAGAAAACCACGTCTATATTCAAACTCAAATGTCGGATTTAAAATAAATAAAAAATACATGGATTTCGCACCCACTTGCGTTTGGTAGAAAGTTGGTGATAATTAGCCTGTTTTACACTATAAGAACCCCATGTGTGTTTTTACGTCTAAAATTTGGACGTTAAATTTTTTGGACATCAAACACAACATTCCATTCCAACAAGTTTTACTCCAAAATCGATAATATTTTGTTTGTAATCAAATGTTGAAGGAATTTTAAAATTTTCCTTCCAAAATTCATAAAAATAATATTGGTGATAGCGTTGGTGAATCTAACTACATAGATGAATCTAAAATTCAAAACTTACAACTTTGATTTGTATACCAATTTCCAAATATTCTTCCAAATAGTACTTTATAATGATTTTTTCCAAATCGTTAATTCTAGAGAAGACTCTAGACGTTTAGGGGCTAATCATTGCATTATTGTCATGTAAGACATTGATTGTAACCTAAATCTTACATATTGGAAAAAAACCATCACTACAAGAGAAAAGGGTGTTTAAGTATAGTCCTAGAAATAACATTTTAAGTAATGACCTTTTTAGAAGATTTTCAGAAAGAATTTACAAGATATTTGTGTCTTTCTAGTAAAATTCTATTAGAAAGACTGTCTTTTTAGTAAAATTTTACTTAAAACCTTACTTAAAAGACGTTACTTAAAAGACATGATGTCTAGGACACTACTTAAAACACCCCTTTCTCTTGTAGTGTTTGTATCTTTTATTCTAACCTCTAATGTTTGAATGATTAAAAAATTAAGTTTATAGGAGTGCAATCAATCTAGGATGGTAGGATTCTCTCTATTGATTATCAATGACACGTACTTGTTGGGGGTCAAGGAAAAAACATAGTCTAAATCTCTGAATTAAACTTAAAGGGTATATCTATTTACATACTAGCCTATTGCATTTTTATATGGTTAAATTTCAAGATTATTTCCCTTGTTTTTTGCTCAATGCACTAGAAAGTGACAATTTTGGATGAAATTTACGCACTCCTTTTAGAATTAATATCAATATTATTTTTAATTTAAAAATAAATAAATAATAACAATATATACTAACAAAAATATTACAAATTTAATAAATTGGGACGTTAGTGTCAAACATATTATTAAAATAGATTAGTGACGTAGCCCCACCAAAACCACACCCCTTCTAAAACTGTATACATTTCCAAAATCAATATGTATCCAAATATGGAAGAAATGATCTTAAAACCTCCTCTACCAAATAAACCTTGACCTTTCCTAACTTTTGCATATAGTATCCGAATGTTGCGTTCTTAGATGTATTGAACTAAACCTCCTTTCACTTGCCAACAATAAAATCAATGAAAATTTGACCAATCTACTAATAGAAACTATTTACAATGACAAAAAATGGCAGTTTGGGAAATGCCTACTTTATACCAGTTTTGAAGAACAAGGTAGTTTGCTCTTGAGGCAACTTTTTAAGAGCTAATTGCTTTTTTAGGAAAGCTACACTCTTTTGAAACAATTTTCAGTAAACTTCTATAGGAAGGAGAATGGAATTGGCATCTAACCCAAGTCGTTTCATATTTTTTGGACCTTCGGGAAATTAGTTACGATTTTTTGAAGTTAAAATGCAAAAGTGACTTCCTCCTTAAATGTACACTGTTTGTACATTGAAGAAAGCAAAATGTACCCCTGTGTCATGTTTGCTTTAAAAGCACAATTGCTTCTAGAGGAGACTACCTTATGTAATAAAGCATCAATAGACACGTCGGCAATCTTGTCATGGGCCGCATCATTTCGCAAGGGAGTTTCAATAAGGTAATTAAGTTAGGTGCTTGGGGGCTTGACTGATAACTGTTATGACTACAACCGCACATTGGGTTGGCAGTGGGACCACCCATTCTCGACCACTTAAGGTAGGTGGCTTGAAAAGCAATTCTTTTAAGGGCTGTTGGGCCTTTTTGATGGGTTTCATATGCCCCAAAGTATTTTCCCTTATTTTTCACTTGAAGAAAAATTGATACAAAATCTAACACAAGCGGTTTCATATTTTTTGGAGCAATTGTGAATTATTTATGAATTTCCAAAAAAAATCTACCATAGGCACCTATTTGTGATCCTAGGCCTTGCAAAACTCACTCATGTGCAGTCTAAAAAAGATATGGCTTGACCAAAAACAAACACCGTGGCATTCAAAAAATAATACACAAGGTTCCTAAATGCAACCCTTACTAAATTTAAACGGATCCTACATTCTTTTAACATTTATAAGAAGACAACTAGACAATCAAAATCCCATTTAGAAAAATTAAGTGGACACATCCTAACCTTGAAATGGACCTTCCCGGGCTCTTATTCCATCCATTGACAACCCGTAATTATGCAACACATGCACTAAGAGGGATTGGCAATCCATTTTAGAACCCTTTATACTTCATTTCAAAACTCCCTACAAGATTGTTTGAAGAAGAGGGTCGCTCAGTTTTGAGCCACCTAGCTTAACCCTTAAATGATAGGCTGGTCACCGTGGAAATCATTTGTTTGGATATTGTGAGAATTGTTAGCTTAAAAAAATGCAAAAGTACTCATTGGAAGCCAATCTTCTATAGAAGACCTTCCCTTTTCACACAAAATTTTGGAAGATGAATAGTTGCACTTTTGTCTTGTATAGAGAGATTCTTTGTCATTCATTGGCCAAAAAAGTCTTCCACGGTGTTTATGGGTTCAACAATAGATGAGGAACTTTGTGAGGCATTGGAAATCTTTTCTCATGTAGAAAGATAAGAAATATTGGGATTGTGATTTTTTTGTAATTTTATTTTCAAAATTGAAATTACTAAGAATTTTGGGAGCCAAAAAGTGGTCCGAACTTGGTCCAAAATGACCTAAACCTACCATGGGTGATGGCCAAGTGATAGGAACTTCTAATGGAATCCATGAGGCTTCTAGTTCAATTTCCCATGCTAACATTGCTTGTGTATAGGCTCTTCATGCTAGCACACAAGGACAGGATTTATTCCTCTACTTGTTTGTAACAAGGACACCCAAGATGTGTAATTCTCGGGCTTACTACACCAAGTTGCCTTGGTTGTTATATTGTATCAATCCTATGTGGCCCTTGAGCCATATGTTTCCTTAAAAAATGTTCCAAACCCATAGCCAATGCCTAAAGTCTTCCAATTTCGATAAGTTAAGAGACTACTTTCTTTATCAGTCCTTCCGATACACTTTATGACAATTTGAGACATGTGTCATGACCTTATCAGTTCCAACCTTAAAAACAAAAACAAAAAACATTTCATGCTTGGGTTGTAAATCTATTCTAGCCTTGATTGGAAATAATTGCACCTTATATGTTGGGTATTGTTCCTTAGTCGGGAATGGATGGTTCTATTTATTGATGAATGAAAAAGCACACCTTAAACCATTGAATTGATACCAATTCCTTCATGAAATTGCACTTCATACTTCAAAATGAAAAAATTTAAGAAATTTAAAAATTAAAATAAAATGAATATTTTGTCGATCAAATGTGATATTTGGCATTGCACATTTGGCATTGCACATTTGGCGTTGCACATTTGGCAATTGGTACTAGCTCGTTGGCCAAGAATATTGACCATACCCATACCTTAACCTCTGAAGGACCATTGTCCTTTTGGGAGACAAATTGGATTCCAAGTAGGTATCTACGGTCTCAATTTTTGTCATGATTTTTGAAATTGTTTTTGAAGATAGAAAAAACTTATTATCTTCATGGGAATATAATTCTTTTTCAATTGGTGCCCGGGAACAAAAATTGCGCCCAAGTAAGCTCAAAACAAGGGAGACCGGGCAATAATAAAAAAATTCAAAAATTCAAAGTTTTTTAATTCAATTTTTTTTCTCTCATAGATTATATTTTTACTACATGGAAAGCTTTTATTCATTTCATTTTGATAAGTGGTGTGAAAGTTATAGACAATCTTGTTTTTTGGGCAATCTAAGCATCTTTTTGAAAAAATAAATGGCATATTTAACTATTTTTGGACTATTCAATGAATTTTAGACTAAGCATCTCTATCCAAAACATTAGGAGACCTCCTGATGTTTGTACAGATCGGGAGATCTCCCAATGCTTTTATAGATCTCCCAATATTTTGAATAGATCCCCTGATGAAAATTTAGATCTCCCAATGTTTTGGATAGATCCCACGATGCCCAAATAGGAGATCATTATGAATTCTAGACTTTCAAAAGTCTAGAAGTAGTTAAATACGCCATATAACTTGTAGATTCATTCTGGATGCAATTTTTACAATTTTTTGAAAATAAAGTTTCACATGGTTTATTGTTCTTGCTAGAACAATCTCACCATTGGGATTAGTTAATTTTAGTTCCAATTTAGAAATATTAATAATTTAGATTTTCCTTTTATCTTGTACCTACTTCTACTTAATAATTTTCTTAAGAATGAAAATATTTAAAAAATTCAATTTTTTTTTCTTCTGAAATTTTCAATTCAATTCTCCACCTCAAAACTCTGTAATGCAAAAAATTTAAGTTAAGAAGATTCAAAGTCAAATAATCTAGTACAACAATGTACCAAAAAACTTGTTTTCTTCACTTTAAATGCATATATCTTACAATCTATGTTATCAAACAACCTGAAATTCATTCTATACATTCTCATACTTGTTAGGCCTAAGATCATATGGTTAGATGTACAAATAAAAATTCCAATTTTTTTTCCTCTTTGCAATAGAAATGGCAGTTTTGAGTGTTTTTTGGCAAAAAAAGGGCCTTGGTCCTATAAGGGTTAAAAGTTAGGCTATTTGTTTTTATTTTGTTTGTAATGGTAAGATCTCTTGGATTGTATGTCTCCTGGTTGCATTCTTGGTATTGTTGGAAAGCCCTCAATGAGGAAGGGTGAAAGGGCTTTGTTCCATGGCATTCCAACTCAGGGCCAAAAAATGATATTGAATTTGAAACTTTTATGAGCTGAAAAATAGAAAATTGCTTTTACTATTTTTGAATGTGGCAACAACACGTGGCACACGTTTATATTGAAATGCTGGAATAGCAGTCATGTTTTTGTGTGGGGTAGATCAGTGGGACTTGTCTTGTTTGGTGGAACTGTCTACTTGGGTGTCATTTGTAATTAATGGCTGACAGAGGAACAAGTTCTGAACAGCGTTCCCTAAAGTGGCTAAATTTCGCTCCGTTTCTACCGAAATTATTGGTGTGCTAAATGTACACTGTCCAATTTTAATTTTTTTTCCGGATTTGAGCACTTTTGCGATTGTCGTCAGCACTTGGATGACAAATCACCTGCTCATTGAATTTTAGTTTAGCATCCATCCGCGGTTTTAGGGAATTAGGGTTAGCAAATTACGTACCTGGACCGTTGGATGGGAGCTAGGTGGCTCCATCGTAGCCGTCACTTTCGCCGTCATGAGGCGGCCCGTCCCCTCCACCTGCAGTCAGGGTTTAGCATGCTATGCTCCCTGGTTTTGCAGGTTTAGCAGTCTTCGGCTCTTCACTGCATTTATTCCTTACGCATTCAATGAATGTTGAATCGTTGATTGTACTTTGAATTTCATGGCCGCTCCCGCTTCTTGGCCTTTGAATGTGCATCGGCTTGTTGGGGGGATCAGCAATTCTGCACTTCCGGCAGCAGCGCCAATTCCTTGCTGATGTGAGAGACGTTGCTCAATTGTCTCCTGTGCATTCATTCCAATTGGGAAATGGAGGTTGCCTGGCTTCAATGCAGGCATCAAATTTTGATTTTTGGCGGCGGTTTTCTGCCAACGGATGCTTCACTTTGGGAATTGGAGGAAAACGCTGGAGTGGAGAACTGGAGAGGGTCAAAAATTTGCAAGCTTAAAAAGACGGCACACCAGGCTATTCCCAACCTGAAAACTTGCGATCGTGCATTCGCTGTTGTGCTTGCATTGTTGTTTCTTTCCTTGTCGATTCTACTACTTTGCTCGTTGGTTCTGCTGATCTTCTTGTGTTTGATGTTGTTCTGCTCTTGTCCTTCCTCCCGTTCCGCTTGTTCGTTGTTGTCTTGGGGTGGCGGGTTGTGGATGCAGGCCTACAGGGCGAGAGCTTCTGATGGCGCCGAGATTACAATTGCCTGAAAATTTTCATGTGAGGACTTTTGGCTCATCGCGCAATTTGCACGGTCTTGGAAAGTATCTCTCGGCGCCTACTGAGGTCATGATATCAGAAACACGGCTTTCTGATTCCTTACCTAAACCGCGAGGCTGCTTTCCTTTGCTCTCGGAGGCCACTGTTGTCTCTGTGGAGGTCCCTGACCCGGTGCCGGAAGTCACGGACATGAAAGACAAGGCTGCTACTGCTCCGAAGGCGCGGAAACGTCGCAAAATTTGCTCGACCGCGATGATGAGGAGATGGCAGGAAGTGTGGGCTTGCAGGTTCACTTGGGCGAAGGGGGAGTTTGATGCTTCAGGAAATCTAACCGGGGTCGTGTGCAAGACATGCAGTAGCGTGAGCGGGCGGAAAAAGATCATGGTGCCCAAGGGCGACAACCTCAAGAAGCATGAGGGGAAGCGGTCCTGCAAATTCGACGGTGAACCTCACGCACATCTGAAGAAGGGTGACACCTACGTCAAGCGCAACTGTAAGCACCTCCAGTTCATGAAATT
Source organism: Antitrichia curtipendula (assembly GCA_951230915.1). Taxonomy (NCBI): domain Eukaryota; kingdom Viridiplantae; phylum Streptophyta; class Bryopsida; order Hypnales; family Leucodontaceae; genus Antitrichia; species Antitrichia curtipendula. The sequence continues at coordinate 4,456,209 of OX579633.1, read as the reverse complement.
GTGGTCGGGGCGGCGGGTGGCTGGTAGTTTTGCGGATCAGCTTCTAGCTGGTCTCGAAGGCGAAGCCAGCAGAAAGGCGGTACAATTCTCAACCCTGTTCCAAGTTTTGAGCTCTGGTCGACCTATGTGCGACTACGAACGGGAGCAGTATTTGTTGAGACATCTGAAAGTGAAGAGGGTTCCGAGGAAGCATTGGTCCAAAACCACGGGTTGGGAAATGAGTGAACACATTCACAGTAGTGTCATGTCTGCCTTGAAGTCCGTCGTTCAGTCTGCAAGATTTGTGTCGATCAGCGTTGATGAAGTCACTGCAGTGGACAACACGCAATGGATTGGGGTTCATGTATATGCTATAGAGTCGTGGGAGAGAGTCCCGCACCTGCTCCATTTGTCTTGCGTTTCTGAGTGTGGGACCGCAGATCACCTCACTAATGTTATAATGCATACCCTGGTCGGCGAAGGAGGCTTGTCGCACGAGGAAATTGCAGGTAAGCTTGTCTCGTTCAGGGCAAATGGAGTAAGCACTTTTCAGGGACCGAAAACTGGGGTGTCCACCCAGATTCGTGAGAAATGGGCGCCTTTCTGCCAGGGTGCGAGCTGTGCAAGTCACCAAATCAACCTTGTTGTTGAAACGTTGTCTAACTATCCAATGGTGTCTCGGTTGGAGGCCTTCTGTCAATCACTGTACTCATACTTCTGTCGCAGCCACAAACGGCACACTGAGCTATAGAAGCTTGTTGATCTCATGGAAACTAAAGGTAACAAAATGGTCCGGAATGTTGAGACCAGATGGATGTCAATGCGTAGCCCAGCGCAGCGTATTATGTCGGAGTACAAGACACTTTTGGTAAAAATGGGCCTTGATATGGAGGCCAAGGCCAGTGCTGCAACCACGACGAACTTCAATTACCTGGCTGACGTTGAGGTTCTTCTGTCCCTTGCGTGCTTCATCCCCATGCTCAATGCTGTCCATTGCCTCATAAAACTCTCACAGTCTTGAGATGTTTTTATTTGTGACTTTCTCCAGTCGATCAAGGTTTGCCAGGCAGACTTGGCGAGGATGTTCATAGACGATTGCACGGCTTTTACATCGCCGGAGTTTGAGCGATACCAGCAGCTGGTTTCCTTATCTTGCTCTGAACTTCCTTTGGAGTGGAAGGAGATGCCTGAGCAGCCGGGTACTTCATACCTATACTTCAACTTTGGAATCACCACCGTGTTTCTCCAATGTCACTGCAAGCTTACGGGTAATCAAAAATTCGTGACGGAGGAGGACTTCCTTGGCACTCAGTCTTGTATACAGTGACAGTTTGCCGGTATGTCCTGTACGCCCTTTTCCTTCCCTTTTTTTTACTTTACATTTTTTTTTCATCTTTCATTTTTTTTTCGTTTTTTTTTTTCATGTTCCATCTTTTTTTTCACATCTGATTGCTTTGAATTGATCTTTTCTTGCTTTGGATTTCTTTGCATTGATATTTTCTTATTGCTTTGTATATGTACATGTGTTCACTGTATTGTGTTTAGTTTGTTGTTATTGCTATTGTTTTTAGGTTGCTCTTACCTGGCCTAAACCTGGCTTTTAGCTTGTTAACTAATGCTCTCTATTTGCAGAGATTGCGCAATCCCTGTCGGATGAGCTTGATAGGCGCTTCCCGCAGTAGGAGTTGCTTGACGCATTTGGGATCATTTATCCACAGTACCGAAAGCAGCCGGGTGCGGAAGAGAGCTTCGGCCATCACTTAGCGGTTTTCAAAAAATTCTACGCTCACCCTAAAGTTTTAAATGCAGGCAATGCAGTGGATGGAGGGGCGAGTTACACAGCAGCTGAAATGCTATCTAGTTCGAACCTAGACAACCAACAAGGGTTGTTTAAGGTAACGATGAAGGCTAACAGTGAGTCCGCTTGTGCATCAGCGTCGGGTACAAATCCTGTCATCTTGATGTGGCGGAATCTGGCTCAATTGCGGCACCTAGTGAAGCTCATTTCAAAGTATTTTAAATTGGCCGAAATTGGCTGCTGTTTAGTTCTAGGCTCAGTGGAGGATGAACGCTGCTTCTCCACGTTGAAGTTACTTAAGTCCTGCCACCGGAACCGCTTGGGAAAACACCTGCCGCTCGTGGTGCGGATGTTTGGACAAAAATATTACACCCTTGAGAATTTTCCATACAAGGAGGCCATAGAATCGTGGTGAAATGCAGTGAAGGTTGGGCGGCACGGGGATGTGTGATATGCAATACTTTCAACAGTATCCTCCCCCTTCCAATATCCTTAGTTTTCATAAGATTAAGCTGGCTCTGAACCTCAAATTTCTGTTTCCTTGACATTGAAGCTCACAAGGCTTGGAGTCTTGGACGTGTTTGGCAATGCACTCAAGGGGGAGAACGGGACAGCAGGCGCCTTCAGCTCTGGAGATGTTTCTGGAGTTGAAATGTTTACTAACTTTTTCTACTAATCTTGTATGTATGTTTGTGTTGTGTGTGCAGATCATTGACATTGCAGTAGGGCAGACTTGCTCTTGTAGCAAGGAGGGTTCAAATCCCTTGTCAATGTTTTCAATTTTTGTTTCAATGGCATTGTATCTGCAGATGCTTGTTGGTGTATGTGACTTGTTTGAAAACTGTCAGTCATTGGTTGTTTTTTCTTTAGTGTGCTGTTGCTCTTTTGTTGTTTCAGAATTGGGTCATATTGGAGGTTTGTATTTCATTCACATTCATTTGTCACAAACTCTATTTTACAAGCACCTTTTGAATATCCACAAAAAACCGTCATAGAACACACATTTGGCAGTCCAAAATCGCACAATAAAACATCAAGAAACACACATTTAGCAATCCAAAATTGCAATTTAAAGAAAAAAACGAATAGTGACTTAGCAATGGCACACAACAAGTTGGATGAAAAATAGCTTTGTCGTAACACTGAATTCGTTAGATGTCGCAAACTGCCATCTACCAAAGGCCACAAATTTTATTCAAAAATCAACCAGTTTTTGAGCACTTTATCACACAGCTTCTGCCAGAGATACGAAACTTCGCGGAAGAGGCAGTTGCTTAGACACGGTAGTAGCAATAACGCTAAATTCTATACATGTATTCTGGAAACGCTGGTTCTGAATACCGGTATTGTAACATAGAAAGACAAAAGATGGAAAGAAAAAAAAAAAAAACTCTCAGTTGGTCTCTTTAGGGGTCGGCGTTGAATGAAGATTTTGTTCGTGCACCAATATTTCACCAAATATTTGGTGTTGACTCCTTTTTATTTATCATTTTGCATTTGGCAGCATTATGACTGTACACATAGTGTGAAAAGGGTGGAAAGGGGTAACTTTTGACGAGTATTGCTTTTTACTGTATTATTACTTTTTGTTGGGAGTCTTTGGCAACAAAGGTTAAGGTACACTTATGTGGAGTTGCTTTCGAGGTTTCTAGAAGCTCGGGTAGGTTCATATGAAGTCAATTTTTTAATAAATGAAAAGTGAATTTTTTTTTTTTTATCAAAAATGGAAATTTGGATAAGCTTTCCAAAAATAGAATTGATTTTTTCAACTTCCAGTGTTGAATACTTTCTGTAAGAAATAGTCAAGGAACTCTAGAAGATAAATTTTGTAGATGGACTATAGCCACCACTATTTGTATATTATACAAGTTTTAGGTCACATGGAAAATGGACACCAAATCCTAGATTGAAACTATCCCCAAATAGACAAAATACGACACAAAAAGAGAGAGTTGATGGTTGATTCCTATTCTATTTTTAAGCACCATGGTGCTCCATACAACATGTTCCTTGAGCTAGTCATTGCCATTGCGTAGGCCCAGTGAATCCTATTAGAATTGATATTTATCATCTCAAATGATTGGTAGTATGTAAAAACCAAGTTTTTATTATATCCTACTAAATCCCAAATATATATATGAAAAACTTTCACACGTACAACATGTTCCTTGAGCTAGTCATTGCCATTGCATAGGCCCAACAAATCCTATTAGAATTGATATTTATTATCTCAAATGATAGGTTGTATGATGTAAAAACCAAGTTTTTTTTATTCCCTATTTATCTATATGAGAAACCTTTCACCCTTTACTATATTTTTTTCACACACTTTGTAGTCTAGTGACTCTCGTATTTTAACCCTTAACCCCTAAAGTTCTATGACTATGTTTTCACCAAAAACACTTCAAAACTGCCATTTTTAGTACAAGTACCAAATTTTTGAAAAAAAACTTTTTTAACACATGTAACCGTATGCTCATATAGTAAACTAGTTTTAGAAGATGTCGAAAAAATTTCAGGATTTTTCACCTTGCGGATTGGAAGATATTAGCATTTGAATTGGCAAAAATCTTTTTTTTGTCCCTGCAAAAAACAAGGCAGCTGCACTTCACAAGGTCACATTTGTATGAAAAAATGTCCAAATTGGTGGTGCATCTTTGAATTCTTTTTCCTAAACAAGTTCTCTAAGGTGGGTATACCCCAAACCGCCACTTTTGCTATTGAGCCTAGTTACTACTATTAAACTGGTCAAATTTTCATATATTCTTGTTGGCAAGTGAAAGGAGGTTCCAACGCACCAAAGAATGTGGCATTTGGACATCATATGCAAAAGTTATTAAGGGTCAAAGTTTGTTTCTAAAAGCGCTCCATCCAAATAGGTACATAACTGATTTTGGAAATGCACACAACCTGTAGATGGCACTTTAAAGTCAGATGCCATTTTGGGGGTGCCTACCTTACATGCTTAAAAATTTTCAAATCATTTGAGATTGTACAACATATACAAAAAAATAGTAAGTAGAAAGAAGTAGAGAATGATCCAAAATACTAATCGTTAAGAATTTAATTATGAAATTGAAAAATATAAATCTCAGTGGTTGTAATGTTATAATAAACAACCTACATCCTATGAAATTTTTTTTTCAAAAAATATTAAAAATTGAGTTAAATAAAGTAACATATTTGGCCATAACTTTTGACTCCTATTTCCAAATGTCATGAAATTTAGTGCATATGAAAGAAACTCCTTGCTCCCACCTTCAATTAAAATTTCAGTCAAAAATATGAAAAGCTCCAGTCACAAGTACCTGCCCAAATTTTTTATACTGCCCAAAACAGCATGCTAGTCCTTTAGGGGTTAAACGATGCTAAGGCGGAAAAATGGACAATGGATGATTTGAATGTTCAGTGTAAATACAAAGAATGCAACTTGGTCATGGGGTGGGGGTGGGGGTGGGGGTGGGGTTGGTTAAGGTTAAATAAAAAAGTAGGTATAATTTTTTGTTAATGTCCATACTCTAAATACTAAACCTTGCAATTCATTCTATGGTGGAAGATGATAGAATGATTTAACCCCTCAAGAACCAAGTGGTCACAGAACAACCAATTGAAATTTTGGGTAGGTTCTTGTACAATCCACTTTGAATAAATCTTTCTAAAATTTTGATACAACATATATATATATATATATATATATATATATATATATATATATATTGAATTGCAAAGACATAGTTCCTGGGGGGATCACTTAGATTTTTTTTACCAAACAATGTGTAACATGATATAGGGAGGTCTTTTTAACCTCTAAAAGTCCAAGGCCTTTTTGGATTCAAAAATATCATTGAAGTGTTATACATCTAAATGTTACTAAGGTACAAAAATCTCAATAATACACTCTTGTAGTGTACGTGTTTTAGATGACATGAATCAAATTTAAAGTCATTTGGCCACATAGATTGCAAGATTATAATGTTTCAGTGTTGAAAACAAATGCTGAAATTTGCCTAGCAATACATTTGGAGGTGAAATTGGGTTTCTAAACCTACTAAAATGAAAAAAAATGAACTAAAAATTAATTCAAAACAAACATACAAACACATTGGGTAAAAAAAATATCATTCAATTGACTCAATGTGTCTACAAAATGGCTTTGAAATGTCATAAAATAGCAAAAAAGTTGCAAAAAATACATCTAAGGCTGAACCTCCTTCTACTAAAATGTTTCTCAATAACTTGTAACTTCTTGGATTGATATGAAATTTAACCCCTAAAGGCCCTTTGTCCCCTTGGAAGACAAAATGGATTTTGGGCAAGCTCCTATAACCTCTGTTTTTAGAGAAACTTTTTGAAACTTTCTTGTAAGATAGAAAAACTTATTAGCTTTGTGAAGACATGATTTTTATTTCAATCGGGCCCAAGAGCAAAAGTTATACCACAAAAAGCCCAAATTAAGAAATCCACAAAAACTTGAAATTAAATTTTAATTTTTTAATTTTATAAATCATATTTTTGTCTACATGCAAATCTTTGATTCATTTCATTTTGATTAGTGATGTGAAAGTTATGAACAACCTTGTTTTCTGAGCATCTAAGCATCGTTTTGAAAAATTTACTTACAGGACTCATTTTTAAATGCAATTTTTACAATTTTTACAATTATAATTTTTACAAGGTAAAGTTTGCTTCCAAAAAAATCTCATTGTTGAGATTATTGTGTTTCAATCCCATCTTAGATCTATTAATGATTTAGTTTGTTTTTTCAATCTAGGACCTATTTCTACTCAACAATTTCTTAAAGAATGAAAATTAAGTGTGTACTTTTTGAAATTCTTTTTCTAGACTTTCAACTCAATTTTTCAACACAATTTTTTTTAATTCAAAGTTCATGGTACAATTTTTTTCTACAAATGGCAGTCAAAATCATTTGAAATTGCATGCCACTATTCAGATTTTTTTTTCCAACTTTGAATGCTAATATCTCTCAATATGTGCGTTCAAACTTCATGGAATTTTACCACTTGATCTTAAACAAGTAAATTACAAGATCCTACGATTAGATTCTAAACAAAAAAAATTGTTTCATTCTCTTATGTGAATGTAGAAGAAATGGTAGTTTTGAGTGGTTTTTGACATAATAACGATCTTGGGCCTTTATAGGGTTAAACCACACAAACTAGACTAATGTGTGCAACTTTTCCAATTTTTTAATATTGAAAACGGACTTTGTACGAAGAAGAAACGATATGTTGAAGTTCATTGCGATAATCCAAAAATGTCAAGATTTTGAACTTCAAATTGCTCCCAAACATTCAAAACAACTTGTATTGGCATGAATATTTTACCGCAATAACTAGATTGAAAGGAGAATATAACCTAATAAATTTTATCAAATACAAAAATTGGATGAGGGAGCCTTTGAAATGGATATTCTCCATCCCTAAGTGGCTTTACAATCTAGTCTTCTCCTCTACATTACTATAGACACTTTGGATGATTTGAGTGTTGTTTCCTGCTTCACTTTGGGTGCTCTACCAGCTTCACTTTCCACTTCTTGAAGAATGGTATGAATGTAGTGTTTGTGCATGCCATTACTTTAAAGATTTAGGATTTACAATGAGTTTATCTTGTTGAATTTGCATATTCTAGTTTATGAATTATTGTTGTTGTTTATAGTCAATGGACATCTCATATTTGCGGTTTACAATTTTGTTATATGTGAGATGTATGATGAAGGATTCACTTCATAGGGATTTGTAAAAACTTCAAGGTGTATGAGATCTTGTTTGCCTTAGGGTGAGGGTTTAGGATTTGAATTATGGACTAAGCTTTGGGTGTGTTGTTTTATAGTGAGTGCTCATTCTTTGGAGTTTTGGATTTAGTTTCAAGTATGTTGATTTTGGGTTTGTGTTACATTGTTGGAAAGGTATTAAAAACATCTTTCCAATGATATATTGTACGCCCCAAAATTCCAAAAAATGCAGTGGAAAATCTAGAAAGAAGTCAACTACAATTATTGGCAGTGTGTACATGATTGTGGATAAAAGAACCGCCCTTGATTTTTAGTGCAGTCATTTTTTTGTTACAGTGTTGGAGACCCTTCTTTGTTTATTTTGGTTTACAATTTGAGGATATTCATGTATTGTATGCTTTATAGTAGGAAGAAGGCAACAATGTTAAGTGCTTCAAATTTTATTAACCCCTAAAGGTTTTTGACTATGTTTTTACCAAAACCACTCTAAAACTGTCATTTTTAAGACAACCACCAAATTTTAGAAAAAAAAAACTTAGGAAAAATTTAACTGTAGGTCTTTTAGTAAAATGATTTGAAAAGATGCGGAAAAAATTTCAGAAACTTCCGCCGTGTAGATTGCAAGATATTAGTGTTTGAAGTTACAAAAATCCTTTTTTTACCACTGCGAAAATCTGGGCAGCTGCACTTCAAAAGACATTATTTGTGTGAAACAAAGTCCAAATGGTTGTAACTCATTGGATTCGTTCTTCAATTCAAGTTGGCTACATGTTTGAAAATTTTCAAATCATTTGGAATTGTACAACATGTACCAAAAAAATAGTAAGTAGAAAAAAGTAGAAAATGAGCCAAAATACTAAATTGTAAACAATTTATTTATGGAATTGAAAAATTCCAATCCCAATGGTAAAAATGTTTTAATAAACAATCTATAACTAATGTTGTTGTTTTTTTCCAAAAATATTAAAAACTGAATTAAATAAAGGATTTCAAACTTTTTTTGTAATGTATAGATTCTATAACTAGTGGCAAACTACTCCAAACTAAAACTCCTCATAACTTTTGACTCATCAATCAAAATGGGATGATCCAAAGCTTTCCATTTAGATAAAAATCTAATAAACCAACTTCCAATTTATTTTTTTTCTTAAAAGTCATTTTAATAGAAATTTTCTGAGCTGCCCGAGCTGCCCAAAGTTCAAAGAAAATCACATATCATGCAATAAGTTTTTAACCATGTAGTCAAAAGTTACAAAATTGTTGGGCCTTAAAGCTACTCTTTGAGCACATGTTGTGTGAAAATTTCAAAGAAATAAAAGAAAATTTCGATCCGCAGTGAGCTGCCCAAAATCACTATGTTGCCAAAAAATGTAGTTTGATCCTTTAGGGGTTAAATAAATGTTGTGTTTGTAGTTTATATGTTGTGTTTTTTATTGAAAGCAAAGAACTTAAATTGCAATGAAGAGAGAATACAACAAGTTAATGGAAGGGGTAATAAACCTAGCAAGGGGCTTCTGTTTAATACTATTCTACCAACAAGCACTATGACTATCCTTATGGGTTATATCACTTCACACTATCTTCACTTCACTTCACTCTATCTTCACTTCACTCTAACTTCACTCTATCTTCACTTCACTCTAACTTCACTCTATCTTCACTTCACTTCATTCTATTATAAGGTTGTCCCTCTCTACTAGCACCTTGGTTGGCTACAAACAACTCCTAACTAAAGTAAGCCCATACATAGAGCTCACACATGAGTGCCTAAGTGTTCTACTCACTAATCTTAACATTTTTGTCTTTAATCTTTGTGTTTCACTTTACTTTTTTTTTGTAACAAAGTAAGGGTGCTGAAAATTACCTCTCCTTTAGAATTCTAAGTAATTGTTAGGGGGCATAAAATACTATGAAATAGAAAATTAGGTAATAATAGGAACCTTTTAATTGTTCATGGTCATCAAAATACCCCCCAAAAAATAAAAATCTTGGTCGCACATGATGTAGGAACCTCCACATGGAGTAACCTTCCTAAAGATATAGTTTTTTTTTTATTGGGGTGCTTGGATCAAAAGTTATATTGCACAAAGTTTTTTAGACAGGGCAAGTGGCTTCAATTAGTACAAGGGACAACATGTACAAAAGTCTTCTTCTACTTTTGAAGTTTGACAAGCATATAACTAACGTGATATATAATCCATCTGTAAAAGAAACTATAAATAATACAAAAGAAAACACTTCAAGAAAGAATGTAGATTGTTGATTATGTAAGTAGGTAAGAATTTTTTCTTCAAACTTCAAATGCTATAATATTGCAATCTAAGCAATCAATTTTCTTCGCACACTCCTACTGTAGTCTAATAAAATTAAATATGGACAATTATTTTAATAAAATCCTTAAAGACTAAAGGGTAGTCCAAATCTACAAAATTGTAAATTAAAACTTTAAGCAATAATTTAATGAACTTTCAAATAAAAATTGTAAAAAGTGATCCATAGAACAAATCCATATGGTTAGATTATTTACAATATTAACAAATATTTTTCAACAAAATTTAAAACCAATAATTGAAAGTCCTCCTTAAATTGATTATTGATTAAATATTTGTAAGTTTCACCAAAAAAAATCTTTAAGCTCAAAATTTTCAATTCTAATTATAATCATATTTTGATAATCTTATTTCATTTATTTATTCAAGTCATTTTTAGATGGCCATTTTTTTCTACAAGAAAAGTTAGTGTTTGAAATCAAGCATATCTGTATTTCTTTGATTGTAGAATATATACAAAGACAAGCTTCTAAAAGCTATACTATACAAATGTAAGAGAACTAACACAAAAATGTACAATCATTTACAATAGATGGATGAAAAAACCAAGTTTTCATGTGCTTGGAATGTATCTACATTCATCTATTGTTTAAAAATTGGATGATTGGTTATTAGGAATTAAGGGTTAATAAACAAGTATTTGAAAATTCTAAATACATAAGATAGTAATAGAGTTGTGAGTATACCGAACAAGACTATGTAAGAGGTCCCAAAAATGTTTAAGTTCTAAAAGCCTCCTCTAGCATAGATATATATAATTGCACTCTTTAATGCATCATCAATGTACAAGTAGTGCACATTTGAAGAGGTGATCACTTTTAGTGACCATTGCAATTCAATTTCAAAAATTTGTAACCAAATCCACAAAGGTCATAAATTAAGAAGCAACTCGGGTTAGATGACAAATCCAATTTTCTTTCAATGAAAACATTTTGTAAAATATTTCAAGAAACCAAACACGCAAAAATTACAAATCAATTGGTAAAATGTTGCTTTAAAGACTTCCTATCTTGCAATGAAGAGCTTCTTCAATAAAATCTTTAAACTATTGAACAATTGGGTCCAATAATCTTGCAAATTGTCTATTGTGCCCTTCAATTTTTTTGGCATAATATAGAAGACAATTGGCATTTTTCATCTTGCATTATTAACATTCAATTCTTATGCAATTCCAAATTTCAATTTCAAAAAACTAAAACTCCATTTTTGGTGAATTATTTCATTTAATATTCATGATAATTGATTGAAAAACATTAGAGATTAATTTTTAACTCCATTGTATAGATATGTAGGAAACATCCATATGCACATTTTTTCTTCAGCAAGCATCTCCAAAAATGTTTCAAAATTCCTTCTATAGAGACTTCAATATTAGGATGACGATGTCCTAACTTTGTAAATTAGATATCTCTATATTTTAACTAGATTTTGCTATTTGACCTTCACATGGTAACTAATTTTATACACTTGAGCATGACAATACAATTACTCTACAATAATCTAGTTAAAATATAGGTATACTTGTTTTACAAAGTTTGGATATTCGCCCCAATATTTAAATTTCTATAGAGATAATTCTAAATTTTTTTTGGAGATGCTTGTTGAAGAAAAGATGTACACATGAAATCTATACAATGAAATTGAAAAAAATTAATCACCAACATTTTTCAATTAATTATTATGAATATTAAATGAAATGATTCACCCAAAATGGAGTTTGGATTTTTTGAAATTGAAATTTGGTATGCTTGATTGGGATTGAGTAAAAATTGAAAGTTAATTATGCAAGACAAAAATGCCAATTGTTTTCTATATTATGCAAAAAAAATTGAATAGCACAATAGATAGTTTGTAAGATTATTGGACTGAGTATTGGACTTGACTATACGAGGCTTGCAAACTGCCATGAAATTGTCGCTATTGACTGCATGCTACCCTACGCTTGAGTCAAATTTGTTAAAAACTAATTTAAAATATAATTAAATATTACATGTAAGGAAAGTTTCAAAAATTATTATATGGCATAATTGAAGAGTGTAGAAATTAATTTGTATCCTAAAAAAAGATCCCAATGACAAGTAAAAAAACAAAAAATATATATATACCAAAGGTGACTACTTTATAAATGTAAAAATCCATGGAATACATAAGCTTATTAAATTTGTTACTTCCCCTCCCCCCTCAAAGACAGACTATATTCATTGAAAGGGATTGAAATCTAACCTCTAAAGGACCAAGTTGTGTTTTCTAGCAACATAGAAATTTTGGTGTCTAAAAGTGTATGATTTTGTAACTATTTTGGTGTCTAAAAGTGTATGTTTTTCAAAAATTTGGTACTTGTATTAGAAATGGCAATTTTTGAGCGTTTTTGGTGATAACACAACATAGTCAAGGAACTTTAGGAGTTAACCAATCCTTTTTTTAACTTTAGGAGGTCACAAAAGATTTGGTAAAGCCTTAAGTACTACAATAAAGCTTATTGATGTCAAAACTAGCATCCTAATGTTATGTTTGATGTCCAAAAAATTTGACGTTCAAATTTTAGATGTAAAAAAACACATGGGTTTCTTATAGTGCCCCCTCCAAATGATTTTGTATGGGGTCTAATGAATTTGACCCCAACATACAATATCAAGACAGAATAAAATAATATGTTCATCCCCCCTCCTCTTCTATTGCTTGGTAATTTAGCCCTTTTCAAAAAGCAAAATGGTTGCCATTAGACTCTTTAAAAATTTATTAATTGGATTGGTCTCATACAAAATTACAATAGTGGGACATTATTCCAACTATTCAAGGATATTTGGCCATAAATTCAAGAATTGATTAGTAGGTCAATCTTCTCTAATGACATACTTTATAATTGCACATTCCTTATATATAGAGATTACAATCTTATGAATGCTTATGATTGAATAACTTCCACATTTCAAGTTTTGAATACATCGGAGAATGCATTTAGAAGCTTGTTTGTCCCCCAAGTAGTATAGTTAATGTAAACACGCCTAAACTCTATTTAATTAGAATTTGAGCTTCAATTCTGTTACAAAATGGTCTTAATACAAAATTGTCTCAAAATTGTCTCAAAATTATTTTTGTTGACATGCATGTGCACTTGAAAAATTATTTTAGACTCTCTTTTATAAATTTACATGAGTTTTTGGGACACCATATTAATAAACAATATATTTTCAAAGTGTTAATTACAAATGTATCCCAAATTATTCCTAGCTTCTCATGTAAGGAAGGTTTATGTTTTATGCACAAATCTAAATGAGTCAATTTGCAACAAGACATACTTAGGAGTAGTTTCATTGTAGAAGGTTGGACATAGAATTCAATTCTTAACCCGTATTAGGTCAAAAGGGCTATTTTGGTTGCCTCTTACTTATTTCCAAAGTCAAATTTTAAGCCTCATGTCTTTACAACTTAAGAAATATGATCTAATTAACCCCTCAAGTTCCTTGACTATATTTTCATCAAAAATGCTCAAAAAAGGCCATTTCTAGTACAAGTATCAAATTTGGGGAAAAAATAAATTGGGACACATGTAATTGTAGAATCTTGTAATACGTTGGTTGAGAAGATCCCGAATTTCTTTTCAAAATTGTAAGATTTTAGCATTTGAATTGTCAACATTCCATTTTTGGCCCAACAAAAAACAAGTCATTTGTAATTCACAAGGTCACATTTGTATGAAAAATGTCCATGTTGTTGGTGCTTCTTTAGATTCATTCTTCAAGGCAAGTTGGCTACATGCTTGAAAATTTCCAAATCATTTGGAATTGTACAACATATAGGAAAAAAATTTAAACTGTAGAAAGAAGTAGATAATGATTCAAAAATACTAAATTGTTGAGAATTTAGTTACAAAATTTACAAAATGCCTATTCCAATGGTTATAAGCAAACTATATCCTATGATTTTATTTCATTTCTATAAATATTGAAAAATAAGTTAAATATAGTATTTCAAAGTTCATTTTAGAGTAGAGAATCTATAATTGCAAAAAGAGTAAAATTCCTTATAACTTTCATTTTATTAATAAAAATGGAATGATTCAAAGCTCTCTATGTAAATTTAGAAAACCAATTTCAAAAATTTTATTTATGAAAAAAGTGATTTTTTATAATCTGCCCAATCTACTTGGCAAAGAAAAAAAAACTACAATAATTTTTTAACCATGTAGTCAAAAATTATGAAAATTGTTGGGCCTTAAAGTTACTCTTTGAGGATATGTTGTGTGAAAATTTCAAAGAAAATAAAATAAAAACTCCATTTGTAGTAGGTTGCCCAGAATCGCTATGTTGCCCAAAACGTAGTTTGGTCCTCTAGGGCTAATCCCTTAATCCCTAAAGGACCAGGGGTGTTTGAGCATAGTCCTTGTTTTTTTGACTAGCTCTTGTAACAAGCATAATTCTTCATTTATGTGGAATAATTTTGATGGTTGCCACCGTTGAAATAAAACAAGACTTATTTAGCTTTCCTATAAAAAAGATCAACAAAATCGCACAATTTTTGAGAAAATGCCACCATTGACAAGATTGATGAAAGATGTTTGGTTAGGGAATACTTTGTATGTACGCTAATATCAAAATGTTGGAATTGGAATGCTCAAAAAGGCTCTAAAATTTATGATTTTTTTTCCACATGTGCATGTCATTATAGTATTAATGTGTAAATGTTTTTAAATCATTTTAGGTGTAGAAAAAAAGATGTGAGAATGTGAAGTAATGGCCTACAATGCCTTTTTCCTTCTCAAAAAGTTCACCAAAATTGCACACTCGATCATTTCTCATTCAAATTGCACTGACAAATTCAACAGATAAAAACATCTAGGGTCTCTTTGTTGCTTATAGATTGTTATTGAAGTTCTCATATCAAATTTTTTACTAATGTAGTTGTAGAATCCATGTTGTGGCCTTATGATCCTTTAGGAGTTAATCTCCAATGCCCAAGCCTTTTGAAGTGTATATTTTTTATGAAAACTGAACATAGAATTTTAATTATATCCAATGAAGTAAATTGTTTCCTTCTCAAAATCTAACCATATAGATGTTTAACCCCTAAAGGACTAGCATGTGTTTCTTGGCAACATATAAATTTTGTGCAGGTACCTGTAACTAGAGATTTGGATATTTTAAGTTGAAATTTTAATAGAAGGTGTGGACAAGGAATATCTTACATATACACTATATTTCATAACATTTGGAAAAACGAGTCAAAAGTTATGGCCTAATACGTTATTTTTATCCCGGTTGGGCAGTCCGGGCAGATTTTTAAAAATCACTTTTTTCAAAAACAAAAATGTGAAATTTATTCTTTTGGAGCTATATATATGTTGAAAGCTTTGAATCATTCCATTTAGATCAATGAGTCAAAAGTTATGAGAAGTTTTAGTTTGCAAGCAATTATGGATTCTCTACTCCAAAATAAACTTTTAATTCCTTTATCTTACTCAATTTTCAATATTTTTTGAAAAAAAAAAAATCAAAGGATGTAGATTGTTTATTACAACATTGCAACCATTGGGATTGGCATTTTTCAATTCCATAACTAAATTCTGAATAATTATGTATTTTAAATCTTTCTCTACTTCTTTCAACTTACTATTTTTTTCCTATATGTTGTACAATTCCAAATAATGTGAAAATTTTCAAGCATGTAGTCAATTTATTTAGGAAAAAGAATCCAAAGAAGCACCAACATTTTCAACATTTTTTCTTAGAAAAGTGAGCTTGTGAAGTGCAGCTGCCCTATTTTTCGTAGGGCCAAAAAAATGATTTCAGTAAATTTAAATGCTTATATCTTGCAATTCATGTAGTGAAAATTTCTAAATTTTTTGAGGTTGGAGGTGACATGAACGACTAAAAATAGTGCTAGCATACTAAAGTGCACTTTCAAAAAACTTAATTTCATATGAAAAGCTATTAAATTCATTACACAATCCACCTTGCAATTGTTGTAATGTAGTTTTTTTAGCAAATAGAAATTGCAAATAACTCCAAATTAACACTTGCATGTTTAAATTTTGAACGGTGAAATCATGAAAACACTTACTCTTTCCATTAGAACCATTTTCAAAACAAATGCATATGTGTAATTGTTTAGATCTCAAATCAAGTGAAATTGACAAACTTTGCTCAAAGCTAGGAAATGAAGTAAAATTTGCAAGCTTTACTCTTCACTAATGGTATATATGTGCCTTTGCATACCTTTCAAAAATCAAATATTTAACTTTTTAGTGAAAAATGAAAGAATTCAATAGTTAACCCTCAAAATTGCCCTTGAAAAAAATTAATTGGTCAAAAAAATTTAACTGCCCACATCAAAATGAGCCTGAAATTTTAGATTGACCATGTATGGTTGGTTGGGCATTTAGGGGTTAACCCCTAAAAGACCATAGTTCCTTCAGAGGACAAATGGGAAATTGGACAGGTATCTAAGGGCTCAATTTCTATCATGATTTTTTGAATTTTTTCTTGAAGATAGAAAAAATGATTAGCTTCATGGGAATATAATATTTTTTCAATCGGTGCCCGGGAACAAAAGTTATGCCCAAATAAGCTCAAAATAGGGGAGATGGGGCAAAAAAAATATTTCAGAAATTGATTTATCTTATTTTGATTTTTTTTATTGTCATCGGTCATATTTTTGTATACATGGAAAGTTTTGATTCATTCTATTTGGATTTGTTATGAGAAAGTTATAGACAATCTTGTTTTATGGACAATTAGAAATTCTTATTGAAAACCCCCCTTGTAAGATTCATTTTTTAATGCAATTTTTACAATTTTTCATAAACAAAAGTTCCACATGATTTAGTTTGCTTCCTAGAACAATCTCACCGTTGGAATTAGTGTGTTTTAATTCCTCTTTAGAGGTATTATTTGTTTAGATTTTCCTTCTATCTCCTACCTACTTCTACTTAATAAATTTTTAAAGAACAAAAATTAAGTATATTTGAATTTCTTTTTTTTCCTAGACTCTAAATTTAATTTCTCACAATGAAGATTTAAAGCTCAAAACTTTGTAGAGCAAAAAATTTAATTTAAAAAGGTTCAAAGTCAAATAGTTTAGTCTGCAATGTGTTGAATTTTTTTTTTTTTTTTTCACTTTAAACACAAATATCTTGCAATCTATGAAATCAAAAATTTTGGAATATTTTATGCACATTCTCATACTAGTTAGGTGTAAGATCCTATAGTTAGATGTGCAAAAAAAAATTCAAATTTTTTTACTCTTTGCTTTAGAGTGTTTTTTGACAGAAAAAGGCCTTTATACTTTAGAGGTTAAGTAGCGCTTTGACATCCAAATTTTAGAAGATGAATAGAGAGGTTCCATCTAGGAGCTTTTGTAACCATTAAAATTTTCATTCATCCAATTCAATGCTTAATTTTTTTTTTAATACACTTTCTATATGATGAATTTGATTAAAATTGAAGTAAATAATACTCCCTCCATCCCAAAATGATCCTCATGTTGGACAAAATGTTATAGATTAAGGTAGAAAAAAACATTTAAGAAATTTGTTTAGTGTTGTAAGTAGAGTTTGATGCAGTCCAAGTGTCCTAGAAACTTTGAGTTTTTGAGCCCTTTTAAAAGTGCAATTTTAAAATATTTAACCCCTAAAGGACTGTGACTATGTTTTTACTAAAAACGCTCCAAAATTGCAATTTCTAGTACAAGTATCAAATTTCAGAAAAAATATATATATTTGGACACATGTAACCATAACATCTTGTAGTAAGCTAGTTTGAAAAGATGTGGAAAAAAATTCAAAAATTTCCACTGTATAGATTGCAAGATATTTGTGTTTGAAGTGACAAAAATCTTTTTGGGGCCCTGCAAAAAACCAGGAAACTACACTTCCCTAGATCACATTTGTATGAAAAAATGTCCAAAATGGTGGTGATTCTTTGGATTCTTTTTTCAAAACAAGTTGGCTACATGCTTGAAAATATTCAAATCATTTGGAATTGTACAACATGTAGGAAAAAATAATAAGTAGAAAGAAATAGAAAGTGATTCAAAATACTAAATTATAGAGAATTTAGTTATGGAGTTGAAAAATGCCAATTCCAATGGTTGTGATGTTCTAATAAACAGTCTACATCTTGAGATCTTATTTTTTTCAAAAAACATTGAAAATTGAGTAAAGTAAAGGAACTGAAAGTTTATTTTAGAGTAGAGAATTCATAACTGCACGCAAACTAAAACTCCTCATAAATTTTGACTCATTGATCAAAATGGAATGATTAAAAGCATTTTACATACACAAAACTCTAAAAAAACAATTTCAAATTTTTATTTTTGAATTATTATTTTTTTCTTATATGCCCATATTTCACGTCCGATTTTAAAAGTAACATATTAGGCCATAACTTTTGACTTGTATTTCCAAATGTCATGAAATTTATTGCAATTCATATGTCCTGCCCAAAATCTCTATGTTGCCAATAAATGCATGCTGGTCTTTTAGGGGTTAAAAGTGGAATTTGGGGGGCATTTTCAAAGAGTACTAGTGGGCACTTGGTTATTGAATGTAAGGTTGTCATGTTGTGGACAATTAGTATGGGCCCAAGACCATGATTGTATGGACCTCTCTTCCACCTTCCAAAGCTTCATCTCCTTCAATTGGGCAAAGAAACATAAAACATAAGAACAAACAATGTTGATTGACTTTTTCAGTCACTTCATTTGTCTTTTGATTGACTTTTTTAGTCATTTCATTTGTCTTTTGATTGATGATTGCATGGATGGAGGGGGAACTATAATCCTAAGTAGCAATTGAAATCCGAATTTGACCGATTCGCTATGTCACAAAGTGCCATAACATTCAAGAGCTGTGAGAGCAGCTGCCTTCCCTCTGACGGAATGATGTGGTATATTCCACACCCAACATTAGCTAATAAGACACGCGTCAATAATGTCAGACTTCTGCTCAGTGCCAAGGTCATGACTGCACAATCGGGTTACTGGGAAATTGAACACTTTCAATTTCACAAGAACACAGAATAATAGCTTAGAAAAAATGACAAACAATTTAGTGAGGTCAATAATTCCAGTGTTTGAATTCCCTCACATTGCATTGTAAGCCATTCACGTTTTGTGAGTTGGAATTAGAAGACAATTCTTTATGTACATATGGGGTGGTAGGAGGTAGAACAACCCATGCGGGATATGTAATTTAGAGTTTGTAATTTCTCAACCGCTCATAGTTAAGTTTAAAGTAGGAATTGTGTTAAAATTATAATTTCAGACCTCATTTAGGCATAGTGGAATACCTTTTTTCAAAATACTTTGAACTAAAATAAGTTGGAGAATCAAGTTAAATTTCATTTCCAAAAATCCGTTTGAGATTTTAATCTTCCACTCAAAAGTTATAGACAAATTTCATAGAGGGGTTTAAAAGGATTTTTTTTTGACATTTTCATACATCCTCTCTGAAATTTGTCCATAACTTTTGAGTGGAAGATCTAAATCTAAAAAGGATTTTTGGAGATGAAACTAAGCTTGATTCCACAACTTATTTTAGTTCAAATTTTTTTGAAAAAAGGCATTCCACTATGCCTAAATGAGGTCTGAAATTATAATTTTAACACAATTCCTACTTTAGACTTAACTATGAGCGGTTGAGAAATTACAAACTCTAAATTACATATCCCACATGGTTTGTTCTATCTCCTACCACCCCAAGTGTACATAAAGAGATTCTCTTTTCTACAAAATAAATCATAGTAAATTATTGATGGCAAATAGTTAGATTTCATTGGTATAATATCCAATGAAGTCTTTGAGTTTTGACAGACCATCTATCTTTAAAATTATTTGTTTGTATATTTTGTCCTAGAATTAGCCAAAAAAATAGATCGCACCATAAATGTACTGCCATTGTCTCGGTCCTGAAGCATACATTAATAACATGTGGATGCATTTCGTGGATGAAGACTTCAGAGAGGCAAAGGCAGCCTCTCTGAAGGCTCTTGAATGTTATGGCAACAAGAAGATCATTTGGGGACAAAAAATTAAGAGCAACAAGAGGATCATTTGGGGGACAGAGGGAGTACTCATTAACCAAAGATACAAGAAAAATATATATTTAAAAATTCAAGAAAGCGGATTTGGGTGTTAAGGTGGGGGTTAACGTCCCGCATGTGGTTGAGAAGTGGCCCAATACTGACAGAGTTCCTCCAAGCAAGAGAGGCGTCTGATTTTCAGTACAATTGCCAGGAAACTGAAATTATGCAGCCGAGGTCGGATGGCTCATGGCTGCATGGGCAAGGATCATTGACTGTTTTGGATTGTTGCATCCCCCCATTGGACATCTACTGTGGTACACGTTCTTCCATTTTATTTCATTTTATTTTATTTTAGAGACAAAATTAGTACTAGCAGTGGATTCTGCACCGACCACCTCCTTGCACTTTACTTTGCATGCATGCAAGCAGAGATATCAAATTCCATAAGTTACAATTTTCATATTTCCAAGCAAGTGGAGTAGGGACGAACATGTGTCAATCAAATCCAAAAATAAACTTCAAGGAGTGGGGTCATGGAGCTAGGATGGTTCAGGTGGAGGATGTTAACCCTTAAATGCTCAGCACTTGGCATACGGTTTTCGAATTATGGAGTACAATACCATATGCCTAGCAATAAAGAGAATGAATTGAAAGCCTAACAATGCACAAATTTCCACGCATTGATTATTGATTGATTTTGTAATTTTGTGTTGTTATCCCATATCCCAAGACTGATCAAATTTAATGAAAATTCAAATGAGTATGTGAAGAAATGAGTCATCCATTCAAAATTAGTCAACTCAAACCATAGTACAGAAACTATATTAATCTTACTACACAATTAATGAACAACCAAAAAGCTGAACAGTGAATTTCATTAAGACCAAAATACTGTATGATACTATATGGTATCAGTAATCGTATGCCATTTTGGGTTGCTCTGAGCGTTTAAGGGTTAACTCGTAAACGCCACCAAGGACGTTTTCTGGCCGATGAATGACAAAAAATTCCTCCCTCATCATGAAAATGAGCCTACCTTTTTCAATATCCTTGCAATATTGCATTAGTATCCATAGAGAGGCTTAACAATAGAGTACCTAATTAATATTCTTGCAGTATTGCAATTTAGCAATATTTAGTGTATACAAATGTCATACTACACTTGATTAAAAAACTTAAGTACAATACTACATGCAGTATTGCAAAAATATTAAGAAAAGGAGTGTTTGTTGACATTTTGCAAAATATTTAATACAATTTAAATAGTAAGTATTTTATTTTTAATCCCTAAAGTCCCATTGTCCCCTCGGGGGACAGAATGGATTTTAGGTAGGCTCCTACAGTCTCAATATTTTTGTAACTTTTTGAATATTTTTGTGAAGATAGAGAATCACATTAGTTTTTCAAAAATGTAATGTTTATTTCAATTGGTGCATGGGAGCAAAAGTTATAGCACAAAAAACCCAAATTTTAGTTTGGCGGGCAGAAAAAAATCCTCAAAAAAACTTTAAATTAAAAATTTTAAGAATTTGTTTCATATAGATTTTATTTTTATTTACATGGAAAGCTTTGATTCATTCCATTTGGATTTGTTATGCAAAAGTTATGGTCAATCTTATGTTTGGGGCAATTAGAGCATCTTTTTGAAAAAATAACTTGTAGGATTCATTTTTGAACTCAATTTTAACAATTTAAAATAAAGAAAAGTTGCACAAGGTCAGGATTTCTTGTTGGAACAATATTACTATTGAGATTAGTATATTTCAATTCTATCTTAGAGCTATTAATGATTTAATTTTTCCTTCAATCTTGAATCTACTTCTACTTAACAAATTTTTAATGAGTGAATACTAAGTGTTTTTTTTGTTTTTAAATCTAGATTTTCAACTCAATTCTTCATCATATAAAGTTAGAAATTCAAAATCATTAGAGCAAAAATTTTAAGTTAAAAAGGTTCAAAGCCAAAAAATGTAGTTGAGCAAGGTGCAAAAAAACTAGATTCTCTCACTTTAAATGCCAATATCTTGCAATTTACAAGGTCAAAATTTTTGAAATTTCTTCCACACATTTTTACACTAGTCTAGTACAAGATCCTATGGTTAAATATGCAAAAAAAACATAATTTTTTTTTTTTTGCTCTTTGCTCTAGAAATGGCAGCTTTGAGTGGTTTTTGATGGAAAAATGGCCTTGGGACTTTAGGGGTTAAGAAACAAAGTATTAATACAATATAAATGCAATATTAGAATTTAAAAAAAAAATTGTTATTGTCTTCTTATAAGTGCAATATTACATGCAGTACTGCAAGAATATTAGCTAGTATAGCCCCTTCTACAATACTGCATTTATACAAGTGGAGTCAGTGGGCACTTTTCTAATGCTGTAGGACAGAAGTGCAGCTATTCATCCTCCCAATTTTGTATGAGAAGGAAAGATCATCTATAGTAGTTTGTCTTCCAATGAGTGGTTTTGCATTATTTTAATCCAACAATTCACACAGTGACAAAACAGATGATTTCCACGGCTATGAGCCCGTCGTTTAACCCCTAAAGGTTTTTGACTATGTTTTCACCAAAACCGCTCCAAAACTGCCATTTCTAATACTAGTGCCAAATTTTAGAAAAAAAAACATTTTTGGACACTTGTAGCCGTAGGATCTTGTATTAAACTTGTTTAAGAAGATGTGGAAAAAATTTCAGAATTTTCCACCAAGTGGATTGCAAGATAATAGCGTTTGAATTGACAAAAATCTTTTTTTTGTCCCTGCAAAACAACGGGCAGCTGCCTTCCACAAGGTCACATTTGTATGAAAAAATGTCCAAAATGATGGTTACTCTTTGGATTTATACTTCAAGGCAAGTTGGCTACATGCTTGAAAATTTTCAGATCATTTGGAATTGTACAACATATAGAAAAAAAATAGTAAGTAGGAAGAGGTAGAGAATGATTCAAAACACTAAATTGTCAAGAATTTATTTATGAAATTGAAAAATGCCAATCCCAACAAATATAATGTTGTAATAAACAATCTACACCCAATGTTTTTATTTTTTTTCAAAAATATTGAAAATCGAGTTAAATAAAGGACTTCAAAGTTTATTTTACAGTAGAGATTCCATAACTACCCTCGTCAAACTAAGAATCCTCATAACTTTTGACTCATTGATCGGAATGGAATGATTCAAAGCCTCCCACGTACATATAAATCTAAAGAACCAATTTCAAATTTTAGTTTTTCTTAATAGTGATTTTTAAAGAAGTTTTTTCTGCTGCCCTGGCTGCCCGTCGAACAATGAAAATGACATATCATGCAATAACTTTTTAACCATGTAGTCAAAAGTTACGAAAATTGTTGGACCTTAAAGCTACTCCTCGGGCACATCTTATATGAAAATTTGAAAGAAAAAAAAGAAAAATTCCGGTCATAGTGAGCTGCCCAAAATCGCTATGTTGTCAAAAAACGGTGTTTGGTCCTTTAGGGGTTAAGGTTTAAGGTAGGTACCCCCAAATGTGCCATTGACCTTAACCCCTAAAGTCCCAAGATCATTTTTTCATCAAAAACCACTCAAAGCTGCCATTTCTAGAGCAAAGAGCAAAAAAAAAAAAATTATGTTTTTTTTGCATATTTAACCATAGGATCTTGTACTAGACTAGTGTAAAAATGTGTGGAAGAAATTTCAAAAATTTTGACCTTGTAAATTGCAAGATATTGGCATTTAAAGTGAGAGAATCTAGTTTTTTTGCACCTTGCTCAACTACATTTTTTGGCTTTGAACCTTTTTAACTTAAAATTTTTGCTCTAATGATTTTGAATTTCTAACTTTATATGATGAAGAATTGAGTTGAAAATCTAGATTTAAAAACAAAAACAAAAAAAACACTTAGTATTCACTCATTAAAAATTTGTTAAGTAGAAGTAGATTCAAGATTGAAGGAAAAATTAAATCATTAATAGCTCTAAGATAGAATTGAAATATACTAATCTCAATAGTAATATTGTTCCAACAAGAAATCCTGACCTTGTGCAACTTTTCTTTATTTTAAATTGTTAAAATTGAGTTCAAAAATGAATCCTACAAGTTATTTTTTCAAAAAGATGCTCTAATTGCCCCAAACATAAGATTGACCATAACTTTTGCATAACAAATCCAAATGGAATGAATCAAAGCTTTCCATGTAAATAAAAATAAAATCTATATGAAACAAATTCTTAAAATTTTTAATTTAAAGTTTTTTTGAGGATTTTTTTTTGCCTGCCAAATTAAAATTTGGGTTTTTTGTGCTATAACTTTTGCTCCCAGACACCAATTGAAATAAAAATTAGATCTTCACAAAAAAATTACAAAAATTACAAAAATATTGAGACTGTAGGAGCCTACCCGAAATCCATTCTGTCCCCCGAGGAGACAACGGGACTTTAGGGGTTAAACTGCCATATACTATGTGTACATCTCCAAAATCAATTCTGTACCTATGTGATAGAAACGCTTTTAGAACTAAACTTTGTTCCTTAATAACTTTTGCATACAATATCCAAATGCCATGTTCTTTGGTCTGTTGAAACCTACTTTCACTTGCCAACAAGAACATATAAAAATTTGACTAGTCTAATAATAGTAACTAGGCTTAGTAGCAAAAAGTGGCGTTTTTGGGTGTACCTACCCTAATCCTTAATCAATAAACGAAGTGGAGGACGTTTTCTGTCTGATGAATGACAAAGAATCTCTCAATGTAGGATAGAAGTGCAACTATTCATCCTCCAAATTTTGTTTAAAAAGGGAAGGGCTTCTATAATAGTTTGTCTTCTAATGTTTTTTTTTAAATTTTTTCCTTAAGCCAATAATTCACACAATATCCAAACATATGATTTTCATAGTAACTGGCTCGTTGTTTAAGGGTTAAAGGACAAAAGGGTGGCCTTGAAATCCATCCTTTTTCATTACCATGTGAATCATTAACTTAAGTAATAGCAAATGCACT
This sequence comes from Antitrichia curtipendula, assembly GCA_951230915.1. NCBI lineage: Eukaryota > Viridiplantae > Streptophyta > Bryopsida > Hypnales > Leucodontaceae > Antitrichia > Antitrichia curtipendula. The sequence goes on along the minus strand of OX579633.1, from coordinate 4,431,350 downwards.
TGTTGGAAGTCAAACTATTGTAGAAGACCTTCCCTTTTCACAACAAAATTCCAAGGATGAATAGTTGCACTTCTTGTCCTACTACGACGACTCATATCATCCATCGGATTTTTGGTGTCCGTGTCAATATTTAAAGGTTAATAGAAACTTGTAGGAAGAGGTTTAGAGAATTGTCACCAAGTCTTTCCAACGGCTTCGATGATGCTACTCCAACCTTGCTACCCTTGTCTAGTACCAAATGGTTCTACACCAATACCCCTTCACACTACAAGTTTTGTCATTTCTCCTTGCCAATCCCACATGTGCTCGGCAAAATAGAGGGTCTTTTGTAGAGGGTAGTTTTAGACTCATGCTAACTTTGTCAACTTTGACTATGGCCTTAGTAGTAGAAGACGTAGAGGCTAATGAGGGGCATGCAATGAAGAGGAAGAACTTATGCAAGGACTTGAAAGGATTGTTGGTGTGGAGCATTTGATCTTCAATGCATCGCCACATTTGACGCGGTAGTAAGTGCCTTGCCACCACTTGTTGCCATGGTTGGTGAAAGGTTAAATTTATATTTGGTGGGTCTCTTGAGGCATCCTTAATGAAATCTATAAACAAACCCATCAAATATAAATTTAACTTTTCATTGCTTTATAATTACAATTTGGAATTTTTATCATTGAAAGCTCATGCAAAAGGGCTCTAAATAGGTGTAACAAAATTCAAATTTAGACATTAGACAATGAAAAAAAATACTATTTCAAAAGCTCACTAAAAGACAAAATTATAAAAAGTCTTGGCAAATCACGCTTACCAATGCAAAATTTAGCCAATTGCACATCGAAATGTCATGGGGTTGGCCAAATTTTGCATCGGTAAGCATGATTTGCCAACATCTCTATAAATTATGTTTTTTAGTATGCTTTTGAAGTGTTTTATTTTCATTGTCCAATGTCTAAATTTCAAGTTTTAATTATGAAGTAGTGAAAAGGTAGAATTATATTTGGAGGGGTAGTACATCAGTCCTATTAAGAACACTTGTAGGTGAGCAAAGAATATTGCTAAAGCAAATGTTGAATTTTAGGGATTTTAAAAATGTAGGAAAAAAAAAATTAATACTTTAAATCATTTGCCAAATCACATTTGCCAACCTTAAATTATTTAGCAAGGACTGTTGATCCTAACACCGGGTATGATATTAACCCCTAAAGGACCGGATTGCATTTTTTGGCAATATATTTTTATTGGGCAAGTGCATGTGAGTGGAGTTTTGCATATTTTAGGCTGAAATTTTAATAGATGGTGGAGACAAGGAGTATATTCTGTGTGTCCTAAATTTTAGGACATTTGGAAATATGAGTCAAAAGTTATGGCCAAATATGTAGTTTGTTTCTTAACTCGGGCAATCTAGGCAAATCTAAAATAATCATTTTTTTCAAAAATAAAAATTTGAAATTAGTTCTCTAGATTTATATATATATATAAAAAGCTTTGAATATCAATGAGTCAAAAGTTATAAGGTGTTTTAGTTTGCGGGCAATTATGGATTCCCTACTCTAAAATAAACTTTGAAGTTCTTTATTTAACTCAATTTTCAATATTTTTGGAAAAAAATGAAAACATTAGGCTTAGACTTTTTATTACAACATTATGACCATTGGAATTGGAATTTTTCAATTGTTAACAATTTAGTATTTTGAATCATTCCCTTACATCTTTCTACTTACTATTTTTTTCCAATATGTTGTACAATTCCAAACAATCTGAATTTTTCCAAGCATGTAGACAACTTGCCTTGAACAATTTCAAAGAGTTACAACCATTTTGGACATTTTTTCATAATTATCTGACCTTAGGAAGTGCAGCTGCCCAGATTTTCGCAAGGGCAAAAAAAGGAATTTCGTCACTTCAAACACTAATATCTTGCAATCTACAAGGCGGAAATTTCTGAATTTTTTTCGCATCTTCTCAAACTAATGTACTACAAGATCATATGGTTACATGTGTCAAAAAAAGTTTTTTTTCAAAAATTTGGTACTTGTACTAGAAATGGCAATTTTCAAGTGTTTTTGGTGATAATATAGTCGAGGAACTTTAGGGATTAATCAAATAATCATATACATGTAGATGGAGGATTTAGAAATTGTTGGATAATCTACAAGTGTTCTTTACCCCCCTTAAGTACCAAGGGATAGTTTAGATTTCCAAAATTGTAAAGATGTATTATAAAATACAACTTAAAAGAAGGAATGAATATGCAACTTATAGTGAGTAGGCAATTACTGCCTCTTTTGAGGTGATAGTGATAAACTATGTACAAACCCAATAGAATTGAGGGTAGTCATGGGGGGATTTTTATATACTTGGCATGTAGCCATTGGACAAAAATCATTTCTTGTTCCCTATATTGAAACACTCAACCTCCAAATTCACTTTCCCTCCTTCTCAATTTCTTTCTTTATCCATCAACCCTGATCTACAATATATAATAAATTCAATTCCACATTTCTCCATTTAACATAAAACTTTTACATTCAATCTTAAGCCCTAATCTCTTCAACATTTTTTCTTCAATCTCATATCTCCTTTTCTTTCTTTGTTCCCTTCCGGCTCCTAAAATTGTCCACAAATGAAGAAGGAAAAGCATTCAGAAATACACAAATATAGGTGAATTAGAAAGCATTAATTAACAACAAAAATAACAAAGACCACCAAATAATAATTATACATCTATCATAAAATTTGAACATTCAAAATCTAAAACACGCTCTAATACTAAATTCCTTACTCAAAATTCATGAGCATTCATGAGCATCCCATTTTACCGCAATCCAAAGCATCAACACCCTCATGAATCGAGATACAAATTGCCAAATCCTAACTCTTCAAATTCATCTCCAAATACTGTACACAATGGTACAAATTGATTAACCAAACATTGCATCGCTAGATCCTCCTCTACATGCATCAAGCCACTTGACTACTTTTGAAAATAATATCAAATGATTGAATTTCAAGCACAATACAAAACAATGTAGAAGTAAATAATAGTTGAAGACTTATAAGAAGCTTTGAGGCGCTTTGTTTCATCTTTGTCCCACTTTTTGTATTTTCTTTGTTTTCTTCCATAGATAGCATAGTTGTGCTGCACAATAAGAAAAAAAAACAAATCATATAACTCAACATGTAGCATTGAAAGGGGCATTCCAAGAACAAAAACTTTAAATAATGCTTGCATAGAGAGATAAAGTATCTAAGAATGCTTACTTGGGGAAGATCACATAAAGAAGTCAAAAGATTGGGAAGGAAGCCTCCTCTCAAAAAAGTTATTTGTCACCAGGCTCATAGGCGTCATTGCACAAAGAGCCAATCTACCACCAACATTTCACATTCACCTGGACATGAACCGTCACCTTCTCTCTTATGTTTGGCCTCGTTTGATATTCATGTGCCATTTTTTTTTAGTTTTAGTTTTGTGCAATTTAGATCAACGGTTTGGAAAGGGGGATTGCATTTTTTTAAGCACATCAATGGCTCCAAATTTTTCCAAAAGGAGGGGAAGGAAAAATTGTAGGAACAAGTCATGCTTGTCTCTTCTCAAGAGATAGTAATGATGACTCTCAAACAATAGTTGTAAAATATGATTCATAGATAATATCATTACAATTAGATCAACTATTATACTAACCAATATTCTTCACTAAATTTGAAACAAAAAAATAATAATTCTTACTGAAATTGATTGTAGATTGAATATTTATGATTTTATTAAGATTTTTTTCCATTAAGTTCAAAATTTGAAGTTCTTGTTGTAGTGATTTTTGAAGATTTATATTTTACTTTTTTATTCAAGTCATTTTTGAAGGGTCATTTTTTGAATTGAAAAAGTTGTTTTCTAAGGCTCAACCTACCATGATCCTTTTAATCATAGAATATTTGCAAAGAAACGTATTTAAAATCTATTTAGTACAATGTTAAAGACTAACTGATGGATGAAATAACATATTTTTGTGTGCATAGGATGTGTTTCCATCCATCTATTGTTCAAAATTTAAATGCCTGGTCTTTAAGGGGTTTAGATTGCAGAATAATGAATGAATCTTTTGTCATATGTAGAAATTGCTTAGTGATATTTATTGAGTTCATAAAATTGTACATTTAAACCCAATTCCAACTATTTCAACTCCAATTTTGCATTGGATTGTCATATTGCAACAATTGTGTAGTATAATACTACATTAGTATGCCTTTAGATTAAAATTGAGTAAGCTAGGGATTGCAATTGGGTTGGAAGCAATTTGAGATCTTCCTATTGTATTTGGTTCTAGTTGTTGGTAACAAAAGAGGTGTACATAAGGTAGGAATATTCATTTGTACAATTTCAAGTGTTAGATGAAAGCGCTTAGTAGTAACTTGTTCTATAATCGACACTAGAAGAAAAATGTGTCCGCCACAACCGACTGCAATGCAACTATATGTCCTATACAACTGTCCTGCGACTATAGTCCTCTGTATTTGCACCAGATTTGACGTGAATAAAGTTATATGTTGTTGTAGTCGCAAAGTAGTTGCAAAGTGAAGTTTAGGATTACAAGGATGTATTAGAAGAATTGATGTAAGGTATTCTACATCCAATATTGCTTACAATTGTCGCTGTGGACAACTTTTTGTCCTATAGAGTCTCGTGAGTCAAACTATAGTTGCATAGAATCTAAATTCAACTGTAATTCAACTCGAAAGCAACTAGACTACAATTAAAGTTCAATTAGAAAACAATTACAATTGTCATGTATCAGTTGTCAGGAGTACCATTAGGTTGGACATATAAGAATTGTAAGTTATAGCATTCTTACGTAATAAATTCTAATTATGGGTTTTCAATATTTCTACATTTTGTAGACTTCAATAATTTATAGATTTCTACAACTTGTAGATTTCTACAATCTATAGAAATCACCAAAGGGCAATTGCACACTACGTTGGACTAATATGGACTGTCATAGTCCTTTTATCAGTGGAATTTTTTGAAAGTCTTGTAAATTTAAAAATATACGAGTTGTAGAACATCAAAAAGAACACATATTAATGTTGTATATTTGATGGTCTATAAAATCCCCCCAAAAAAATTGCAAAATTGTTTATACATTATTTGTAAATGACTTTGAAATGTACTCTTTACTACTGTCATAGTCCACAACATTTAAGATAAAGACTCCTTGATCTAATAAAAATTCAAATATTTTGCAAAAGAAGGAATTATATTTAAATAGGTATAAATATATTCAAATGTTTTGATTTGAAATATATAAAGTTATATTCCTAAGTTTGTAGATATGAACTACTTTATGCATTATTATATTACCAGAATAGAATTGATTTTTAGAAGTACATTAGACATACTTAAAATCAACTTTACACAAATCTATCTTATCAAAATAATTGTAATAAGTATTTCTAAGGATGGTCTAACTTTCAATAGAGTTAATTTTCATTATAATCATTTCTACAATTTATTAAAGTAAATGAAAATTTGATGTCATTTTTGAAGTTTTTTATATAAATATACAAAAGAAATTTTGATAATTTTTTCATCTTTTGCTTTAACACACTATAAAAGAATTATAGAAAAGAAATAAAAAAAATTTAGAGATCATATGCAAAAAAATGAAATGGACTTTTATGTATATATTTCTACCAAAAATGGTCTAGCATAGTGTGCATTTACCCCAAATATTTAAAGTCTAAGAAATTTTAGAACTTGTAAAATTGTAAAGTTTTGTAAATCGGTGAAATCTATTTAATATCAATATTTGGATTTGATAATCTAAAAAAGAAGCTAGATTTGAAAGTCTGATATCTACAAATCATTGAGATTAAAATTTTAAAATCTACAAATCTATAAATCATAGACAAGTCGTAAATGAGTTGCAAACAAGTTGCACACAAGCAAGTTCCACATTAGCAACCACATCAGAAGAGTTCATTGATGAACTTCCACATAGACTATCAAATGAGATCAAACTTGCAACTATTTTGCAACTAGTGCAACTTGTCCATTGCAACTGCGGTCTCTACATTATCACCCAGTTGCAAATTGTAGTCACTAAACCCCTCATTTTTTTCTAGTGCAACCCGTAGAAATGCTTGCCAAAAATATACTTTCATGAGAACCTATAAATGTACTTTCACAATATTAAATGAACCTATTTCCAATCTTTGAAACTTATAGTTTAGTCATAAAGTGTCCAAGAAATGCATTCTAAAAGAATCTAAAATCTATGTTTGACTAACAACAAGAACCAACAAAATGTTTGCAATTCAATAACATGATGCTCAAACCCTGATTTGGAGGATTTTAGATTTTGTTATCTTAATCCTAAAAGGATGAGACCTATCACCAAGGTACTTTGCCCAAAATAATTTGCTCGGGCAATAGATACATTCATCATTTCTAAGTCTTCCATTGGACACTTTTGGGCCTCAACATCCTTCCAAAGATTAATTTGGAAGGACACAACTCTATCATCAAGATCGGAAGCCCAAAATGATCACATTCTTGAATTGAATTTTTTTTTGTTTTAATAGTTTCCTAGAAGTTGATCATTCTTAGGACGGTTTTTAGTCTTTTGCATGCTTTGAGCATCACCACCACTTGTGTTGCAATTGACTACAACAACAATGGTGGCAAAGCACTTATTGCTCCGTGAAATGTGGTAGTGCCTTGGTCACCCCATGCTCTGCCCCAGCCACCCTTTAAGGCTTTAAAGTTAGATCCACTTGCGCTGAAGCCATTGGTAGTCATTCAATATTGATTGAGTTAGTGTAAGTGTAAAATTGACCTCTACATAGGCTCTCTGTTGCCAAGCAAATGTGGAAGTGACGATTGAAGCGACAAAACTTGTACCATGAAGGGACGTTGGTGTGGAGCCTTGGCGATGGACAAACTCGGCAAGGGCTGGAGTATTGTTGTTAAGGCCATTGCAGAGGCCTGGTGGCGATGCTCTTACTTGGTTAAAGCATTGCCATCCATTCTCATTGAAGCTACCTAGCCAGGACTTGGGCGTAGATGGCCACATAAATTGCTTCCATTGGGTCTCTTGCTAGGGATGGGAAGAACTTGGCCACTCCAAATCTGGTTCTTCAAACCATTGGACACCATCCACGCCAAGTGGGTTGACTGAGCAAACTAAAGATGTTAGTTGTGGCTTGCCATGCTACAATTGGCTTGCAATGCAAATTGACTTACGCAGCGGGGCCATGTAGTGGAGATGAGTAGAAGAGCAACGGACGTAGCCACCGAATGAAATTAGATGAGCCCACGATTGCAACTTTGGCAAGTTCCTTTGGGAGCGAATGGCTGGTGATGCTGTTAACCCATAAACAACACAGAGGACGTTTTTTGGCCGATGAATGACAAATAATCTCTTCAAATAGGACAAAAGTGCAACTATCATTCTCCAGATTTTGTGTGGAAATTAAAGGGAAGATCTTTTACAGTAGTTTGCCTTCCAATGAGTGTTTTTTTCATTTTTTTAAGCAAACAATTCACATGGCACCCAAACATATGATTTCCATGGTGACCGGCTTGTTGTTTAAGGGTTAACCACCTTCAATCCAGCCCTATTATCATATCAACTCAACTTGGTTTCCTATGAACCAAGTCATCAGTGGCTTGGATCAGTCGTGAAGTTGCACTGAATTTCAACAGTTATTGGGACTGCTGCCCCAGATTTCCATGCATGGCATGCAGCCTATCCAGCAGGGTATACGACGAACCAACTTAACTTAAGCTTATATATGCTCAAAAATTCCGGATCCCAACAACAACGTCAACTGCTTGTCATGCATGTCAAGCAGATGTCTCTTGTCTCTGGCCGCCACCCAAGCTCCTTGACAAGCAAAATATGGAAAATAAACTCATTAACAACATCGTGAACACTCAGCAAGGGAACGAACTTTTCTACGTGGGGTAGTGTAAACGACTTGGCTATCGGGATTTGTGGGCCAGAACAAGGACAGAATCAGAGCCCGAGTTAAGTTTACACTTTGCGGTTGGAATATGTGCACGGCGAGTAGGAAGTATACATATGGAATTGCTTTTTTCCTCATGACAAGGTCCCTTTTCATACCAAGCAAGTGGGATTAAATTAAAGAAAGAAAAATAGGATAGCAAAGATTCCAGTTGTCGAGGTATGACAAGAGAGCCGCAATATGAGGTTTTGATTTTGTTCACCCTATAACAACATGGTGGCCTAAAAGTGTTTGGTGGATGACAGAGAAGCGCATAACATTATTAACAAGGGTCTAACAGGGTTGATCCCGTCCCCCCTTGAAGCAGGGATATTTGTTCTTTGGATACCTGGGGAAAAGTTGTGACTTTTGTTGGGTTGTGTCAGTGTTTTTGTGATTTAGCAGCTAGCTATTGGATGCATATACAAAGTAAACAATGTAATATAGACAGGGTGCAGTGCAGGCAATGAATTATTGGCTAGATGCAACATTTGGGGCTTTGCATTTTGGGGGAGAAAAGGGGGGCCCTCAACGTTGCTTAACCTTTTAACCCTCAAAAGCCCCGAGGGTGTTTTCTGTCAAAAACCACTCAAAACTACCACTTCTGCTGTATTCTCTTAAAGAAACCAATTTTTTGTTTCTTCGAGAATTTAACTATAGGATCTTGTACTTAACTTGTCTGAGATCATGTAGTAAAAATTTCATCAAATTTGACCATACGGATGGGAAGATATTAGCATTCAAAGTTGAACAATTTTTAGGCTGCCCGAGAATCTTTATTTCTTGCTCATTGTGCCATAACTTTTTCATCCGGCATCCGATTGAAACAAAAATTATGTATCCACAAAGCTCTTCCAAAGCTGCACAACCTCAAAAAATCTCAAAAAATCTCACTTCAAATTGAGACAGTAGGAACCTACCCGGACCCAAATTGTCCCCCAAGGGGACAAGCGGGGCTTTAGGGGTTAAGTTCCTTGACTAGTATGTTTTCACGAAAATGCTCCAAAACTGCCATTTCTAGTACAAGTACAAATTTTTTGAATTTTTTTTGACACATCTAACCGTAGGATCTTGTAGTATGATAACTTCAGAACATGCAGTAAAAATTTCAGAAATTTCCACCGCGTGGATTGTAAGGTATAAGCATTCAAAGTCTCTGAAATCATTTTTTGGCCCTGCAAAAATAAGGCAGCTGCACTTCACAAGCTCATTTTTTCTATGAAAAAATGTCCAAAATGGTGGTGTTTCTTTGGATACTTTTTTCTAGACAAGTTGTCTACATGCTTATAAAATTTTGCATCATTTGGAATTGTACAACATACAGGAAAAGAATAGATAGAAGTAGAGAATGAATCAAAATACTAAATTGTTAAGAATATATTTATGGAATTGAAAAATGCCAATCCCAATGGTTGAAGTGTTGTAACAATCAATCTACGTCCTATGAATTTATTTATTTTCAAAAAATATTGAAAATTGAATAAGATAAAGGACCTCAAAATTTATTTTGGAGTAGAGAATCTATAGCTACCTGCAAATTAAAAAACCTCATAACTTTTGACTCCTTGGTCAAAATGGAATGATTCAAAGCTTTCCACATATATATAACTCTAGAAAAATAATTTTAAATTTTTGGTTTCTAAAAAAGTGATTTAAAAAAATCTGTCTAGATTGCCCACCCACGGAAAAAAATAATATATTGGGCCATAACTTTTGACTCATATTTCCAAATGTCATGAAATTTAGTGCATTTGAAAGATATTCCTTGTGCCCACATTCTATTAAAATTTCAGCTAAAAATATGCAAATCTCTAGTCACATGAACCTACCTAAAAATTATATACTGCCAAAAAATGCATGATGATCCTTTAGAGGTTAATTATGTCAAGCATTCCATGTAAGGTAGAAGTGAAGAAGTGATCTTGCACAATAGTTTGACTTCCAATAAATGTTCTTGTGTGTTTTCTGAAATAAATGGTTCATCTGATATCAAAAAGGATGATTTTCATAAAGACAAGTCCAGAGTTACAAGGTTAACCCCTAAAGGTTCACACATCCCCAAAGTAGATATGCCTTGGTCAATCTTGATTATAACTTTCAATATAACCATTTTTGGTATTTAATTTGAACTTAGAAAATGAAGCTTGAAAAGATATCTTTCTACTTCATCTTAAAATTTTGAAAAAATCCAAAAATTGAAAGAATGGTTGCAATTGCAAGCTTGATGTGTTGAAAATCCAAATAACACAATAACACAATAACACAGTATGTTGTGTTTTCCATTCATACTTCTTTTTTTAAATGAATTTTAAATTTAAATTATAAAATTAAGTATTTCATTCTAATTGTCATTTATTGTAAAATCTCCAAATTATTTTAATATATAATATAATTGATATATTTTACTTCCACCTTCAATTTAAAAAAAATCACAGTAATTTTATTTTTCCATCAATTTTTAAGAAGAACAACATAAATATAAAATAATTGTTTCTACTAGCAAAAAATATCAAAATTTTATACATCATTTAACCCCTAAATGCCCAAGGCTTGATTTCAACTTCTTGAAATTTGTTCTAAATTGAACAAATAGACCAACATTTTGTTAAGTTGTATCAATTTTTTTTAATTGTAACCGTACAAATTCAAACTAGATATGTTATAGATCACTCAGGAAAAGAAAACACAAAAATATTTCTTATAGATTGAAAGATTGTAATGCTTGATCACGAGGGTGTTAAAACTATGAAAATCTTTCAACTCTCTTTTTGCATGTCAAATCTAAAAAAATGGTCACCAAAAAAATATGAGTTGTAGGGCCTAACATGCATAACCCCAATCAATTTATGGCTTCTCAAAATCGAATCTACAATTTTTTTAAATAAATTTCTAATGTGATTTTTTCTCCAAGACCTAGTGTATTTGAGGCTCATTTCCAAGAGCCCTCAACACTACAAAAAGACAAGATTGCAATGGACACCCTTGCACAAAATCTTGAATTAAAAAATCATAATCATTCATATTCAAAATTGGATTTTTGATGCTAAAGATAGACTTCAAAAGATTTTTTTGAAAATATAAACTACTAAAAATAGTAATTTGGTAAAGTTTTCTTTAACTTCAAAATATTGTTGACACCAGAATTTGGTATTTGGGGCATTTGAGGGTAGTTATGGAATTTCTACTCTAAAATAAACTTTGAAGTCCTTTATTTAACTCAATTTTCAATATTTTTGAAAAAAAATTAAAAATATTAGGTGTAGGTTGTTTATTACAACATTACAACCATTGGGATTGGAATTTTTCAATTCCATATTTAAATTCTTAACAATTTAGTGTTTTGAACATTCTCTACCTCTTTCTACTTACTAATTTTTCCTATATGTTTTACAAATCCAAATGATCTGAAAATTTTCAAGCATGTAGACAACTTGCCTTGAAGAATGAATTCAATGAGTAATCACCATTTTGTACAATTTTTCATACAAATGTGACCTTGTGAACTGCAGCTGCCCGGATTTTTGGAGGGACTAAAAAAGGATTTTTGTCAATTCAAACACTATTATCTTGCAATCAACACGGTGAAAATTTCTGAATTTTTTTCCACAACTTTTCAAACTAGTTTAATACAAGATCCTACGGTTACATTTTTCCACAAATTTTTTTTTTCTAAAATTTGATACTTGTATTAGAAGTAGCAGTTTTGGAACGGTTTTGGTGAGCCAAGCCAGCTCAGTTACCCACTTTGAACTAACAAAACGATGGTACAATGCCTACAAACATAGAAGTGGAATTTTTTTTGTTTCTAATAATTCAAAGGAATGTCTGGAATTGAGATTTCCAGGATTTCAGCATTCAACAAACTTGGAGAACTTGAGGTCAGTTGGGTAACATAACATTCAAGAGCTCTGAGAGCAGCTGCCTTCCCTCTGACGGAATGATGTGGAATATTCCACACCCAACATTAGCTAATAAGCCACGCGTCAATAATGTCAGACTTCTGCTCAGTGCCAAGGTCATGACTGCATAATCGGGTTACTGGGGTGGTAAGAGGTAGAACAAAATATACAAACAAATAATTATAAAATTAGATGGTCTGTCAAAACCCAAAGAATTCATCGAGTATTATACCGATGAAATCTAACCATTTGCCATCAATAACTTATTTGATTTCTTGTGAGGAAAGAGAAGCTCTTTATGTACATATGGGGTGGTAGGAGGTAGAACAACCCATGTGGGATATGTAATTTAGAGTTTGTAATTTCTCAACCGCTCATAGTTAAGTCTAAAGTAGGAATTGTGTTAAAACTATAATTTCAGACCTCATTTATGCATAGTAAAACAATTTTTTTTTAAATACTTTGAACTAAAATAAGTTGGAGAATCAAGTTAAATTTCATCTCCAAAAATCCGTTTGAGATTTTAATATTCCACTCAAAAGTTATAGACAAATTTCATAGAGGTGTTTGAAAGGATTTTTTTTTGACATTTTCATACATCCTCTCTGAAATTTGTCCATAACTTTTGAGTGGAAGATCTAAATCTAAAAAGGATTTTTGGAGATGGAACTTATCTTGATTCCCCAACTTTTTTTAGTTCAAAGTTTTTTGAAAAAAGGGATTCCACTATGCCTAAATGAGGTCTGAAATTATAATTTCAACACAATTCCTACTTTAGACTTAACTATGAGCGGTTGAGAAATTACAAACTCTAAATTACATATCCCACATGGTTTGTTCTATCTCCTACCACCCCAAGTGTACATAAAGAGCTTCTCTTTCATACGAAAACTCAAAGTAAGTTATTGTTGGCAAATGGTTAGATTTCATTGGTAAAATACTCAAAAAGTTCTTTGGATTTCCACAGACCATCTATCTCTATAATTATTTGTTTGTTTGTTCTGTCCTAAAATTAGCCAAAAAAATAGATCGCACCATAAATATACTGCCATTGTCTCTGTCCTGAAGCTTACATTAATAATATGTGGATGCATTTCGTGGATGAAGACTTCAGAGAGGCAAAGGCAGCCTCTCTGAAGGCATTTGAATGTTATGAATGGAAAATGACTTCCTGATAACCAAATGAATTTGAAAGGGACGAGTCCAAGCTTGACAGGAATAAATGGGTTTGCACTTTGCACATGAATTGCATGTTACTGCAGTAGACAATCAATACATGTGGAAAATCACCAAACCCACATTGAAAGTGAACTTAAAGAATGTTTGCACTTGGTGTTAAAGGTGTTGTTAGTGAGGGTTTTAGGAATAATTTTATACCTATTTTTGGACCAAATTCACATTCCAAACAACACCTCTAACACCAAGTGGGAACATACCTTTACATGATTATTTTGAATTTGATGCTGAAAGCCTCCACAATGAAATTGTTTGGTGTTGTTTGTGTAGTGACCAGTGACCACCCATTCAAGAGTCATTTAAGGTTAACTAGCCTATGATAGGTAGAATGATTGGTTTGCCTTGCTATTGGCATTGTTGAAAATTTTATAAAAATATTTTCACACGAAAGACAAATGTGAGAAATGGGGAGAGCAATTTTATTTTATTTTTGACAAAGTATGAATTTGTTATGAATTTTTGAAGTGTACTGCCCAATTAGCCTTCAAGAGTCTATAGACTACCTCGAACCAACAAAAAGTGTATTCATAATGGTCGGTCACAATATTTCTTAACATGGCTACAACATGAAGGCCCTAAAAAAGGTCACTTCTTAGGATGAATTTACACTCAAAAGGTGGAAGCCCCTATAGCAATCATTAATGATTACATCATTGTCATCCAAGATCATATTGATTATAGACAGTAATTCAACCTAATGTATCCCAAATCTCAATTTTTGAATTTTTTTTGTTATGGATTGATGCATGACCGTAATGGGACATTTTCTAGGTGTTTGTCACGGGCCTTTTGTCTATCATAGGCTTTTTACCTTAGTACATGGACATCAATGGAATCTAAAGCAAGTTAATTTTTTTCTATTACAAGTACCCTATTTTTCTCTATGAATTTAGTCGTGAGTTGATTAGAAGTGGAAGCATGAGCTACAATGTTGAATTGTGAGTAGAGAAGGTTGTCTAAGCTACCACAATAGAAAAGAGATTAAACCAATATGAGAGACAAAAAAATAAGAGTATTCAATTTCAAATAAAAAGGCCATTTATGTCAAGACTTTCGTAATGTAAGTACAAGTAATTGCAACCCCCACCTAATTGCATCATTATGTAGACTCCTTCAATTTTTCATAATATCTAATAGTCATTATTGTCTTATGTACCACATCAATAAGAGAAGACAATTCTAGATTTAGGATGTCAAATGCAGATGGATATGCATTGTAATGCAATAAAATAGATCACAATCGGGTGTAGTTACCTTACATGGTCATAGAGATTTTAATCCCTAAATGCCCAAGGCTTTTTTTTGAGCTTCTAGAAATTTGCTCTAAATTGAACAAATAGACAACATTTTAATAAGTTGTATCAATTTCTTTGAATTGTAACTATACAAATTCAAACTAGATATGTTAGAGATTAAGAGGAAAAAGAAAATACAACAATGTTGCTTATGGATTGAAAGATTATAATGTTTGATCATGGAAGTGTTGAAATTGCAAAAGTGATTTGAAGTCTTTCAACTCTCTTCACATGTCAAATCTAAGAAGTTGGTCATAAAAAAATATGAGGACAAAGGACCTAACATGCACAACTCCAATCAGATTATAGTTTCCCAAAATCTACTCTACAATTTTAAAATGACTTTCTAATGTGTGTTTTCTCCAAGATCTAGTGTATTTGAGGCTCATTTTTAAAAGCCATCAACACTATAAAAAGACAAGATTGCAATGGACACCCTTGCACAAAATCTTAAAGTAAAAAAATCATATCAATCATCGTCAAAATTATATTTTTGATGCTAAAATTAGACTTCAATCAAAATTTGTCAAAATATATAAATTACTAAAAATAGCAACTTGATTAAGTTTTATTTAACTTCAAAGTATTGTCGACACTAAAATTTGGTGCCTTAGACATTTAGGGATTAAAAGCTCGAAATTACAATTCATTTCCTTCAAAATTATATTAATTCAAATGCATGATTGAGTTTACTAGAGATGCTCCACAATTTGCAAGGTTCTAATCAAATTGGGTACACCATGATTACTCTTTCTTCAAAGTACTACACATATTAATTCAATTACTACGTTATGCATTAACCCCTGG
This sequence comes from Antitrichia curtipendula, assembly GCA_951230915.1. NCBI lineage: Eukaryota > Viridiplantae > Streptophyta > Bryopsida > Hypnales > Leucodontaceae > Antitrichia > Antitrichia curtipendula. The sequence continues at coordinate 4,416,118 of OX579633.1, read as the reverse complement.
CCACCCTGAGGGGACCAAAAGTATCTTTAGATAGTTTCAAGTCCAATTCAAAGTGTTGTAGTTTTTGCATCTGATGTCCAAATTCAATAAAACTTGTTGGAAAATTTGCATTCATTTTTCCAATTTGTGTGGTAAATCTTTTAGATCAATCCAAGATGCATTGATTTTTTGTAAGACAATTAAGGTTCAGAAGTTCAATTTGAGTTCACCAAACTGCATTTGATGGCTGCAACTTTGGAGGCTTGTATCTCCTTCATCTAATGTTTGTTTTCAATAAAATTTGTTGGATTATATTTTCTTTGAATTCTATTTATTGTAATAAAAAAATTCATGTCAATCCAAGTTGTTTTGAATGTTTGGGAGCAATTTGAAGTTCAAAATCCCAAATTTTTTGGATTACAATGAACTTTGGCGACTTGTTTCTTCTTTATACTTTATTTGTTTTCAATCAATTTTTTGGGGAAAGTTACACGTACTAGTCTATTTTTGTAGCTAAAATATCATATCAATCCAAGAAGTTGTGAGTGACTAAGAAGCATTCTAAAAGGAGGTTCAACCTCTATTTTGTTTTTTTTTGTAGTTTTTTTTACATTTCAACACTACAAGAAAACGAGGGGTTCTGCGACTGCACTATGCAACTCATTTTGTAGTTGCATACATCATTTGCAACTAGGTGATAATCTGGAGCCTGTAGTTGCAGTGGATAAGTTGCATGAGTTGCAGTGTAGTCGCAATTTTTTCATGTCATCGGACAGTATTCAAAAAACTTCATCGACGAATTGTTCTGACGTGGAGTTTACTGCCACGTAAGGTCAGGTCCTACATTCGATACTTTAGGCACTTGTAGTCGACTTCTTTGCAACTAACATACACTCGCATATGACTTATCATATGCAACTTGTTCACAACTTCCTTGCAACTTGACTGTGTTGATGTATGACTTCTTTTCCACTACTATGCAACTACATTTGGATTTGCGACTAGTTTCTGATGTGTCAAGCTACTCATCAACTGTGCGACTTTTATGCGACAAGTTTCCAACTCATGTGCTACTCCTTTGTTACTTCTAAGCAACTTCTGTGTAGCTCCTACGCAACTGATAGTCAACTCACATACAACTCATTTGCAACTCAAAACCAACTCACATACAACTCATTTGGAACTCAAAGCCAACTCATATACAACTAGTTTGAAACTCAATGCCAACTTCCGTGCAACTCATTTGCTAAAAAAACCTTGCCTCGGGCAACTCGTTTGCAACACATTGCCAACTTATATGCTACCAATTTCCAACTTAGAGCCAACTCAGATGCAACTAGTCTTCAACTCAAAGCCAACTTACATGAAACTAGTTTGCAACTCAAAGCCAACTCAGATGCAACTAGTTTGCCACTTTAAGCCAACTCATGTGGAAATAGTTTGCAACTCTAAACCAATTCACATACAACTAGTTTGCAACTCAAAGCCAACTCAAAAGCAACTCTTTTGCAAAAGAAGGCCTACTCATAGGCAACTAGTTCGCAACTCAGAGCCAACTCAAGAGCAACTACGTTGCAACTCGAAGCCAACTCCCATACAATTAGTTTACAACTGAGAACTGACTTACATACATCTAATTTGCAACTCAAAGCCAACTCAAGGCCAACTGACATACAACTAGTTTGCAACTGAGAGCTAATTCACGTACAACTAGTTTGCAACTGAGAGCTGACTCAGGTACAACTAGTTTGCAACTAAGAACTAACTCACATACTAGTTTGCACTACATTCCAAAAACCCTTGCTGCTAAGGGAATTCCCCACATATTCAAACTCAAGATCCATAATATCTCTGAGTTTTTTCAAAGTTTGTGGCCTGTGTTTATCCCAGTGAATAACACTCATATCAAGTATCAAAGGGGCAAAGGCCCTCATAGTTCGGTCCCAAGTAGTCTTCCTAGAAGAAGAGGCATCAATTTGACCATTTGACTTCACATGTAATTCATTTGGTCTTTTGCCATTATTGCTTCTTTCTTCTGCTTTCTTCTCTAACTCTCTGTACTTCTTGCGCCTAGTAGAACGTCTACCACTCTCTGAGTGACACACCACTTCTTGTGATTGTACATGCCCTTGCCACAAAGCTGAAATAGGGGGAACATGAAATTCAACCATTGCCCGTTGTAGAGGTTCGGTAGGTGGTAGTGATATGGATTGTGGTGGTACCCATTGCCACTGCCATTGTCCAGCTGGGCTTTGGGGCATTGGTTGTCTTGCAAATCCACCATGATGAGAAGGCGAGCATCTCTTTCTACTACCAAAGGCTTCTCCATATACGCGACTATCATCCTCTTCAAATTGATTGTCTTCATTCCCTAAAAGAATACAACAACATTAGTAGTATTAAAAGTAATGTTCAAAAGAAAAAATTCTTATTACTGAACCTTTGTTTTCTTTAAAAGAAGTTCATTTCCATAAAAAAAATTCAACTCATCTTCTTCAGTGCTGTGAGAGTCCTCTGAAGCCGACATGTCATCTTCAGCACTTGCATCTTCACTGATAGCTTTTAGGTCTTCACTGCTAACTCTGGCACTCTTCTGTATGGGCAATGCTGGAGCTTGAGTATGCTGTTCTTGTACACTTTTGCGCTTTGCAATTGAAACTTTCCTGCAAACCAACCAACATTATAGCTTTAAAGAAAAAGGATATAAAAACAATCATCTATTTTTGGAGCCACATAATACAGTCATGAAGATTTTTGACATTACTTTGGATACTATGCTATGTTGTGTCCATTTTGCAACTACATGGTAAGTAGCAACTGCATGCCAACTAGTTTGCAACTATATGGCAACTAATTGGCAAGTAGCTTGCAACTACATAGCAACTACATGGCAACTAGTTTGCAACTTCAATTACCTCTATAATGCTACAGCAACTTCTTACAAAAACTACTGAAATACTAGGAAACAAAACTATTGCAACCACCTAATCTTAAATATCATTGGAAGACTAAAGACAATCTCCTAATTTTAGTGAGGCCCTTACAGTTCCTTTGATGTTGCTTTCATAGGTTGTACTTGTACTGCTCACTCCACCACTCTAGCATCTCGACGCAATTCCCTCTCCATTTTCTCATAGTCAATAGAACCCGTGCCAAGCAATTCTCATTCACCTACCTAAGAAGTCAAGATAATGGTTCAATGAACAATTACTACTTCATTCAACTCTTCAAGAACTCTTTCTATCGCCAGCACAAAAGAATGCATAAAGAAAACTATTGTTCTATGTTGTTTGCAAATTGGCTTGAATAGTTCAAAATCTCACAAACTCTACAAACTTGAAAACCATTATCATTAATTGTAAATGGCATAGCCAATTTCACACAAAACATTAGTTCCATAAGTTCTTGCTTAGGATTACATCTATCACCAAAGTACTTCACCAAAAATGATTTAATTCCTAAATCAATAGATGCATTTGTCATTTCTACACTACTCTTAGAAGTCATTCATCAGCCACTTTAGGGTTTAGGCGTCCTTGTAGAGTTAGTTTATTCCCTGATAAATAGTTTCATGTAATAACCCGAAACCCTAACAAATATAAAGGCACAAAGGCTTACAAATGCGTACCATTCTGATGACCCTGAAAACATTTCCATTTGAAGCCTAAGGAAGCCAAAAAGTCTCGCAGAGAAACACCTCCACCGTAAGCTTCTGCTCCTTGTGAACTCCGCTCTGCTCGCAGAACCCTCCTCTCGCACAGAACCCTCCGCTCCGCTCGCAGAACCCTCCGCTCCGCTTGTAGAACCCTCCGCTCCGCTTGTAGAACCCTCCGCTTTGCTCACAGAATCCTCTACTTGCAGAACCCTAGCAAGATGGATGGATGAGAGAGATGAGAGTTGCAACCCACTTTGGATGGATGGAGGGATGAGACTAGGAATTCCTATTAATTCTATATAAAACTCTCAATCTCTTCAAAGATTCTTAGAATTTATTGTATATTGAATGTGCAATTACAAAGTGTACAATTAGAGAGGTTTGATTGCAGATAATTGTAATGTCTCATGCATTGCGGGATGCAGCGCATAATTATGTGCTGAATAATGTTGCTATTTTGGAGCCACTTGTCAAGTAAGTTGTACTAGCTTCTTCTTCCACTTGTAGAATCCATTTAATAAAACAGGGATAGGTTGCAATATATTGATATGAAATTAGTGTGAATAGCAAACTACTGACTACCATGCATTTGAAAAGCAACTGAAAAGCAACTGCCATGCAACTAAAATGCAACTAAAATGCAACGGAACTGCAACTAACATGCAACTAAAATGCAAGTATCGTCACTTCAAAATTAATGTCTGAGGTAGGTGGATGGAATTGACCATCTATAATATTTGCTATTAGGAAATCTTTACATTTATGATTTTGAACTTCTATCTTATGTGTGCAGGAAGTGGAAGGAAGAACGTGAAATTGATCCAAGCACAGCGCCACTTGATGCGTGGATAAGAACGGCTTTCTGCAATAGTAGTGCTGATGCTCACACTCCGGAGGACAAAGATAGGATGTTATTATCCAACAGACCATCGCAAAAGACACTTTGATATTCTCGTATGAGAGCTTTTGGAAATCACTTCAGGGTTGACGATAACTCTTCTAACCAATTGCAAACATATGATTGCAGTGTTGCATCTGTATTCGAAATTCCAGCTTCTGATCTTCGAGACGTGTCAGTGCATTACGTCGGAGTATTGAAAGATATATTCAAACTAGATTATGGATGTCTTAGCAATCCCGTGATACTATTGCGGTGTGAATGGGTGAAAAATCAGACAATCGAGGAAATCCAACATACATTAGGGATAATGATGGTTTCCTTGTAGTGAACTTTCGTCACAAAATGCGGAAGATGCTTGATCATTTTATTTTTTCAAGCCAAGCAACCCAAGTGTTCTTTGCATCTGATGTGCTTAGAAAAGAAGATTGGAAAGTAGTATTACACAAGCAACCTCGTGCTTGACAATAATTTGTAGACACATCAAATGTATTCGTTAACACCACTGTTCAAACTTTTGGTCTCGCTGCTCCAGAGAATGTGCCTCCTCTACCTATTGTCCCGTCTCTGTTTGGAGCTATAGAGTTATCTGTAGAGGACAATCTCTTGGCATCTGCAAGATATTAAGAGCATTCATGGAAAATATTCATTTTCTAAACAAACTCTAATTGTTTTCTAGTTGCATTCCAGCTGTTCTTTAGTTGCATGCTAGTTATTTAGTAATTGCATAGCAGTTGTTCTGTACCTGCATGCTAGTTGTTCTGTAGAAGGATGTCAATTGTTCTATGGTTGCATGCTAGTTGTTCTCTAGTTGCATACAAGTCACTCTATAGTTGCATGAGAGTCAAATTCTAGTTGCATGCGAGTCATTTTGAAGTTGCATGGTGGTTGTTCTTTCTAGTTGCATTCTAGTCCTTCTTTAGTTGAAATCCAATCAGTTTATAGTCCAATCCTAGCGTACACGTGTCCACATCAGCAACTATGATGAATGTCGGATGTAGAAAACCTCACAGTCACTTCTCTAGTTGCATACGAGTCACTGTATAGTTACATGCGAGTCATTTTGTAGTTGCATGGTGGTTGTTCTTTCTAGTTGCATTCTAGTCCTTCTTTAGTTGAAATCCAATCAGTTTATAGTCCAATCCTAGCGTACACGTGTCCACATCAGCAACTATGATGAATGTCGGATGTAGAAAATCTCACAGTCACTTCTCTAGTTGCATACAAGTCACTGTATAGTTGCATGAGAGTCAATTTATAGTTGCATGAGAGTCATTCTCTAGTTGCATGTCGGTTGTTCTTTCCAGTTGCATTCTAGTCCTTTAGTTGAATTCGAATTAATTTTTAGCCGAACCCTAGCGTACAGTTGTCCACACCAGCAACTATGATGAATATCGGATGTAGAATACCTCACAATAAATTCTCAGTTATACTTCCGTAACCCTACTTTTCATTCTACGACTATTTAGCGACTATAACAGTATAGTCGTCAAATTTGATGCAAATACAGAGGGATATAGTCGCAGAGTAGTTGAATAGGACACGTAGTTGCATTTGAGTCGGTTGTGAAAGACCGCTTTTTCTTCCAGTGCAAAGCCATTTTGCGGATACAATGAGTCAATTGAAAGATTTTATTTTCCACCAATGTATTTGTATGCTAGTTTTGAATCACTTTATAGTTTAAAGATTTTCATTTGAATAGGTTTAGAAATCAAATTTCACCTCCAAATGTGTTGCTAGGAAAATTTCAATTTCCTTTTTCAACACTAAGAAATTATAATCTTGCCATCTATGTAGCCAAGTGACTCCAAATTTTATTCACATTATCTACAATATGTACACTATAAGATTGTATAGTTGAGATTTCTATACTTTAGTGGCATTTTGGACAATAACACTTCAAAAACAATAATGCTTTAAACCCTAAGAGGCCTTGGGCTTGGAGGAATTAATAATTCCAATTCACATAAATTTGTAAATATAATAATTTGCAAGGTGCACTAGTATGATCGTTCACAGTATTTTAGCTAAAATCAATGTAAGTTGGTTTATACAATTTCTTTCTATTTCAAACAATGTGATTGTCATTCAAATTTCATCCAAATTTCATCTAAATTTATCAATATTCTACTAAATTTCATCCAAATGATTTGCATGAATTAGATTACATTCACGCAACATTGATTCAAAGTAACGGGAATAAATTTTGCAATATTCAAATTGTTATTCTAGTTCAATTATCTTGTAGTTTTCCTTAATACTTTTTTTCTCATGTGGATCAACTCTCCCACCTGTTGTTGTTTGTGTACCACAAATACATGCCCTAATGATTGCAACAAAAGATATATCAAAGCAAGAGGGTGCAATCACCTGGTATAAGGTAAATAACTCCATTTGAGACTAAATGGGAGTAAGTCCATTGTGGGCTAAATTGTGTTAGTGGTGTATATTTCAAAACTTGAATGTCCTCATAGGATTTTTATTGCATACACTTGCACTTGCACGACCCTTTTGCAAAAGTCACAAATTCATTACAAAAAATATGAGGCCTCCGGAAGGCCGTTAAGCCTGGACCCTGTAGTGATACAACGGAGTTTTTTTCAAAAAAAAAAAATTCAGAAACTGAAATTCTGACGTGGTCGAAGTTCCACGCCAGCGCTGACGTCAGCGCCACGTCAGCGTGACGTCACTTTTTAATTTTTTTTTCGGGGGGAAAAAAAAAAAAAAAAAAGTTATTTTTTTTCAAAAAAAAAAAGATTTTTTTTTTTTTTTTTTTTTTTCCGTAATATCACCCGCGGGTCCCGAAAATCAGCACTCACGGCCTTGTTGAGGCCTCATATTTTTTGTAATGTCTTTGCTTACATGCTCATAACTTGAAATTGAGGTTGCTCGGATTCATAACATTTAGTAGCATTGGGAGCACAGTCTGGGGAGTTTTTTTAGCTTAACCGGCTAATATCCTACATTCTCTTGGACTAACCGGTTGTCTAGAGTATACTCCCGGCTAAGCCTATAGAAATAAAGAATATTATTTCTTTTTTCCTCTTAATTGGTCGGTTTTTTTCCTAACTTTTGAATTCAATTTGGCAATTCTCAAATTCTACCAGCTAGGTCGTAACTAAACGACGGTACTCCCCGTTCATTGATTGGGAGAGACTGCCTTTCTTTTATCGAGTTGTCACCTAGAGAATTCATCCACACCATTAATGTAAGCTTCAGTACCGAGATAATGGCAATACATTTATGGTGTGCTCCATTTTTATTTCTAATTCTAAAATCAACCTTACAAATCAACAAATAATTGTAAAGAAAGATGAATTGTCAAAAATCCAAAGAAACCATTGAGTAATATTCCAATGCAATCTAACCATTGGCATCAATATCTTATTTGGGTTTTTGGAGTGAGAAGAGAATCTCTTTATATCCACATGGGGTGGTAGGAGATAGAACAACCAATGTGGGATATGAAAATTAGAATTTGTAGTTTTTCAAATGCTCATAGTTATGTCCAAAGTAGGAATTGTGTTTGAAGTACAATTTCAGACTTCATTTAGGCATAGTTTAATTAAATTTTTAACTAATTTTTAACTAATTTTTTTGTGTGAAATTATGTTAAGTTTCATCTTCAAAAATCAGTTTGGAATTTTGATCCTCCAATCAAAACTTATAAACTAATTTCAAAGAGGATGCTAGAAAATGTCAAAGAAAGTGTCTCTTCCAACCTCTTTTGAAATTTGTCTATAACTTTTGATTGGAGGCTCAAAATTCCAAACGGATTTTTGGAGATGAAACTTGAAGTAATCTCACAACTTCTTTTAGTTCAAAGTGTTCAAATTTTTTAAATTATACTATGCCTAAATGAAGTATGAAATTGGACTTCAAACACAATTCCTACTTTGGACTTAACTATGAGCGGTTAAGAAATTACAAATTCTAATTTTGTCCTCTCCAGGGCTTTGACTTTAGCTTTCCGCCATTTGTTCCCTGTTTTCTTAGAATAAACTTCGGGTTTTAAAAATAAATTAAAAGAATTATAATTTACGTATCCCACATGGGTTCTTCTATCTCCTACCACCCTATATGGATATAAAGAGATTATCTTCTCACTAATAAACACAAAGCATGAATAGCCTTCAATCCAATGTGAGGTAATCCAAGCTTTGAGATTGTTGATCTTAGAAATTTGATTACCATTATGTTCAATATTGTTATTTTGTTTGTAAGGTAGTCTGCTCTAAAAGCGCCCATCTTCTTCAAACTACTCCTATAATAAGCTCTGGAATGGACATGAGGTGATCCTTAAATGAACCTCTTTAGCCATTGAGTGGATCGAGGACAAAGAGTTATTTATTGCAAGAGCCAATCAATCTCCTTGGTTTCCCCACATCTCTTTACAAGTTGCAAGGGAACAAATTTTGAGAGACCTATAGTCACAAATAGATGTCTACAACAGTAATCTTTGAAAATTCCTAACTTATTCTACAAATGTCTGAAAAATATGAATCGACTTGGGTTAGATGCCAATTCCACCATTCTTCCTATGAAAATTTACTAAAAATTGGTTTAAGGAGTTTAGCTTCCCTGAAATAGGCGATCAGTTCTTAAATGGTCGCTTTAAGAGCAGACTACCTTAGTTTCATTTGAAAATGATTAATTTGCAATGTTTAAAGTAAACCATCCTATTGCGGTCAGAATTTGAGTAGGCCCCATTGTGGTCAAAATGTTAATGGTGTTGTACATTTGAGTTCTCATGTGTACACCACCATTAATATTTTGACCACAATGGGGCCTACTCAAATTCTGACCGCAATGAGATGGTTTACCTTAGTTCCAACCTTGTAACTAACCCAAGCACCTAATTGATATCTGACATATTTTGATTATTGTTCTTGTAACTACTTAACCCCTAAAGGACCAAACACCATTTTTTGACAACATAGCGTTTTTGGGCAGCTCACCACGAATGGAATTTTTATTTTTTTTCTTTGAAATTTTCACACAAGATGTGCCCGAGGAGTAGCTTTAGGGCCCAACAATTTTCATAACTTTTGACCACATGGTTAAAAAGTTATGGTATGATATGTAGTTTTCATTGTTCGGTGGGCAGCCCGGGCAGCAAAAAAAACTTCTTTAAAAATCATTTTCTAGAGAAATAAAAATTTGAAATTGGTTCTCTAGATTTATGTGCACAAGGAAAGCTTTGAATCATTCCACTTTGATTTATGAGATGAAAGTTATGAGGAATTTTAGTTGTGGGTAGTTTGCGGGTAGTTATGGAATCTCTACTCTAAAATAAACTTTGAAGTCCTTTATTTAACTCAATTTTCAATATTTTTGGAAAAAAATATAAACACAAGGTGTAGATTGTTTATTACAACATTACAATCGTTTGGATTGGCATTTTTCAATTCCATAATTAAATCCTTAACAATTTAGTGTTTTGAATCATTTTCTACTTCTATCTACTTACTATTTTTTTCCTATATGTTGTACAATTCCAAATGATCTGAAATTTTTCAAGCATGTAGCTAACTTGCTTTGAAGAATAAATCCAAAGAGTTACCACCATTTGGACATTTTTTCATACAAATGTGACCATGTGAAGTGCAGCTGCCCGGTTTTTCGCAGGGACAAAAAAAGGGGTTTTGTCACTTCAAATGCTAATATCTTGCAATCTACACGGTGGAAATTTCTGAAATTTTTTCCACATCTTCTCAAACTAGTTTACTACAAGATCCTACGGTTACATGTGTCCAAAAATGTTTTTTTGTCCAAAATTTGGTACTTGTACTAGAAATGGCAGTTTGGGAGCGTTTTTTGTGAAAACATAGTCAAAAACCTTTAGGGGTTAACAAGTGCAAAATAGTGCAAAATAATCCACATCATTTTATCCTTTGGATGAAATGATGTGAAATATTGCCCATCATTCTATTCGCGGGAAGGCAGTCTGACTGCTACTGAATGTTATGTTAAAAACAAGCACAACCTGACAGAGTTAAAGATTTTTAGGATATACAGGGCATGTGCAATTGCAAATAGGGAGGGTTCCATTTTACCAATACTGTGAAATATGAGTGCTAGTGAGTAACTGGGGTCTGAGTATAATTGGTAAATAAATGCCCAAAGTACGGCAAAACATGTGTACTTCAAGTGAAGAGCTCAGTTACACCCAGCAGTGTATGAGCTGGGGTTGTTCAACTGGAGTTGCTGAACAAAAGATATGGCCCAACAATCATTCGGCTCAAGGAGCCCATAAGCTACTTTGCAGCTACCATGGTGTACAAAAGTATCACATCAGAATTTTGAAAATACATAGTTAAGGTAGTATGCTCTTAAAGCGACCATTTAAGGACTGGTCCGCCTTTTTCACAGGCTTTCATGGACGAAAATATTTTTAGATCATTTTTCAGGGAAAGAAAAATAGATGTGGTACCTAACACAAGTGGTTTTGTATTTTTCCAAGCATTTTTGAATTACTTATGAATTTTCAAAGATTCAGGGCATAGGCACCTATTTGTGACCATAGGTCTTCCCAAATCTGTCCACTTGCAACTTGTAAAGAGCTGTGCAGAAATCAAAGACAATGATTGGCTCTTGCAATAGAAAAAAAAAAATTCCTCAATGCATTCAATTGCCAAACTAGTCCATTTAAGGATCACCCCATCTCCATTCTTCACCTAAAAATAGGGGAAATTTCAAGAAGATGGGTGCTTTTAGAGCACACTACCTTACTAGGACCCACAATATATGCCTTAAAACAACCAACATATGTAGTGCCATTTCACACCAAATATTGTGAAATGCTTTAAAGCAGTCAATGTTGCAAACTTAGTTTTTAAGGATGAAACCCATTCTAGGATAGAGTTTTACTGAGATAAAACACTTGAAGGCATTACACACCCAAAGGCAATGAAAGGAGAGAGAACAAGTTGAGGCACCCCAAGGCGGAAACACACACGAAGGAGGGGGGGGGGGGGGGGGGGGGGGGAAGAAAGAACCCACCCAAAGACTGAGATGAAAGGAGCCAAGAAGAAAGGAGGGAGGAGGGGGGGCACCTGAAGGCGGGAATGAGTGAAAAAAGAAACAAAAGACAGGCGCCCGAGGGCGTGAATTGCATACTTATGAGTTGTATACTTAGTTAAATCTTGCAACAATAGTGTCAACACAACTTTCATCGGAGGTACACGTTCTTTGTAGATGTGAAGGAATGCGAGTCAGCAACCCACATGTATGTCAATCAAAGTGAAAAAAAGTTGCAAATGCCAGTCCAGTTTAAAATGGTGTCAGAGTTCTAGCAACTCCTTGTCAATCAACAAATCCATCTCAAGTTTACAACATATGACCTTTGGGTGAAAGAGCAAGCCTTCAAATAATTGTAAAAATATTGAAAGTCTCAAAACTCTCCTATCCCTTTCGTCACCACATGGAGCATGACAATTGCTAAGGAGGGGGGCATTTAAAGCCAAAACACCAAATGAAATCCTCTCCCACGCTATCAAATAGTTGTATACATATCCAAGATCTAACAGTCCTAATTTCGTTTGGAACAGAGGGTCATCCTCAACTGGTTATCAAGATACGTTCAAAAATGCCATGGAACAAAATTCTATGGAACTTCCTGCAATGTACCAACACTAGCAGATCAAGGTCGATCATTTGAAGTTGAACTAGCATAGGGTTCCAAAATCGTCCACCCCTGAAATATACACTGTTTGTACATTAGTGAAGGCTATGAAAAAACAGCATGTGCAAATTGTATACATTTTACAGGTGGGCGGTTCTTAATGCCCGAACTATTCTCAAGCCTTCTACCTTATGGAACAAAATTCTATGGAACTTCCTGCAATGTACCAACACTACACATTCATCTTCAAAAACTCATTTTTTTCACCTATGTGAGTCTGTTGAGGCACAGGTAGCAGCTGCCATGCCTGATGGCCCCTTCTTTAATGAGTTTTCCAAAAATTCAGTAATGTGAGACTATTTAGGAATTATTAGACAACATGGTAAGTAGAATTTTCTCCATGAGAAGTCTTTGAGTGATTATTGCAACCAGAGGTAGACACCATCCTCATAAATCATGACAAAAAATTCTCTGTTGTGGTGCTGTCTAAAAGTCCTGAAGCATTCCTACATTAACCCATTAAGGACCAGTCAACCATTTTGTGGTCAATTTGGGTCCTTTTTGGTTTGTAGAGAGAGCATGTCAATGAATTTGATGACGTGGCAAAGGGGATGGGTCTAGGGAATTGGGAAGTGAAGAGTTTAGGATAATAACTAGGCCAATCTAAGATGGTATGTGGTCAAAGGGTTGAAAAAACCAAGACAATAGGGGCTGAAATTACATCAAGATTTGCTAAAAATTCCTGCTTTACAACGCACCTTCACCAAAAATTTCAATGCTAAATCCTATATCATGCGCAACACTTCCATCTGTACGGTTAGATCTCCGGTAGGCACTTGCATTCAAAAGTTTTAAAATTGCTCCCAATTGACCATACAAAAGGATTGCCCACCCCCCAAATCAACCACGGTCCTTAATGGGTTAAGGTAGAAGGCTCAAAAGTGCTCATCTAAGGGGAAAAAAGATTCCTGTGCAGAAATGGGTGGACCTAAAGACTTTTTACATATTTTTGGAAGAAAGAAAAATGAGGAATACAACAATGGAAATTTTAATTTTAATTTTCTGAACTGAAATGAATGAGATATGATTTTTCAAAGTCAGAGGTGCCTAAGTCCCTATTAATGCTCATAGGTGCAACTATGATGAATCAGAACATGCCTTTGAATGGAGCTAGTGAGTTTAAGAATGATCCACTGTGCATTTCCATTCCATTCACTCCCCATTGTAAATCAAAACTTATTGCAGACCCTAAATGCCCCAGGGTTTCCTCACATCGTTTCAAGTACATTTCAAACTGCTGTAACTTTTGCATCCGATGTCTGAATTCAACAAAACTTGTTGAGAAAGTTGCACTCGCTCTTCTAATTTGTGTGATAAAATTTTCAGATCAATCCAAGATGTACTGATTTCTTGAAAGCCAATCGAAATTCAGACTCAATTTGAGTTCACCAAACTGCATTTGACGGCTGCAACTTCGGGGGCTTGCATCTCCTTCATATAATGTTATTTTTCAATAAAATTTGTTGGATTATGTTTTCCTTACAGTCTAGTTAGTGTGATAAAATTTTCATGTCAATCCAAGCTATTTTGAGTGTTTGGGAGCAATTCAAAGTTCAAAATCCAGACATTTTTGGATTATAGTGAACTTTGGCGGTTTGTTTCTTCTTCATGCAATGTCTGTTTTCAATAAATTATTTTGGAAAAGTTGTGTATACTAGTCTAGTTTTATGTAGCTAAAATTTCACATCAATCCAAGAAGCTATGAGTGATTGAGAAGCATTTTAGTAGAAAGAGGTTCAACCTCATATGTGTTTTTTTGCTATTTTTTGACATTTCAATGCCATTTTGCAGACCTCACCAAATTCACACATAATTGTGAACCATGTCACTTGCTCAATAGCCTGAAACCACACACATGGGATGGCAATTTTTCACCACAAGAAATCACTTCCATTTCTACATCCCTGTGCACTGTTTTGGGCACTTTTTTAGGGGCGTTTCTTTAATGCCTGAATTGTTTTCGAGCCTTCTACTTTAGATCTCATTGCGACTGGAATGAGGAGTCTTAAAAAAAGAGGTCTTACCTGGTAACCTGGCATAAGACAACTACACCTAAAATGGCACACTTACTAGAAATTATTGCCTAAAATGTACTCCCACTATTCATGAGAGTCTATGATTGCTTTTAGGAACACCTATTTTCATCACTTTAAGAAATTCATAGTTCATTCGTTTGATGTCCAAAAAATGCATTCTAAGAGAATCTAAAATCCCCTTTTCACTACCAAAACAACCCCACACAAAAAAAACTGTATAATAAATGGGAACCATGCTGAACTGCTTATTAGTGTGATTTTAGGTGTAGTTACCTTAGTGCTGCCTGTAACAGAATTATGCAATGGGGGGGTCCTGCAGTCCACGACACAGCACTGCGTTCATACACACTTTCATAATGAGAAATCGGACTAAGTTTTATCATGGAACATCCATCTGCCACGTTGGGTTTCAACATCCCTCCAGCAGAACCTACCTTCACACAAAAAGTACCAAGTCCACGACTCAAGACTCGGTGACAGATTCAGGGTGAGGAGTGAGATGGAGTCCAAGCTCTCACCAATAAAAGCGGCACCGACAATATCCACCCAGCAATGTTGGTAACCGTCAACTCAAGAAATGCCAATCAGTGCTGAAGTCCGATGAGGAACCAAGACAAAAAAAAACTAAAAAAAAACTCTGGAAGAATAGCCCCTCTGACTTGTCAAAAGAGGCTTAGTTTCCCCGGTACACTAAATAGTGAAATTAGGTTGCCTTATTTTTTCGCAAGAAAATGACTTTGCAAGCCATTAAAGTCAAAAAGAAATTCTATACAAATTTTTCCATTTGTAAATATGGAGGTTCATGAGTGCAAATTACAAAGCATACTTAAATTCAAAAGTAATAAATTCTTGTAAAGGAACAATAAATATTTACATAGTGCAGAATGTCAAGAAATCATTGTGGGGCAACCTAATTTCACTAAGGTAAACCATCCCATTGCGGTCAGAATTTGAGTAGGCCCCATTGTGGTCAAAATGTTAATGGTGGTGTACATTTAAGTTCTTAAATGTACACCACCATTAATATTTTGACCACAATGGGATGGTCTCAAATTTTGACCGCAATGAGATGGTTTACCTTATTCAGTGCAAGTATAAAGACAGGTATGTAACCCAGCTTGCAAATTCATTGCAGCTTCATTACAGCAATCATTCACTCTCTTTTGCTATACCAAGTACTACGAGGAAACAAGGCTCTGGAGCTTTACATGAAAACATGTCGTCCACGTGGAAAACTTTTGCAACCATTCTCTTGGTACTCTCTCATGGTAGTTGGGTCACATCAAGGTTATTCAGAGAATTTTATTTATGAGGACAAGATCTCCACCTATGGTTGCAGTAATCATACAAACAAAAGAATTCGCATGGAGAAAATGCTAATTATGATGTTGTCTAATAATTACTGAACAATGACTGAGAATCCTGTTTGTAGCAGTATGTATAATAGAACTGAAAAATCCTGGTTGTAGAACTTAGCTAGTTCAAGTTTTTTTTCATAATTATCAAGCTTGTTTTCATGGACTTCAGACTATTTGGACAACGAGTTATTTTGATTCTACAGAATCTGGGTCTTTGAAATGTGATGGATGAACTGATGTTGCCATTCTGTGTTGATGAACAGCTGGGTATCCATTGGAGTACAAGTTGCAGGGAGTTTTCAGTCATGGCTTACATGGTCCTTGAGCAATTCCAACAACAAAGGGCTCCACAAAACGATCTAGAATATGGGAGCATGAGACAAGTCACGACCAGGAGTCTCAACTGAAATGGCGTAAAGGAATGGCACTCCCAAGCATACCTTTAGGGCCTCCTTACATGTATCGGTGGGTGGGAGGAGTCAACAGAGTTGAAATATAGAAAGCACTTTTATGCTCCTTCTACAATGTCTAATGCATTGATATCGGTGAAACTCTCTCTCTCCAACTTCCATGCTTGCCGATCATCGGTGGCATTGTTCTTGTTGATAACCATGGTTGACTTCCCATGGAGTCATCTTCTGCAATACAAAAAAATACAAAACTTTTGGAGGAGCTTTTAGAAAGTCCCCAAATGCTAAGCGCAAGTTTATACTTTGACTTTGCACTAAGAATAGGAGAATCTAGAGTCATATCTCCTAATTGAATTTCTCCAAGGAAGAATCATTCCCACACTAGGAAATTTTGGCAAACCAACTTCATTGTTGAGCTCCTGGCATGTTTTTATGCTAAAAACACCTCTCTCCAACCTTCAGTTGCACAAGTATTGGAATCGTGGATTTTCACCTACAAAGTTAAAACATTATTTTTTTCCAATTTTTACGAATTGGATGATGACCTTTACATGAACTTTTCGTAGAGATTTATAGGACTCTAGTGGACTCTTCACAACCTATTCTACTACTCTTCCAACATGTGGCTTGTCACATGCATTTTCTGGTAAAAAACTAATTCTAGTGTTTTCTACTACTTTAGCCATCAAGACCTAAACCTATCTCAAACCTTTAACTGACATTCTAAACACATAATTAGACACTAGAAATAGCAAATGGAAGTATTTAGAGCACTTCCGGAATTTTTGGAAAATATACACCATATTTGTAGGACTTTTACTAATTTTGATATAAACACTCAATTTTGATATAAACACTTTTGAATGAAAAAATTAATAAAAATGAGCAAAAAAAATAAAAATCCAAAGATCACAGTACCAACTTGAAGGCTCACATAGTGTGAAGGTCAAGGTCCCAATTCTAATTCTTAGATTTTCTCTTGTATAAAACAAATAATGTGGCAATTAAATAAACCTCAAATGGGTCAATGATTCAAAATTTCATTTTGAAGGCATTATTAGCATCAAATTTGCATTAGACAAATTTGAAGAATAATTCTACCGATTAGGATTTCTTTTATGGTATTTTTTTGCCTCATTTTATATTCAAATGTTTTCAGAGGACTTAGAAGTTGATTTGGGTTTTTATATTTGCAAGATCCAATTTGGCTTCCAAATCCTACTTTTTGGCATCCAAACTCCCTGAAAGTGTTGCCATGTAGGTGTTTTGGAGTGATGTGGTTCTTTGGCCTTTGAACATAGTGCGAAGCCCCAAGTTCCAAAATTATGCTTTCTACCAATCAAATTTTGAAACTCATAGAAACTTGGGATTTGGCATTTGGGATGTAATGTGAAGTAGCCCTAATATTTAACCCTAAATTGTTTGGAAGGTCATAAAAACAAGCATGAATGACATTTAGCATTTCTAAAAGATGAAAAATAATTTCATCCAAATTTTGGGGGGACTTTACAAGAAATTGGTGTTGAAAATTCTCCTTTTGTGGATAGTTGCCTTTTTTTTTGTAGGAAGATGGTCAATTCACAAATCAACAAGTAGTATATATAGGCAACTTCAAGCTCATTGCTTTTAATATATATAAATTTGAGGCAAAAAATGCTCCAGTTTGAATTTGAGTGCAACTAATGAAATGAAGTTAATGAATGAAATATCTATTCCAACTTTAAAACTTGACAAAATCCTGAAATTGAATATTTTTATTGCAATTTTAAGTATATATGGGCCCATAACCATAATCTTGGTCTACTAATTTTGTAATTATAGAAAGATGTGGTAAATTATTTTTCTTCATGATTATATACACGGATACACCTATAAAAAAATAGATTGATATAAAAGAAATTCGTTTTTTTCTTAAAAAATCATAGTACTTTCTAACTCTTACAAAAACAATGAAACCTTCAATAAAATTTGGAAACATGTGATTTCATCTGATCGTTTTTGAAAAGTAAAAATTTAAATTTAAAGGCTAAATAGTCATATAATGGGAACATACCACTAAGAGAATCATGGTCCATTGAGACTAGACAAGAGCAAACAACTTTGGTCAACTATGTAAACATGACGTCTATTTCAAGTCAATTTGGTATATATGAGCTTGCAAAGATTTGTGATGTCCCATATTTAAACTTTCTTCATATTATTGACTTGATTTGAATGAAGCCAAGCATTATTTGCTTTAGAAGGGGATTTATAGGTTTTTATTTGTGTTGGATGGATATCTAAATATAAGAAACTATTGTGAACATTGCATTGTAATAGTAGTTTCTAAAATGTCCATGTCCAATACATTCAATCAATATCCACCTAACACTAGAGTTGATTTTGATGAATTTTGTGGGATTTATTTATTTTATCAACAATTTAAACCATTTTTGTACTGAAGTAAAATTGATGAGTTAAACATTGAATAAATGTCTAATTTATAGATAATTCTCACAAGAGCCAAATTGACCAAGAAGATGATCTACATCTTAAAACCAACCTTGGAACATTTTTGTCATAGTGTGGTTGTTTGGCTGGTCTATCAAGACCATAATTCTACTAGTATATCGAGAAAAAAGATTTTGAAGTTCATTTTTGTAGTTATAGCCCTCCCTTTTAGGGTTAAGGTGACTACACCTAAATGCTTATAAATAATCAATTGAGCATTGTTTCTATTATTAAACTATCTAATATTTTGTATTGATTCTTGTTAGAAGTTAAATGAATATTCTAGATTATCTTGTTACACATTTATTTGATACCGGACAATTTAAATATGATTCTTTTAAGTGATGAAAATAAGAGTTTCTAAAATCAACCCTAGACTCTCATGAATAGTGGGAGTATATTTTAGGTAAGAACTTGTAGGGGGAGAGGTTTTAGAAAGGGGTCCCAATTACGTGCAATTATCTTAATCCCTAAAGTCCCAAAGTCCCCTTGGAGGATTTTTGGGATTTCTAGTAGGCTTGTGTGATCTCAATTTTTAACATGAATTTTTGAATTGTTTTTTGAAGATTAGGAATCACATTAGCTTTGTGGATATAATTTTTATTTCAATTGGTGTCTAGGAGCAAAAGCTATGCCACTCTAAATCCAAAAAGTAATTTGTAGAGCACCACAAAAAAACTAATTTTTAAATTTTTTTTCTCAAATAATGTATTTATGTCTACATGTAAAGCTTTGATTTATTTCTTTTGGATTAGTGATGTGAAAGCTATAGGACTTTTTGTTTAAGGGCAATCATTGCATCATCCTAAGAATATAACTTATAGGTTTCATTTTTAAACTCAATTTTCACAATTGAATTTTTTTTCCACATAGTTGACTTTTCTTTCTAGGACAGTCTCATTGTTGGGATTAGTATATTTCAATTCTATCTTAAATTTATTAATGATTTAGTTTTTCCTTTTATCTCATATTTGTTTTTATTTTTAAAAAAATTTAAAAATCAAATAAAGAAAAAATTCTCCGACTCTCAACTCAATTCTTCAATATGGAAAATTAGGAATTCAAAATTATTAGTGCAAAAATTTGAAGTTAAGAAGATCCAAAGCCAAAATATCTAGTTGAGCAAGGTGCACAAAAACTTATTTTCTTCAATTGAAATGCAAATATCTTGCAATCTATGTTGTCAAAGTTCCTCAAATTTCTTTAACACATTCTTATGATAGTCTAGTGCAAAATCATATAGTTAGATATGAAAAAAACGATTTTCAAAATTTTTGCTCTTTGCAAAGTGATTGACAGTTTTGTGTTTTTTTTTTATGAAAAAAGGCTTTTAGACTTTTGAGGTTAATCCCATAAGTTGTTCAATTATGAATTGAAGAACCCCCTTGGAATTTCCATTTTTAATTCTTTGGACCTAAATTTGAAATAATATTTTTTCTTATATCAAGTCAATTTTTTATATATTATATTATCCCAAGCCCCTCCACTAACTCCATTCCCAAGATCCCCATAAACCTTGAAAGTGCCAATTTCATGCAATCATGTAGAGCCCAGCTCCACATTAGCAACAAACTATATACAAATTGAGAGAAAAAATTTGGCAAAATAAATTCCAATTCGAAGAGTCAACTGAAGAAAATCAAATATTTGATTTTTCAATTAGTTGCTTGAAACAAGATATTTTCCAAGAAAATTTGTATGAGAAGTTGATAATTATGCCAATGAATAAAAGCTATCACTTAAATGAATGGGATAGGAAAGGTCATCCATTATTTGTTGCTTTTCCTCTACTAACAATGTAAAAGTTTTTTTTGGCCCTTCTCCAAAACAGAAGTCTTTTGTGAATGTTTAAGAAAAAATAAAAGATCTTTTCCTTTTTTCCCTTCTCCAAAGTAAAAGCCCTTTGTAAATGTTTAAAAAAAAGTAAAAGACCTTTTACTTTTTTCCTTCTCTAAAGTAAAAGACCTTTGTAAATGCTTAAAAATAAATAAAAGACCTTTTACTTTTCCTCCAATGCCAAACACCTATAAAATTAAACACCTCCTTCATTTTATTACTCACACCACATTGACAAACCAACATTACTTCCATCAAGTCTACCATTCAATTGTAGTGTGCATTTACACACTGTTCTTTCCTCCCCCTGCTTATAGTGATGCCTTTTGTTGTGTTGTAAGGAGCACCAACTTTAGTAACTCACTTACTCCTTCCAAACAATTTGTCATACCAAAAACAAGCCTTAGTTTTGAATCATGGTGAAATTTGGCAAGCTATTGCAAACGGCATTGCAAAAGGTGCAATACAAGCTTGCACCCCACAACGGCTACGTCAAGCTTGAAGACAAAGACACTCTTCCTAGCGATGTCCCCAAAGGATCCTTTGTTGTGTATACAGGCGATGAGATGTGCCGATTTGTGATCAAAACCAAGATCCTCAACCATCATCGCTTCCAGGTGTTGTTGAGCAAGTCGATCGAGGAGTTTGGATACAACCCCAACGGAGGCTTGGTTGTGGATTGTGATGTCCCATCTTTCAAGCGTCTTGTCCGGTCCATTGAGAAGAGCAGTGCATCCGTTTCCGAGCATGGAATTGCATCAAGATTTTCAGTGTAAGGTAGAAGGCTCGAGAATAAGAACCACCCACTTCTAAAATGTACACAATTTTGTACAAACAATGTACATTTCAGGGGTGGACAATTTTGGAGCCTTATGCTAGTTCAATTTTGTAATTTCATAAGTAATTTCAAAAAGCTCCAAAAAAATATGAAACAATGTAGGTTAGATGCCAAATCCACTTCTCTTTCAAGGAAAATTTAGTGAAAAATATTTCAGGAAGTTTCACCTCCTCAAAATTCAGTTTCAACTCTTAGGTGGGCGATTTCTGGACATGTTACCTTAGTGGATGTTCTGAAATCATTTCTTCAGCTGATAAGTCATTTAAATATTAATTTTGGAGATGGCGGTTTTAGACAGGGTGCGATTTTATCAGTGTTACTGTACTGTACCCATCTTATGAATGGGACAGTGATAATTTACTTAGTTGTGCACACACTGAACAGGTTTATGTGTGGAAAGCTTAGTGATATTTACTGTATATACATAATTCAGACATTTCGAGGAAAAAACATAAGATCCTTTTAATTAGGGATATTGTATCACAGAATGAGTTCATTTGCTTGTTCGCTTGCTGCCCTCCAGCAAATTTGAAATCATGTTTTTTCAATCTCACACAAGTGTTTGGAGACTTTGAGTGTATTGTATTGTACTGTATTGTGCATGGGATCACTTTGGGCATGGCCCTCAATATTCCTGTAACTTGGAGAACCAGTAACTGTGGTTCAGTTAGAGGGCTAGGTTAAATTTTATGGCTTTACTGATATTATGGATTGATTGTCATGAGAAGATGCTATTTTTTTTTTGTGTAATGAATGTGGAGTTTAACCCCTAAAGTTCCTTCACTATGTTGTCACCAAAACCGCTCCAAAACTGCCATTTCTATTGCAATGCTGCTAAATTTTATTTTTTTCAATTTTTGTCATATCTAACCGTAGGATCTTGTAGTAGAGTGGTTAAGGAAAATATGATATTTTTTTTGAATAATTTGACCACGTGGATTGAAAGATATTAGTGTTTATGTTAACAAAAAAAAAATTTTGGGGGGGGAGAAAATGCGGGCAGCTGCACTTTGCATGGGCTTATTCACCCTTATATTGGTCCGTGTCACTTGTGCAACTTTGGATTCATTGTCCAAAATAAGTAAAGTACATGCTCCAAAAAATGCAAGTCGTTTCAAATTGCAAAACATGTAGGAAAAAATTGAAATGTGCAAACATGTTGGCAAAAAATGGCATACACTTGCAAATTTTTGAAATTCCATATCTTCTTCATAAAAGCATATTTACACAAACTGAACGGTCATCACCTCCAAGGTTCCTTGCTCTATCATTAGAATTTTTTGAAAAACACAAATTGTAAAATCTCCCCATTTTATGAAGAAGATTGAGTGTTTCAATCTGATTTTGTATAGGGCAGGCTAAAAACTTGGCTTCAGTGATGCAAAATGTTGGGCTTTCTCTCTGGCCAGGCGCAGCTCCTGCCTCAGATTTTGGAACCTGTACAGGCTTAGACCCCATCCAATGCGCCTGACCAACTCTCCGTACCTGGCCTCTTCACCCCGACCCCTGCTACCTGGCCTGCCTGGCTCGCCTGGCTCGCTTGGCCCGCCTGTCCTCTTCAACCTGGTCCCTGCTGTTTTCACCGCCTGGCCAGTCTTCACTGAGCCCACCTTTTCACTGCATTTTCCCTGCTTGGCTCGCGTTCCTCTGCTTGGTAATTGCCTGATGTTGGCACTTTGTGACCCCAGAAACTCTTTGCCTGTTACATTTTTAGCATTGGTAGAAATATTTTTTGGCCATTAGTATGTCAAAATTTGTCCTTTGCCATTCGCAAGATCAAAAGCATACTATGAAACAATCTCTGAAATTCAAAATGTAAGCAAAATAAAATGAAAGGTCAAGAAAGACCCATCAAAAAATGTAAACAACGGAAAATAAAAGTTTGTGACATGTATGCCAAAAAAATGTAAACAAAGGAAGATAAAAGGTCAATATGGACCCAAAAAAATGTAAACAAAGAAGATAAAAGGTCAATATGGACCCAAAAAAATGTAAACAAAAGAAGATAAAAGGTCAACAACAACCCTAAAAAAAATGTAAACAAAGGAAGATAAAAGGTCAACAACAACCCCACAAAAATAATGTAAACCAAGGAAGATAAAAGGTCAACAACAACCCCACAAAAATAATGTAAACCAAGGAAGATAAAAGGTCAACAACAACCCCACAAAAATAATGTAAACAAAAGAAGATAAAAGGTGATCAAGCACCTACAAAAACAAATTTTTGGGGTTAAAAATTAGGTACCTTCAAATGGAGCGACGATGACGGCGTTCACCTCCACGATTGATTGGTCCATAGTGAAATTTTTCGAAGCAACCACGATTTAGGCAAAGGAATGTCCTATTATGTGCTCGACAATAGAAACTACAAGACGGATCACCGCAAACTACACAAGGGCGGCATTTGCGACTCCAAGTTGGCAAATGTCTTCGTGCATCTTGCTCCTCCACTTCCGATGCTCGCCCCTCCCAATTTTGAAGAAGAGCTTCACATAAATTTACCTTGAATTGAAGATGTGTCATAGGACTTTTATTACTGTCAAGTTGTCGCAAAATGCCTTGGTACAATATGTACATATTCACAACAGTTGTGTCCAACAAAAATGAAAACACACGGTGCCACCATTTGTGTGATCTTGTTTGACATGAATATGATGCCCTCAATTGATCCGCAACATCCACCCCCCTCATATGGGTGGTATACTCCAAATGCACTGGTGAAGTGGGGATGGGATTTCTAACGGCTCCATCTCTACGAGGCACAGTAGGAATTGGAGTACAAGGAAACCGTACTGGCAATGCATGTGTGGATATTAGAAGCACTGGTCGCCGATCCTTCCACAAGACACAAGAAATTTCCCTATTATTGTGCATTTTCCATTGTAGGGTCCCTTGTGGAGAGTTGTTCCAGTCCTTCAATGTCTTCAACTCTAAAGGTAAACCAACACGATTAGAACGTATTGTTCCCGTGGCATAGATGTTGATAGAGGCCAACTCCATAAATAAGCCTATACTCGAGAAGAAGTTATCGGTGACAAGAACGTGTCCCTTGCCTCCAAGGCCTTGTACTAAGTCCATTACCACATTGTGAGCTAATCTAGGTTCTCCACGATGGACCACTGGCACCTCATTCAATCCTAAATTAGGATTGGCTCCACAATAAATGTCAAAATTATACACATATTTTGACTTGGAATCGGCTAGACACCACACCTTGATGCCCCATTTCTGGGGGGTTTTGGGCATATATTGCCTAGCAGGGCAATATGACCCTTTATACCTAATCATCATCTCATCAACGGTTAGGTATTTCCCCAATGTCCAATTGCGTTGAAAATTGTCTCTTATGTCTTTCACTAACCAACGTACTTGCCCCATTTTGTCATACCCAGGTTGTTGTCTCTCCCTCACGTAAGTACCTGGGTCTGTGACATGAATACATCTTGTAATTGCTTGGAATCTCGCACGAGTAAAAATTTGAGAAATTCGAGGGCAATGAAAGAAAGAACCTTTTTTTGCCCAATAGGTCTTCATATTAGGTTGTCTTTTCAATCCAATAAACATTGATGCCGCCAAATATGCCTTCAAAGCCGCCACAGTCAAGGGCTCCCACGTTGGTCCGCCAGGTGCAATTCCGTCCTCTTCCGGAGTCCTTGCGTATCGGTTAGTTTCGACCACAATTTTTCGCAAAAGACTGTATGGCCAAAACAAAGAAAATAATGCCATGAATGTTGGCATTCTCCTGAAATGTTTCTTAGGGCACGACATGCCTAGAAATTCTTGGGGTTTGGGGGAATACGTAAAATGAGACCGAGACCACGTTGACTCCCGAAAAATGTGTTTCACCCCATTGGGATTGCCGGGATCTCCATCATCACCGCTATGATGTTCATCATCACCAAATTCATGTTCCGCATGCAAAATCTCGGTTTCACTACCAGGCATTTCATATTCTGAATTGTAACCTTCATTCAAAATATCATAAGCCTCAAATAGAGGTTCAGAATTTTGAGCCTGGGGAGGCCTCTCATCAGTTCCATCCAAGGGTTGCATACCTGGATAATTGGCAGCCTGATGCACTACAGGGAACTCAGAGCCAAGTCCCATTGAAGGCGGACTCAACTGAGAAGGGAAGTCACAGTTGCCTGGGTCATCTGACAGTCCCACGTGGCCCCATATAATTGAACTTGGGATCCCAACCAAAGGCTCCTCATTGGTGCCACCCTCGTTCGTGACTGAACTTGGGATTCCTCCGCACTCTGCGTCGTTCCTGTTGCCCTCTGTCGCCTTGACAGCAGCTCTCCAGCTGGCTTCAGGTTCAAATTCCCCGCCCGCTCTTTTGGCGCAACGGTCTACATGCCCGGTCGTGCTTCGACGGCGAACTTCATGCAGTCGAACTTTCTCCAAGGCTTGGCGATGGAGAAATCGATAGTGTCGCTTGATTGACAGGGAGGAGTGCAGCAACTCAGGAGGCCAGTTGGAGTCGTGGAGTGCAATATTCGAGTCGTCCGAATCGGAGGAGGAGGACGTAAACTCACCGCAACTGGAGTCTCGTCCATGAGTATGTAAGTCAATTTCTTGAGAAACGTTGAAGTCGTCTTCGGCATCACCGATTTGCATTTCTGTGAAGTCATTGACGTTGTTCTTTGATGCATGGATTGATGCTTCAGTATTTGTAGGGAAGATGAAGTCGGTGCCTAGCGGCGTCGACAGGAGTGTTGTACTGTCGATGGGGTCCGGGAAAGAAGTACCTTGAATGTGAGCACAATTTTCTTCGTCATCGTTGTCCGTGCTAGAGCAGTCACTGAAGCACCAGCCGTTGTTGGTTGGAGCCGTTCCATGTAGAGCTCGCTCAGCAGCAGCAACCTCTTCAGCACGTTGCTCTGCCTCCACGATCCGTGCACTCCTGCGTGGTGGGCAATCATCCCTTGCGAGCTGGAGCACATTATCACAACAAAGGTAAGCACAGTTTCTTTGGAGTTCTTTGCCTACATGTATTTTGGTATTTTCAGCTTCATGGTAGTTGCAAATGGTATAAGGTAGTTTCAACTGAGCTCTTTCACACATCACTTTGCGCACATCATTTTTAGCAGTTCGTTTCCCAACTCTTCTGCTGCTGTGTTGGAACTTCAAGACGTAGCTAGTCAAGTTTCAACTTGCACATACTATTAGGTATACCCGGTCCGTACTTGAAAAGAATCAAATCGCATGAGTCAATACCGAACGGCAAACCCCCATCGTTACTCAAACCCCAAAAAACTCTCTGGTTGAATCCAACAGCTCTCCCTAGATCCAAAGGCAACAACAGCTTGTGCTGGTTCATACTTTGCTCTCAAGTCTCAACCATGTTTTCAACAACAGACTGTTGACATCCGACAACACGACCATGAGGCTACTGTCGACCTCGAGGAAGAGAATTTGGACCACAAAGAGGACTTGAACGTTTGTGTAAAATTACAAGTGAGATTTCAAGATTTGAAACTAGTAAGGTACTGTTGATGAGCCAGCAGCTTGACGATGTTTCCGTTCTTTGTATCAGCAGCAGGCGGCGGTGTTTCTGTTTACTGCGGCAGCAGCTTGACCAGGATTCCAAGCCAGCACCTCGACAACGATTCCGCTTTTGAGCCAACACCTGAGCCAGCACCTTGACGATTCCGCTTTTCTGGCCCACTGGAACAGTAGTGCTGACGGACAGAAGTTGAAGTGCTCCGTCTAGATCGGGAAATCCGATGTTCAGATTTGCCGGGAGTCTGACTGCCACGGAATGATCAGTTCAAGTTTTCCGGGAGTCTGACTGCCACGAATCAGTTCAGGTTTGTGGGCCACAAATTGATCCTGAGTGCGTTTCTGAAAGTTTGCCATTCATTCTTAAAAAAACAGATGGAAATGAAACCTTGTCCAACTCGATAAAGTGCAAGTCATGGGTCTCTTCTACACGGCAGATTTCATTTACACAACTCAATTGCTTTTCTTGGTGAACTTGTATTTGTAAGTATTTGTTCGTACAACAAACAGCGAAGCTGAAAGACAGATCAACTAACTTGTGCGTCTGTAAGCTTATTTCCAACATGACCATAACTTGATTCCCAACACATCAAACACACAACACATCAAACACACGGAGAGGACGGACAGTGGCCGGGTTGCAGGAACGTCAATATTGTTTTACTTTGTTTCCTTTACTTTTGTTTTTGGAAAATAACTTATCTGATCATGAAGCCGTAGAACCTAATCACGTTCAAAGAATTTTCTAACCGCCACTCTATGCAGATCACTCTATGCCTGGAACTAGTTCTTTGTGTCAGCCCCAGGTAAGTTCAATCAGCATGTCAAGTTTTACACAGGCAAAAAAAATAGGATATAGTTGGAGTAGTCCCCATTCTAGAATGAGAGCTTCAGCTGTTGTGTACAACAGCCTTGTGTAGGCATAGCTGAAGCCCTCATACATCTCATTGATCCACAGTATACTAATGCAAGGTCAAAGAATTTTACGTACCCACTTTCCCTTGGGAAAACGTGGAAGTCTCGGCATCTCGCTTGTTCCCAACTTTGTTGATTCACCTTCCGCAGGTGCTAGCAGCTTGAACGGGAGCTCAATGTCTCTGGAGTTTCTTCAGCTGCTACTCTCCCAAGTAGCGTTTGGACAAGGCTAATGGACTCACTATCTGTGACAACAGTAGTGGACTCACTGCAATTCAACCCTACATGTGAGGATCCATCTATGCCTGTACTATGGTAGTTTGCTTAGTTCTTCTCTATAATTTCAGCTTAGGTGCTAAGTTGTAACTGTGTAATTTTTGCCTGTGGTGCTAAGTCCTTCATAGCACAAGTCACTTGGAGGCTGAATTGAATGTTTGTGGTTATCATTTTGATGTGGTTGCTAAGAGCATGATCAATGTAATCTAGAATTCTAAAGGGAGATGGCGGCTGGGTTCTGATGTCAGTGTTGGAGTACTGCAAATTTTTGGAATTGCTCAAAATTTTCGGAATTAGTGCAGAAGAAATCGAAATTTGATATGGCAGCCTCTTGCCATTATTATGTTTGCCTTCAATTGTATGGAGAGAGGCAATTTTGGACATCATGTCTTGAATGCCTCAGATTTTTAGAGTACTCTAGATTACTAATAAGTAGCGGAAGTAGATTTAGACTTTTTTATAGTCATCTAGAAACAAAGATGGCAAATTTATAAAAAAAAAGGTGTTGGTACATTGAAGAGACATCCTCTTCTGTCACGAATTCTTCATTTTTTTTTTGTCTTTTCATGCCTTAGAAATCTCATGTGTAGGTATTGCCTAATGCCTTGTAAGTGAATTTGGATGTGGCGGTTATTGTCCATGTCATGCACTTCAGCTGCTCCAACTGTCAAAACCACATTCCTAGTTTGGGCCAGTCATTGCATTTAATTCTGCTACAGTGCGTCAGACAAAATCCAAAAAAGGACCCAGCCATGATATGTTGGGAAACCCTGCCCTGTGAACTGCCCTCACAGTTGTGGGCACTTTTGTGAAATTTTCAGTGTAGTGTAAATGTCCCTGCCCCTGCTGCCCCAGTTGAGAAACAAACAACCTTTTGGGGCATAACTTTTCACTAATAGATTCAAATTTAGTGAAATTTAGTTCACATGCAAGATATTCCTCGTCCCCACCTTCTATTAAAATTTTGGCCTCAAAGAATCAAATCTCCATTCACATGTACCTGCCCAAAATCGCTATGTTGCCAAAATCAGCAGGCTGGTCCTTTAGGGGTTAAGCCCTTCAGGATGTTGCCTTCTAAAAGACCGAGCATATGTTGTTTGTATATTGAATTTATTTGACCCTATCTGAACACTCAAAAATTCCCAATTTTTTTAGTTGACTAGAAATATGTCTGTGACTTGGTTTGAAATTTACAACTTGAATGGGATTCATGTTGTACTCAATTTCCCCTTCTGTATAAGGTAGAACTACCTAATTCCGTCAGTGATTCAAATCCGCAGTCTACAACTTTGTCCCAATTCCGTTAGAAAAACATGCAAATCCGCTTCAGATTCTGACAACAATAGTTTATTAATGCTATTAAAAGATAATGTGTCAATTAATGATTGGTGGATCTTCAAGTGCTATTAGATACATTGGAAAGCGGTATTGAGTTGTAAGAGGACGTTTATGAATCTAGTCTAGTAGCGGTTGTGCAATTTCACTTCAGAAATTCACAGAAATTACAGTTTTTATCAAAAATTATAATTCCACTTGGGTTTGACTCATGAAACAAAAGCACACCTCTGAAAAATATGTGTCTTTCCTAGAGTTGGCCCCAAAATAGTTAGATTGCGAATCAGGGTGGTAATGGGTAATTCTACCTTACAACATGGGAGAGTGTGTAGAAAGCAACAACATCTTTAAGCACTTAATTTATGTATTAATTATGGAAAGGCATATGTAAATATTAGTAGAGGTATCCTTTAACCCCTGAAGTCCCAAGGCCATTTTTTTGCTGAAAAACACTCAAAACTGCCATCTCTGCTGCATTTGTCTAAGAAAACATAATTTTTCTTTTTTTAAGAATCTAACCATACGATATTGTACTTGACTTGTCTAGGATCATGTTATAAAATTTTCATAACATTTTACCACATAGATTGGAAGATATTAGCATTCAAAATTGGAAAAATAAGTTTTTTGAATTCTTGCAATTTCAGATGACTTTGACCGTCATTCATAGAATTTTTTTGCACTACACACTTTGAATTAAAATTTTATTATGTTGAAGAATTGAGTTAAAATTCTAAGAACAAAAATTCAAAAAACAACAACTTGATTTTAATTCTTTAAAAAATCGTTAAGTAGAAGTAAGTCTAAGATTGAAAGAAAGACTAAATCGATAATACTTCTAAGATGGAATTGAAACACAATAATTCCAACGGTGAGATTGTTCTAGCATGCATAATTAACCTTGTCAAATCATTTTTTTTGAAAAAATGTGAAAATTGCATTCAAAAATGAATCCTATAAGTTATTTTTTGGAGAAGATGCTTAGATTGCCCCAAAAGCAAGATTGTCCATAACTTTCTCATTACTATTCCAAATAGAATGAATCAAAGCTTCACATGTAGAAAAAAATACAGCATTTTAGGAAAAAAATTTAAAATTTTGACTTTTTGTGATTTTTTTAATGTTGCCCGCCAACCTCTGTTTTGGGCTAAATTGTGCTATAACTTTTGTTCCCGGGCACCGATTGAAATAAAAATTATACTCCCATGAAGCTTATGTGTTTTTCTAACTTCACAAAAAGTTTCGAAAAATTACAATGAATATTGAGATTGTATGAGCCTACCCAAGGTTTCATTTTGGCACCCGTAGGACCAATAGAACTTTAGGGATTAAATTCATGATTTTTGTTGTGTTTTTCTTTTGACCTCCAATAAATAGGTGTCATTAACAACCAGTGGAATACACCCTACAATTCTAAACTTATTGTAGTTGTTTTGATTCAACCTTTTAATCAATTCAAAGATTGAAGGAATTGAATAAAAAAGATGTAGAGGTTTCAAGTTGATCATGCCAAGACCTATTAGAGAATGGAGTGTTCTTTTACAACCACTCCTACATATTTGTATAGTCTCCCTCATTTTGAGGGAAAATAAGCCTATTCCATTTCCTACATTTGACTCTCTTTGGATTGGCCTTTGCCTAATATGTTGATCATAGAATCTCTTAAAACAAAAATATGATAGGACTTCCAGAATTCAATGAGACTAGGTACAAGTAGTAAAGTGACTCACCTATTATGGTTTTTCCCAATAGGGGGCTTTATTGACATATTTTATGTAGCTAAAAGTATACAAACGACTAAAGTAAATGTGGATAATCAAAGACATTGGTGATGACCTTTGTGCATCTATGATGGACAAAGGATGGGATTTCAAAATTATTGAGACAATTGATGTCATAAAGACACTTGTGCATCAACAATCTTAGGGATTTAGATACCACATTAATTGGTAGATCAACTCTCTATGCACACTTTGTTTATATTAGGTGGAAGATGCTTTTGAATGGATCTTGGGAAGCACTACACTAATATGTGCATGTTGTTTCGGTCATCATACAATGTCAAGTTGGGGACTCTATATAGCACCTTGAAGTGGGTTTATCACAGACTTTTTCTATTGCACGACAAAAACTTCTAGTGTAATTAAATTAGTAGCCACACATAGACTTTAGAATGGCAATTGATGATGGCAATGTAAAACTGTATTGTAGACAAATGAATGATGACTTTTATATTAGAACTAATTTAGTCTGTGAAATGTACAAGGTCCATCTATCAAATATTGACCATGATAGGCAGGATTTTTTAGGCAAGAAGTGTGCAACATTCCCTTAAGGTGGCACAACTATATAAATACTTGAGAATGCCAAGAGTACTTTGCATGCCCTTTCATCAAACTTTCATCAATGGGCGTCACTTGTGGCTCAAAGAGCAAAGGAATTCTATTAATTAGTCTATAATTTTTCAAAATAATGAAACTATTATTATTTGCTAAGTAAGAATTCTTCATCCTAATTCTCACTTTAACTTATTTGAATATGGATTTTAACCCCTAAAGGACTGTTTGTCCCCTCGGGGGACAATTTGGGTGTGGGTAGGTTCCTGTGACCTCAATTTTTAGTGAATTTTTTTGAGGAAGTACAATTTTGCGAGAGCTTTGTGGCTATAGAATTTTTTTTATTTCAATCAATGCATAGGAGAAAATTTTATGGCACAACAAGCCAAAAATGGATGTTGGCGAGCAGCACAAAAAAATCACAAAAAGTCAAAATAATTTTTTCCTTAAAACTATGTATATTTTTCTACATTTGAAGCTTTGATTCATTCTATTTGGAGTAGTGATGAGAAAGTTATGGACAATCTTAGTTTTTTGGGCAATCTAAGCATCTTCTTGAAAAAATAACATATGGGATTCATTTTTTAATCTTCCCCAAAAAAATTGTTAGACAAAGTTGTATTTTCTTGCTGAATAATCTTACCATTGGAATTATTGTGTTTCAATTTCATCTTAGAGCTATAATTAACAATTTAAGTTTTTCCCTCAATTTTTAACCTACTTCTACTTTTTAAAAAATTAATGAATAAAAATTAAGTATTATTTTCTTGATTTTTTTTTCTAGATTCTCAACTCAAGTATTCAACATAAAAACTTAGAAAATCAAAATTGATAGTACAAATTTTTTAAGTAAAGAAGATTCAAAGCAAAAAGTTCTAGTCAAGAAAGGTGCAAAAAACCTTGTTTTCTTCACTTTGGATGCAAATATCTTGCAATCTATGCGGCCAAAGTTTCTGAAATTTCTTGCATACATTCTACTACTAGACTATTATAAGGTCCTACAGTTAAATTTGCAAAAAATAACATTTTTTAAAGATTTTTTTTCTCTTTGCAATAGAAGTGACAGTTTTGAATGTGTTTTGATGGAGAAAAGGCCTTGATCCCTAGGGGTTAAAGAAAATTGAAATTCTTTATCATATTTAGGCATCAATTATAAAGATGTGTGCAGTGGAAAAACAAGAATTAAGTTTTTAAATAGTAAAGAGACCTCCTTGTTGACCCATTAATTTCCTTACAATTATTTTCAAATGATGTAAATTGAACAATCTGGATAGTGACATGTGCACTTTGAAATTAGGTACAAATAAGCTATCATATAAAGCAACCTCCTTCTAAATCATTGTAAGAATATCAGTGAATATTTATACTTTCACTAAATTTACATAAAAGATGTATTATACAAATTGAATATGCTATACTAGTTTCACTTTAAAAAGTACAAATATTGTTTTTTGTAGAAGTTGGGAGCTTTGATTAATAATAACTCATAACCCCTTAAGAACCAAAGATAGTCCAAATTTTCCAAATTTTAAAAAATTATTATAAAATTTAGCTAAGAATAATAACTTAATGATGGCTTTTAAATAACGTTTGTAAAATATGATCCATAGATCATATCTATATGGTTAAATCAACTACTACACAAATTGATATTTTTCAATAAAATTTCACTCCAAAAATTAAAAATTCCTTCTAAAATCAATTGTAGCTTGAATATTTGTGATTTCCACAAGAATTTTTATTCCTTAGTTCAAAATGTTAAGTTCTAATCATAGTAATTTTTGAAGTTTCTATTTTTAATTTTTATTCAAGTCAATTTTGAAGGGGCATTTTTTGAACTATAAATGTTATATTTGGAGGTCAAATCTACCAATATCTTTTAAATAATATAATATTCTTCAAAATCTATGTCATACAACTATTAAAGAACTAACACAAGAATATTTTTTAAAAGTGATGGATAAAAAACACATTATTGTGTGTTTTGGATGTCTTTGTGTTCATTTCTTGTTTAGAATCTTAAATGGTTGGTCTTGAAGGAATTAAAGGACAATTCATATTCTTGCTTTGTCCAACTTCATTAGTTTTTTATATAAAAAATACACATTTCAAAATTTTGATACTTTTCTCATGTCTCTCTCTCTCTAATTTACCTTCAATTTTTCCATAGTTCAAAACACTAAAATAAATTTTATATGATTATTTAAAGTAATTTTTTTTGGATGTCATAATAATTATAATTTTTTTTTAAATGCCAGTTCAAACAAAAATGCATACAATAATAGTAAACATCATGGTGTAATTAGTGTACTTCTTGAGGTTAAACACATTTCAAAAGTCAGGTATATTTTTACCTTTCAAGATGCTACTTTCAAAGTGTCACAAAAATTATAATTTCAAACAATAAAAAAATAAACATACATTATTGAATTCATTTTTTTAGTTAAGCTTTTAAACATTTAAAATCAAGAACTATGTGAAATTCAAGATTGACTTTCAAATGCCCCTAGGACTCGCAAATTTCCTTTTAAAGGATAAGAAAATTTGAAATTGAATATCTTCTAACATCATTCAATATAAAAAATTAGAATAAACCAAATATATAACAAAACAATCATTTATCTTCAAAAAATACACTTGCATATGATCAATTTAATATCATCTGAGCAAACCTATTTAAAATAGGTACCCTCCAAAATTCCATTTTTTGCTCATGTGCCTAATTACTATTATTAGACTTATTAAAAAAAATTAATTTTCTTATTGGCAAATAAAAGAATGTTCTAGCCCATCAAAGAATGCAACATTTGGTTATTTTATGCAAAAGTTACAAAGGATCAAAGTTTTTTTGGTAGAGGTTCTAAAATCATTTTTTCCTCATAGGTATACATATTGATTTTAGAGTTGTACCCAGAGTGATGATCATGGTCTTGGATCAATGGTGCATTTTGGGATGCCCACTTTAAGTTTTATATTTTTGTTTTCTTGGAGCAAATGAAAAGAAGATTTCATTGCAAAAAGAGAGTACAACAATGTCCAAGATAAAAGTATTTTATCCCACAAGCTAAGAGCATTTTCACTCTTTCACTAGGGGAGCCCTAGGCCCACCCAATGCAGAACTTGCCTTTCAAAACCTCCCCCACCGTAGATACAAAAGTTAAAACATCAACTTAGCCCCACCTAAATTAGAACATCTCTTTGCATCTTGACAAGCCCGCCCATCTCTTCACCAAGCTTAGATTATGCTTATCTAACAATGTTTTTGTAACCTTTTTTGCAATCTTTGACAACAGTAGCAACTTCCACCAATGATAGTGTGAAGCTATAGTGTTAATGCACAAAATATGGAAAAAAGGTGGAGAACTACTTAGTTGATGGTGGAGCCTAGAAGGAGAATTGAGCTTGCAAAAAGCCATTTGATAAGGTAGTTTTTCATGAAAGGGCGGAGATGCTCTAATGTAGACCAACCCAGTTCCGTTTTCCATTATGATACTTATCAAATTTTTAGATTTTCTTATTGGCAAGTAAAATGAGGTTCCTACGCACCAAAGAATGTGACATTTGGATACTATATGCAAAAGTTAGGAAGGAGCAAAGTTTCTTTTGGTAGGGGTTCTAAAATTGTTTCTTCTACATAGGTACATATTGATTTTGGAGATGTACTTAGAGTAATGATGGCGGTTTTAGATCAGTGACACATTTGGACGTGTCCACCTTAAAATTTTTATATAATTGTTTTCTTGGAGTAAATGAAAAGAAGATTTCATTGCAAAAGGTGAGAGTACAACAATGCCCAAGATAGAAGTATTTTATCCCCAGGCTAAAAGTATCTTCACTCTTTCATTGGAAGACCCCTTAGCTCAATCACTACAAAGCTTACCCTCCACTACTATAGACACAAAAGCTTCAAAAATTAGCCCAACCCCACCCAAATAAGCATTCAATCTTCCATCCTAATAGGCCCATTGTGAGTTCCCGTTTTGTCACTTGAGACTCATGATTTTCATTTTTTGTTTTTCATAAAATTCTTTACAACTTAAAATTGATAAATTTATACTATCACCACTTTCCTTAGAAAACCATAGCAGCCTAATTAGGTTGGTTGTTCATGTTGTTTTTGCAATCCAATTAGGTTACCTTGGTTTGCTTTTGCAAATTTGTGTACATGTAAGAACTTAGAAAAGATCCATTACTTGGAAGGCACAATGGACTACGCCTAGGCACCCACTTAGTAAGAAAAAACACAAATAGAATAAGAACCTAGTTGTGCTTGTGTACTTACCAAGGGTGGATAAATAAACACTCACACCCACTCATCTCTTCTCCAAGCTTAGATTATATTGGAGATATGGAGAAATAGGACGGGTAACTATTTCTTTGGTGGAGCCTAGAAGGAGAGTTGAACCCACAAAAAACCATTTGACAAGGCAGTTTCTCCAATATTGTATTCAATAACTGGCAATTGACTTCTATCCAACAACTAAAAAAAAGGTTAACCACTAAAGAACCAAGTTTTTGTTCAACGTACGCAAATTTGACTACACAGTCATGGGCTCCATCCTTTAGGAGTTAATTCCTTAAAAAATTTGTTTGTACAAAATTATTCTGTCAAAAAGTAGCATTTCTCATAAGCTAGTTCAGCAGCCAAGCTAGCTACCCACTTTGAACTAACAAAGTGATGGTACAACATAGAATTGGAATTTTTTTTGTTTCTAATAATTCAAAGGAATGTCTGGAATTGAGATTTCCAGGATTTTCAGCATTCAACAAACTTGGAGAACTTGAGGTCAGTTGGGTAATGGAAAATGACTTCCTGATAACCAAATGAATTTGAAAGGGACGAGTCCAAGCTTGACAGGAAGAAATGGGTTTGCACTTTGCACATGAATTGCATGTTGTTGAAGTAGACAATAAATACTTGTGGAAAATCACCAAACCCACATTGAAAGTCAACTTACATTATGATCTTGAATATGATGTTGAGAGCCTCTACAGTGAAATTGTTTGGTGTTCTGTGTACTGACCGGTGGCCACCCATTCAAAGTCATTTAACCCCTAACGACCCAAGCGACCATTTTCTGGTCGCCGCTGGTTGCTGCCCCCTTTTTTTCTTTTCCAGCTGCTCGGTCTCAAATTTTGAGTTCTTTAGTAAATAAAAACTATTTCTAGAAAACAAATTGTGTTATGAATTCAATGGCGGCAATTTCATCAAATTATGAGTCAAACTTTGCCTCCTGGAATTTTTTTTAAGTTCATGGCTCATTTTGGGGGGGTCCATTTGAACATGGACTAAAAAAATCAACCAACCAATGTGATTGCTGCCCACTTCAAAAAAAACCCATCCAAGGAGCTCAAGGAAAAAACAAGTGTGTCCATTCTTGTTTTTTCTTACAAACACTACTCTCATTTCAATGACCACCATGCATTGTGAGCTCCACTATGATTTGATCATTGATGCTCGGAATGTTGTGAAATTTTAGATGAGCATTCTCAACTCTATAGTCCTTCACTAAGCGCAATAGAAAAAGATCATCATTTCAAAATATTCTCACAAGGATGTGCTCCTTCAAAATGCATTGTCCTATTTTTCCATTGACCCAAATTAAACCGCAAACTTAAATATCTACTAAAATGTGCAATCAAATAATTTGAATTTTTTTGAAGTGCTCACTCTCAATGTGAACTTCAAGATCCTACGGTTACATTCTATCCAATCTCAAGAAAAAATGAACAAACAAATTGGTCAAGTTTATAGCAATTTTAGCCTATTTTGAAGGTACACTTCTTTTGAGTCATTAGAGGTTAAGGTAAACTAGTCTATGACAAGAAAAATGGCTAGTTTGTCCAATTGGCATTGTTGAGATGTTTTTATAAAATTCCTCCTAAAATAAGGGAGAACAATTTAAATTTTATTTTTTGAAAAAAACATGAATTTGTTACAATTTTTTAAAAATATATTGCCCAATTGGCCCAAACCATCAGTCTCTAGACTCCTCCAAACCCAACAAAAAATGTATTCATAATGATCATCTTGCTCACCTAAACTGCTCACAATACATTCCAACATGGTTAGAATATGAAGGCCTAAAAAAATAACTTTTTATAATGAATTTACATTCAAAAGCTAGAAGTTCCTATTGCGGTCATAAATGACTCCATCCCTGTAATACAAGACATTGATTGTGGCCACAAATTCAATCTAATGTAGCCCAAATCTCATTTTTTGAAAAAAGTTTGTCATAGGTTGATGCAAGACTAAAATGAAACATTCCTTAGGTGTCTTTGGTGGACCTTCTGCCTACAATCATAAGTTAGTTTACCTTAGTTAGTGTTGGGCGTTAATGGAATCAAAAGCAAGTAAACTTTTCACTATTACAAGTGCCCTATCTTTTCTCCATGAAAATAGGCTAAGTCTACTATAAGTAGAAGCAAGAAGCATGAGCTACAATGTTGAATTGTGAGTAGAGAAGGTTGTCTAAGCTACCATGATAGAAAGGAGATTAAACCTAGAATATGAGAGCCAAAAAAATAAGAGTATTTAATATTTCAAATAAGAAGACTCTTTATATCAAGACTTTGATAAGGTAAGTACAATTAATTGCATCACTATGTAGATCCCTTCTAAATTTTATAATATCTAAATCTAGGATAATCATTATTATTTTTATAGGAATTGTACTACATGAATAAGAGAAGATTGACATCTCTAGATTTAGGTTGTGAAATGAAAATGGATATACACTGTAATGCAATAAATTAGGGGTCACAATTAGATTTAGTTACCTTACATGGTGATAGAGTTTATAAAAGCTTGAAATTACAATTCATTTCCTTCAAAATTATATTCTTTCTAAGGAATAATTGAGTTTCCTATAGATGCTCCACAATTTGTATGGTTCTAATCAAATCGGGTGCAACATGATTATTTTTTCTCCAAAGTATTGCACATGTTAATTCAATTACTACGCTCTGCACTAGTAATTCTAATTCATGTCCATTAATTTGTAAATATGTGAATTTGCAAGGTGCACTAACATGATAGTTCACAATATTTTAGATAAAATCAATGTAGTCTTCTCATGTGCATCTACTCTCCCCCTCTCACTTGCTATTGTCTTTATACCACAAGTAACTTACATGACCTATCAATTGCAAAAGGAACCTATTTATCCTTGTTGATTCAATGCCTTTAGACTAAGGTAAATTATTCTATTTATCCTAATGGCAAGAAGTCCTTTGTGCACTCTAATATGTTATTCTAGCAGTTGCTGAACAAAAAATATGGCCCAACAAAACAATATGACCAACAATCATTGTGCTCAAGGAGGTTGTAAGCTACTTAGAAAGTACCAACGTGTACACAAGTGTTGCATCAAAATTTGAAAATATATATTTACTAGTACCAACAACATTCCATGTCAATGGAAGTAGTGCTGCAAATGCCAGTGCAGTTCAAACGTCATTAAGAGTTCTAGCAGCTGCTAGTCAATCCACATATTCATCTACGATCTACACAATGCCTCGTTCGGGTAAAAGAGCAAGCCTTCCAAAAATTGTAAAACATTGAAAGTCTCAAAACTCTCCAAACTAATGTAACCCTCTTCTATCCCTCTCGTCACCACATGGAGCATGGCAATTGCTAAGGAGGGGGATCCAAAGCCAAAAAAACAATCCTCTCCCACCCTATCAAGTAGTCATATATTTGCAGGATCTAACAGTCCTACTTTCGTTTGGAACTGAGGGTAACGTCCAATAACAATCAAGTAAGTACAAAATGCTATGGAACAGTTATACGAAGAGAAAACTTAAATTTTTCACCTATGTGAGTCTGTTGGGGGTGGGGTGGGTGTTCTACTAATAGGTAACAACTGCCATGCCTGATGGCCCCTTTTGAAGGTCTAGTTAAGTCTACTACCTTTACACAATCCGTGCGTCTTGCAACGTAAAAAGAAAATTGCTATCGTTATCATACATCACCCAAAAGCAGAAAAAGAATGAAAATCCTAGTACAAACGCAACGCCCACCGCAGTGTTTAGCGTCCCTGCCACAGTAAAGGTATGCTTGGGAGTGCCATTCCTTTACGTCATTTCAGTCGAGACTCCTGGTCGTGACTTGTCTCGTGCTCCCATTTCTAGATCGTTTTGTGGAGCCCTCGTTGTTGGAATTGCTCGAGGACCATGTAAGCCATGACTGAAAATTCCCTGCGGCTCGTACTCAAATGGATATCCAGCTGTTCATCAACACAGAATGGCAACATCAGTTAATCAATCACTCCTAAGGCAAAGATTCTGTAGAATAGAGAAACTTCTTGTCCAATTAGTCTTAGCATGTCTTCCATGAAGACAAGCTCAAT
Organism: Antitrichia curtipendula; assembly: GCA_951230915.1. Classification (NCBI taxonomy): domain Eukaryota; kingdom Viridiplantae; phylum Streptophyta; class Bryopsida; order Hypnales; family Leucodontaceae; genus Antitrichia; species Antitrichia curtipendula. The sequence goes on along the minus strand of OX579633.1, from coordinate 4,376,211 downwards.
TATGAAAAAAGCATCAACTAGCTAACATAGACAAGATCTACAACCAGGAATTTCTGTAATGAGACTATTCAGAAATTATTAGACAACATCGGAAGTAAAATTTTCTCCATGAGAAGCCTTTGCGTGATTATTGCGACGAAAGGGAGACATCGTCCTCACAAATCATGACAAAGATTCTCTTTATGGTGCTGTCTAAAAGTACTGAAGTTGTTCTACATTAGATTTCATTGTGACTGGAATGAGGAGTCTCAGAAAAGAGATCTTACCCCATGACCCGGCATAGATGCTTGGGTAGTGTTGCCTGTAACAGAAATATGCAATGGGGTATCCTGGAGTCCATGACAAAGCACCGCGTTCATTATATACTTTCATAACGAGAAATCGGAATAAGTTTTATCAAGAAACATCCATCTGCCACGTTCCTGCTGATTGGTTTCAACATCCTCCAGCAGAACCTACCTCACAAGAAGTACCAAGTCCACGACTCAAGACTCGGTGACAGATTTAGGGTGAGGTGAGATGGAGTCCAAGCTCTCACCAATAACAGCGGCACCGACGATATCCACCCAGCGATGTTGGTAATCGTTAACTCGAGAAATGGCAATCAGTACTGTAGCCAGATGAGGAACCAAGACAAAGAACACTCTGGAAGAATAGCCTCTCCTGTCAAAGAGGCTTAGTTTCCCCGCTAAGTATAAAGACAGGTAACCCAGGCCAGCGAAGCACCCTGAAGGACAGCCGGCAATGAAGATTATCAGATAGAGCGACAGACCAAGCAGAGAATGCTAACTTAGCCACACTTTTAAATGCAGAGAATTCTGGAGCTAGAAAGTTCAAGCATTTCATCCTGCAGTGAACAAAAGACAAATTGCAGCTTAATACGGCAATCATTCACTTTTGCTATACGAAGTGCTACGAGGAAACAAGGCTCAGGAGCTTTACATGAAACATGTCCACTTGGAAAACTTTTGTAACCATCTTTGTACTCTCTCATGTTAGTTGGGTGACAGATTGCTTGTCTACGGGAGTCACTGGAGTATACCTGCAGCACATCAAGGTTATTCAGAGAAGTTCATTTTTGCATCACATCCTCTTATAACATTCTTGAAGGAGGTGAGAGTCCAATGGGCTCGTCCGCCATTTCAAGAGAGGGTCATGGTCTCCATAAAATGCTCGAACTCTTTCTCTGGTACATATCCTCTCAAATCTTGAGTCCAAGAATGAAAGGCTTGGTACTCACCCATCTACCATAAGCAAGTGTAGATCAGTTACTACTAACCAAAAAGTTGCTACAGTGAAAAGTACGCGGTCTACAGAGCTCTAGAATGTTACGCAATTGCTGGCTCAATCCCTCAGTACTACTCCCTGTCTCAAAATATATCCGTGGTACTCCCACAGTTTCCCACTAGAAATCACGGATTTATTTTGAGATAGAGGGAGTACTTGACAAGAGGATTAAACGTACTTCGAGTAGTACATCTAGAGATCTTACCGGAATTCCATCAGGAAAACAGCGATCGAAAAAGTCGGGACGAGGCATTCCAACCATATTCTTTACGGAATCTGTGAAGAGCGCAGTCATAGTGATTGCGGTTGCAAGGCCTGCAAATGATACAACCACCACTGATGAATACGCCAAAAAGAAACTAGCTTCCGGGACAGGTTGAGTGAACGCAAGAAAACTATGCACAATTTGAATCACCTCAAGTGAGGAACAGCTACTTAAGTCGACCATCTCGCTCAGTAGACATTAGCCGATACAGTACCGAGATTTCATTGTTTCAAAATGACCAAGTCGATTGATCATATTGAGGAAAATACAATTCAGACTGGACCAAATTTAATATCAGAGAATTACATTGCATGCGTTGATCCGAAACTAAGTAAACAATTGAAAAAAAAAGTCTCATTATGACTCACTCAAAAGTGCAAACAAATCACGAATACCAATTTGAGCCTCTTAGGCATTTATGCGTGTTAAAGAAGCTGAAACAAGTATCCCTTTCCCAGTGTACTCACCAAGGAAAGAATTGTGAAAATCACGAATGCTTCTTCTCCGAATGAAGTAAGCGAGGAAGAAAAGGAACGGAATCAACACCGCCACAACCTGCAAACCCATATTCTCAGAGCATTCTTAGCATAAACAAGTCCCTAATCAAAAGGGCCTCTCCTCCAACACGAAACGTACAACCTTCATACACTTCTCAGTTTTCAACAATCTTAGAATGCAACTATTCCTGTAACCACATGTAAGAATTATTATACTAGAAGTAAGAATCGACAATAGACATATGAAATCCATTCTTTGCAGTGATGAGGCCCAACATGCTACCACTATTTTTTTCACCTGCCTCCACTCTATTGGACACCAGAACATGTTACATTTCCAACCATTGCTTACTATCTCCCCTTGCAGTAAAGACGACAATTTTCATGATAAATGGCTTCTAGCAACACAAACCCATAGCTAATGTAATCAATCCCACTAAGGTATGGCTGCCATATCATGACTGCCCAAAATGCAATACCTACACTTAACCAAAAAAGTGACAATCTAACCTAGATTTTTATGAAACAACATATACACAATCAGAACATGAGATCGAAACAGGAGAGTCTTGAGCTCATTATTTTTACACCAGCAGACAAACAACTTTGCAATATCAGGACTTAGTGATTCTGTGTCCTAATAATGCATGCTGAAGTGCGTTGGAACCCTCTTTTACTTGCCAACAACATCCAATAGAAATGACTTATGGCGCATACCCCAATAGACCAAGTCGGGACAGTGTCCGTCTGGGTTGGGTACTTGTAATCCTGCATCTTGGTCTCGTCCACAAACCGATGGAACGGCGGAATGGCAAGGTAGACCACAATCTCCATGCCAATCATAGCGGCCACACCAGCCCAGTCCCGCAAATGGTGTTTAATCAACTGCAGCAGTTTCGCTTTGTGCAGTGGCCGCTCCACTGGCTCCCTGTCCACGTCGTCCTCCCATCCATTTCGCCTGCCTGCACAACATCTCAAAGAAAGTCAGAAAAAATAAGCCAAGCTCATCTCTACCTTGTAACAACAAGAAACTTGCAAAAAACGAGAAAGTACTGATACTGATACATATACAAGCCCATCGTGCACAGACGTGAACCGAAACAGTTGTAGGAAGCAGAAGAATTCAAGGTCGCAAGCACTGGATAGTGCACCAATATTCGAACCGTGAAAATACTCAATGGCTGATACAGAAAGATCGTGTGACAAGATAGACACGTTTCATATATAAAACCCATCGTTCACAGACATAACCCACAGCAGTAGAAGAGGAAGTTAATCAGAATTCAACCTCCAAGCACAGAATTCTGCACCAGTACTCAATCCGTGCAATAATTCAATGACTGACACAGAAAGATCTAGTGACACAATAGCTGCGTTTCGTATGTAAAACGCATCGTTCACAGACATATAAAACCGAAAGCTTATCTGAGTATACGCCACATACCGTAGCTCATTTTGACGATCTCCAAGTGCAGATTCCGAGCTGGGGCGACTCCGTCACCCCGCCACACTCAATCTGTCAAAAAGAAACTCTCACCACCAATCAAGACCACAGACCAAAACCTCGACGAAGTACATGAAGACTCCATAGCCAGCTACAGTTAGTCCATGAATACTTCAGCAGTCGAAACATTGACTCAATACCCTATCAATCACAAATCGACCCATAACCCCAGACCAATATCCAAAGCTTACAATACAGTCCTCTTCCAGAAATCGTGTCTATTCTCTTTTGCGATGTAATACCCTCATTTTCTCTCAAGAAAACAAGAATTCTCAGCTAAGAAGAAAACCAGAGTTTCGAATAGGATAAACTCCACGTCCTTCTTGTACCAGAGAGTACCACAATTGTACCAGGGAGTACCGAAATGAGTACTGAAATTAGCAAAGAAGAACACCATTTCAAAAGCACCTCTCAATGACGACGAGACCGTCTTCTTGCAAGCTCCTTGCGCTTAGGTCAGCAAAAGGAGGAGCTTCCTGAAAACTTCATAGCTAAGGTAAAGCGTGGTGTCCATGAAGCTGTTTGATATCAAAAATGAGGGGAAGTAGCGTGGAATTGAATGTGGACGACATAGGTGTTGCACGCTGATTTCATACTTGGTAGTGAAGAATGCTTCGATTGCGAAGCCGGCGACTGGAAGGGCTTGGAATGTAGACGATCGGTAGATTTTAGAAGGGGAGGCGATCACAGCGGCTCTGGCGCCGGTCAGAACGGACGCCTGGGTATTCTGACACGTGTTCAGGTGGCCGTTTTATTTAGGGTCTGCTGATTCGGAGTAGGCAGTTCAATAGATCGTGATCAACGTTTTATATTAAAGGTAGACCAGATCTACTTTTTTACTTTCTGAGAATGTGCCAGGATGGCAATCACGTAAAATTTGATGAAACATTTCTGACCAGAAAATACAGCACTTTTCAATCACATTCGTACACTTTTTCGTTCAAATTTGGCAACTTCATCGACATTTTTAATAGAAATGGAAAATTTCACTTCCATGTGGCAAAAAGTAGACATTTATTTTGGAATGGTACAATCTAGCTCCATAGTGCCCCCCAAACGGGCTTGTAGAAACATTTGTTAATGTTCATTTATTACAAGAAGGTGAGTATAGATGGAGTGGAAATCACAATTAGGTGTTGTTTTTGCCCCAAAGATAAATGGAAATGAGTAATATTAAAAATATTAAAAAAAAATTAGAGAGTTTTTGTGTTTTATGTGAATTTTAATAGTCTTGAAGAAACTTTGAAGTATTCAATGGGTGCATGTCCGAAGCACTTTGAGCTAGAACCCAAACCATTCACTGAAAGCTTGTTACTTTTATGATCATGAAGCACCATTTGTAAAGTTGGAGCCATTGACATTAAATGGTTTGAAGTCATATTAGGGACACTTCAATAAGCACCTATTTGGCAAAAAAAAGGTGGTGGGGTGGGGGGGGAGGAGGGGAGAAGGGGGGACGATAAAGGATATAACTACCTTAATATTGTTTATTCTATATAAAGGAGAATAAGATAACTTGAACACTTTAAATATTGGAGATAGTTTCTACAATAGGATAGGAAAATTTCCTCCTTTCTTTTCATCAATTACAAAGAGATTTTGAGCCAATTAAGCATACCTAGTTTAAATATTGGATGCAAAAGTGAAGAAAGGTTTGGAACAAATTAAAATGACTTTTTCTTTAGTAGGCATCCCTATTGTAGACCCTCTTCCTAATTAAATCCTTGTCTACATTTGTCCAAGAGTTCAAAGGCTAGAACGTTGAACAAATTAATATAGATAGGGGATGCATATTGAAAAAAATCTCCATAATAGATAATTATATCTACTTTAAGCCTTGAACGTTACATCTAGCCTACAGAGCTAATTTTTCATCGTGGTTTCATAAATTATCTAATAGAAAATTATATTGCCAAGCACTATGACTATGAGTATGATTATTTCAAGCTGCTACACCGAAATGGTTATTTATTGTGGTCTACACTATTTATCACAAGGGCATACTTTTCAACATTGTTTGTAATAGTGGTATTGTAGGGCACTTGTGGTGTGAAGGGTGGCGTTATTAGATTGATCATACTAATCTTCATACTAACCAGTTATTCATCCATTCTAAATAAGGTAAGTGAGTCTAATGCAAACACAAATGGGAGCAAGCCCATTATAGACAAATTTATATTAGTAGTGTACATTTTAGAACTTGAATGTACACCACCATTACAATTCTATCCACAATGGGTTTGCTCCCATTTGTGTCCGCAATAGGCTCATTTACCTTAATCCCTAAAGTCCTATAGAACAATGGATTTTGGGCAGGCTCCTATGGTCTCAATATTTTTCAATATTTTTTGTATTCTTTTGTGAAGATACAAAAAAAACATAAGCTTTCAAAAAATTTAATTTTTATTTCAATCGGAGCCTAGGAGCAAAAGTTATGGCACAAAAAGCCCTTTTTTTAGTTCAACAGGCAAAACAAACCCTCCAAAAAAATATAAAGTTAATTTTAATTTTAATTTTTTATATATAGATTATATTTTTATGTACATGGAAAGCTTTGATTTATTTCATTTGGATTTGTTATGTGAAAGTTATGGACAATCTTGTTTTCCGGACAATTAGCATCTTCTTGAAAAAATAACCTGTAGGATTCATTTTTGACCTCAATTTTTACAATTAAAAAAATAATTTTACAAGGGGAAGATCTCTTTCTAGAACAATTTCACTGTTGAAATTAGTGTATTTCAATTCCATCTTAAAGCTATTAACAATTCAGATTTTCCTTCAATTTTGAACCTATTTCTACTTAATAATTTTTCAATGAGTGAAAACTATGTGTTTCTTAAAAAAAAAAAATTTCCTAGATTCTTGACTCAAATTTTTATCATATAAAATTATAACTTTCAAAGGTTCAAAGGTTCAAAGCCAAAAACGTAGTTGAGTAAGGTGCAAAAACAATTTTTTCCTTCACTTTAAATGCAAATATCTTGCAATCTACACAATCAAAGTTTTTGAAATTTCTTCTAGACATTCTTATACTCTTATACTAATGTCGTACAAGATCCTATGGTTAGATGTACAAAAAACACATTAAAACCTTATCTTTTCTCTTTGCTATAGAAATAGCAGTTTTGAGTCGTTTTTGATAGAAAAAAGGCCTTAAGACTTTAGGGGTTAACCATTGCAGTGTAGTCATATTTGAGTTGATTTATTATAGTTTGAAACCGTCCTATGCATTGGAATTGTACAGGGCACAGGACACTAGTTGCTTATTAAAAAATCACTATGAAATTCGAATTATTGACCATTTTCCCCATTTTCATAAGCACACCAGAGGCCCGCCGTCATTCCAGGCACTCCCCTCTGTAAAAGGTTGAAAAAGGCTATGTGAAGGCTAAAGAACCTAGACTATATGTATTTAAAAATATTTAATTTGAAACTGAAGACAGGCGTAGTAAGTAGGATTCTGTCCAAGAGATTCAGTTGTGAGGCCTTTCCCAGCAGGCAAGAGCATAGACTGGTTCAATTGCAGCTTCCCTGGAAGTCCAGCTCGGATGTAGTGGAGGTTGAAACTGAATACAACAGGGGCGTGCCACGTGGTAGGCACAACTGGAACAGGTCCCACTCTTCCACATGTCAGTGTTTGTGTGGTGGGGAGGCTGACAGCCTCCACAACAAGTGGGTTATAAGGTAGGAATCATTACAAAAAATTTCAGCCCTCGATAAGGCTGTTTAGAAAGCTTTTTCGGCACCCCCGCGGTGCAGTTACAAAAAATTAAAAAAACATTTTTTTAATTTTTTTTAATAAAAAAAAATAAAAAGTATTAAAAAAAAAATATATATATATATATTAAAAAATTCTCCAGTCTGACGTGGCACTAGTAGTGCCACGTGAGATTCCCCCGAAAAAAATTAAAAAAAATTAAAAAAATTAAAAAAAAAAAAACATTTTTTTTCCTAATTGCACCACAGCCCTGCAAAACTCGCGGCCTTTCTGAGGGCTGAAATTTTTTGTAATGTCCATAAAAGGTTAAAACACGCATTTCGACCTGTAGAATTTGGGGAGTTCCTTGAGAAATTGAACTCAATGCATGCAGAATTAATAAGGATGAGGAAGAATGCCAAAATCAAAGGAATTTTTCCTTCAAGGATGAATATTTTATTCAATGTCAATGTAGAATCTTCATCTGGATTCTAAGATTGTTTCATAGCTTCATCTAAAACAACTACTTGTGGATCTTATTCTTAACCCCTAAAGGACCAAAGTCCCCTCGGGGGACACTTGGGATTTCGGGCAAGGTCATTCAAAGTGGTTTTTTGACCTGATTTTTTGAAACTTTTTGTGTGCGTGTAGCTTCTCACAAGCTTCGCGTACATATAATTTTCATCATAATCCGACATGTGCTGTAGAAGTTATGATGTTGTTTACCTCCAAAGCAGTTCGTAGGGCAGCTGTGGCAAAGGAATCGCTGTTTGACTGTGCAGGGGCAACTGAAATTTTTGGCAAAAGTAGAAGCCACTCTGCCCCCATTATTGAAGCCATCTGTCATGAAAATCAAAAGAGAGAGAAGTACTTGGTTGGAAACTGTGGGATTACACTAAAACTGAATGAGAACTGCCCGGGAACCTATTGGGAACATCTTGGGTCCCTTTCTACAAGGGCTGCCCACTCTGTAATCTATTTTGGTGACTGCTGCGAACTTTGGAAGGTCATAGAAATTAGAGATTTTCACTTTTTTGAGAAATTTTTGTTCCTAGTAGTGAAGTCTGAGTATATCTATGTATCCACCGTTCGGATTTTCTATATCTCTAAGTATGTGGTGGGAAATTTGATTCGAAAATTCAGTAGTGTATTGCCAATTCTTGGGACATTGTGGCATTACAAGAATTTTTGGCATGTGCTCGGGATGTTGGATTGATATGAAAATTGGTATGCATATGACTAACTTCATTACCTATAAGAAAAAAATTTAAACCTATGGTGTGTAGTGCAAAAAATTTGAGCACAAGGTGGTCAAAGTCATCTGAAATTCTGGGGCACAGTGGAAAAAAAAAAAACTTTTCACTTTGAATGACAATATCTCACAATCCGTGTGGTCAAATTTGATGAAATTTTTATATCATCCTCTCAAAGAAGTTAAATTTAAGATCCTATGGTTACATTTACAAAAAAACTATTTTTGAAACTTCGTGAATGAGCGCAGCAGAAACGGCAGTTTTCAGTGGTTTCGGAGCCAGAAAATGGCTTGGTCCTTTAGGGGTTAATCGAGTGTGAGCCAATCACGTGTGAGCAAATCAAATACTTTTCAAATCAACAATAGAGGCAACTATTGTGCGTTTCAGGACACCCTATTCTACCAACAGAGGAGGGGAGGCACCATTATTGGTATTTCTACGTACTGTAACTTAGTAACTTAGGAGGAGGGCCTTTCGAGGGTGTATAAAGTGAATTACTTTCTCATCTCTAATCTCTAAATGCCTAAGATCTTTTTTTGCGCTTCTTGGAATTTGCTTTAAATTAAACAAAATGCCAACACTTTGATAAGTTTAATTATTTAAAAAACAAACTGTAACCATAGAAATGCAAACTAGACATGTTAAAGCTTTTATGTTAAATATTTTTTATATTAAAAAATATATATAATTATATCACTTATGCATCAATTGAAAGATTATAATGTTTGATCATGAGGGTGCTAATCCCTAATGTTCCTTGACTATGTTATCACCAAAAATGCTCCAAAACTGCCATTTTTAGTATAAATACCAAATTTTTGAAAAATATCATTTTTGAAAACATGTGACTGTAGGATCTTGTAATACACTAGATTGGGAAGATGTGGAAAAATTCAGAAATTTCCACCAAGTAGATTGCAAGATATTAGCGCTTGAAGGGACAAAAGTTTTTTTTTTGTCCCTGCAAAAAATCAGACAGCTGCACTTCACAAGGGCTTATTTGCATGAAAAAATGTCCAAAATGGTGGTGCTTCTTAAAGTTCACTCTTCAAATCAAGTTGGCTACACGCTTGAAAATTTTCAAATCATTTGGAATTTTACAACATATAGGAAAAAAATAATAAGTAGAAAGAAGTAGATAATGATTCAAAATACAAAATTGTTAAGAATTTAGTTATGGAATTGAAAAATGCCAATCCCAATAGTTGAAATGTTGTAATAAACAATCTATATCCTAGATGTTTTTTTATTTTTTTCCAAAAATATTGAAAATTTAGTAAAATAAAGTACTTCAAAGTTTATTTTAGAGTAGAGAATCTATAACTATCTACAAACTAAAACACCTCATAATTTTGGATTCCTTGATTAAAATAGAATGATTCAAAGCTTTCTATATATTTATAAATCTAAAAAAATAATTTCAAATCTTTATTCTTGAAAAAAGTGATTTTTTCAGATCTACCCGAACTACTTAAGTTCAAAAATAAACCACATATTACGCCATAACTTGTGACTCATATTTCCAGATGTCATGAAATTTACTGCACATGAAAGATATTCCTTATCCACACCTTCTATTAAAATTTGGGTAAAAAATATGGAAATCTCGAGTCACACATACCTACCCAAAATTTCTATATTGCCATTAAACGCAGCTTGGTCCTCTAGGGATTAAAAGTGTGAAAGTGAAATCTTTTAAATCCTCTTTCCATATGTCAAATCTGAAAAAATTGATCACAAACAAAATATGAGGTTAAAGGACATAACATGTATAACCCCAATCAATTTACAGCTTCTCAAAATCTATTGTATAATTTTTTTTAAATGAATTTCTAATGTCATTTTTTCTCTCTACTTCCAAAAGGAAGCACCAAAGATAGCACTTCCTACCTAAGCCTACATAGCTTAGATACAACAGAACTAACCCCAACAAACTCTTCATTCACGTTGGTAAAAAAATTAGTGTTATTTTCTTTCTTCATTTTTTTTTCTTCCCTTAGATCTAGTGTATTGGAGGCTCATTTCTAAGAACCCTCAATATTAGAAAATCAAGATTTGCAATGGACACCCTTGCACAAAATCTTGAATAGAGAAACCATAATCATTTATTTTCAAAATCGGATTGGGATGCTAAAATTGGACTTAAAATAAAAATTTAAATAAAAACCACTAAAAATAGAAAATTATTTAGGTTTTATTTACCTTCAAAATATTGTTGATACTAAAATTTAGTGTCTGGGGCATTTAGTTATTAACCTCTAAAGGACTAGCATGCATTTTTTGGCAACATAGATAATTTGGGCAAGTATGTGTGACTGGAGATTTGTATATTTTAGTCTGAAATTTTAATTGAAGGTGTGGATGAGGAATATCTTTCATATGCACTAAATTTCACAACAATTGGAAATATGAGTGAAAAGTTATGGCCTAATATGCTATTTTTTTTGTAAATTGACAGCTTGGTTAGATAAGAAAAAATCACTTTTTTCATAAGCAAAAATTTGAAATTGGTTTTCTAAAGTCATGTATACGTGGAATGCTTTGAATAATTCCATTTTGATCAATGAGTTAAAAGTTATGGGGAGTTTATGTTTGCGGGCAGTTATGGATTTTCTACTCTAAAATAAATTTGAACTTTTGAAGTCTCTTATTTTACTCTATTTTTTTATTTTTAGAAAAATAATAACATTAGGTGTAGATTGTTTATTACAACATTACAGCCATTGGAATTGATATTTTTCAATTTCATAAATAAATTGTTAATAATTTAGTATTTTGAATCATTATTTCTTTCTTTCTATTTATTGTTTTTTTCCTATATATTACAATTCCAAATGATCTGAAATGTTTTAAACATGTAGCCAACTTGCCTTGAAGAATGAATCCGAAGAAGCACCACTATTTTAGACATTTCTTCATACAAACGTGATCTTGTAAAGTGGAGCTACCCAATTTTTCACAAGGTCAAAAAAATTATTTTTGTGAATTCAAAAGTTTATATCATGCAATCAACACAATGGAAATTTCTGAATTTTTTTCCACGTGCTCTCAAACCATTTTACTACAAGATCATATGGTTCCATATGTCTAAAAATGTTTTTTTTCCCAATGTTTGGTACTTGTACAAGAAATGGCAGTTTTGGAGCGTTTTTGGTGAAAATATAGTCACAGTCCTTTAAGGGTTAAGTGAGTGGATTAATTTTTCATTACTCTTATATATCTTTTTTCTGAACATGCTAGATTACAATAGATATCGGATTAACAATTGTATCCTACATGTATATATATCCATATGTTGTACCAAACCAGTATTCCATTTGTCACATTTGTACTGTGTATATAACCATATTCCATACATCATACCACATCAATATTCATATAATACATTTGTAATTATATATGTCATATCGTATATATTTCATATGTATTCTACATATCACATCCGTATCAAAGTTTTTTTCATTTTGGCTTAGGGGGCAAATTAGGTGTTTCATTTATTTATTTTGATTTAGTGCAGTGTTTAATTAATTGCATGAAATTGTAGATGTTCCTTCTTAGGGATAGTGATATGTTTTCACACCATGGCCAACATCGGCATTTAAAATCCCTATTTGGCAAATTTTGGAGTTATCTAGGAATTATGGATGAAAAAAACATTTTGAAGACATTTTCAAAAGCCTTCAAACATCAAGACGTCAACAAAAGTATTGGTAGGTAGCCGATATATTGATAATGTTATGTACTATACAAGGTGAAAAGTATAGATTTGCCAACACAAATGCTCTAATTGGTCAATAGCCAACACAAATGCAATCGATTAGTAGCCAATACAAATGCAATTTAAGCTTTTCAACTATTACAGAAATTAGTCAGTAGCCAACACAACTACAATCTCAGCTTTGAGTGAATGAAGATACCATTGATTATATATTTGTCAAAAGTGTACAAGCCCAGGGCCAACGTCGTAGCCCTAAGTGAATGGATCAAATTGAAAAGGATTCCAAACTCCATTTTGCTTGTACTAAACTACATGTTGTTAAGTAGTTGATAGCAGGTGGCGTCAGAGGTGCGACTATGTATTAATAATGAAGAACACATCAACGCCACAACCACCTCACATGTGGTTCTAATGTTTTCAGTGAAGGATAGAACAATGTTAGGTGGGCTACACACCAACTCTACCGACATTGGTGTATTGACTTCATTGACACCAACCGAAACAAACAACTTATATTGGTGATACGATAATACTCGTCCTCCAGTTATTGGTGATGACACTAAACTTACGGCTTTTAAGTATCAATATAGATGATAGACGGAGCAAAAGGTAGCCAACAATACTCATGTATTGGTTGCTAGCCGACATACAAGTAATATGTTGGCAAATAGCTTCAGAACACACAACTAATGTGCTGCTAGAAAAAGAAACACATGTAATGTATTGGGCAACAACAGATACACCTCTGCTGACAATTGACAGACAACTAGTGTATTGAAAGGCAACCGACACACAACAAATGTATTTCCACTTTGCAAACAGATTTGTAGTATTAAGCAACAACCGACACACCGGGGTCGACAGTGGATAGACAACTAGTGTATCGATAGGCAGCTAACACACTAGAAACTTATTGCCACTTCGCGAACATACTTGTAGTATCGGCTGTCAATCGGCACACTAGAAATGTATTGCCACTTCGCGAATAGACTTGCAGTATTGGCTGTCATTCGACTATGTACTACTATACACTCGCAAGCTTAATCTTCTCCACAGTCCTCAATATCTTGGTTTAGTATGGCGCCAACAGCTTCCAAGTTTTCAAAAGCTGTAGTAACTAAAGCTTCAGGAATTACATGAGTAGCATGAAGTCCTCTATTTGCATGAGAAGGCATTCGATGGGAAAACAATACAATGCTTGCATGAACAACCTGAGGAAGACACTGTTCCTTCTACCATCTATGGGTTCAGCACTCCCTTGCAATGACGGCCTTGTTGTCTTTCTTGGCTCTCATTGGAGTCCACCATTCCACCTTGAAATTTCCATAATTTGGGCCTTGTGTTAGGTCAACACATTGCAGAACTCATCCAAGCCAAACCGGAAGGGAACTACTCCCTACGGGTTGATAAAGAACGGATTCCCTTAGCAATACATCTCTATATGGATTGAAGCTTAACCTTGATCTGTCCTTAGCAAGACCACAAAATGGATAGGACTCCACTTCATCCTTGGGAGTGGTGTCCTCTGGATTACGAGGCTGAGGTTCTTCATTAACAAAGATTAGAATATGATCTTGTTTCCAATCATAGAGTGGCCAGAATCCCTCTTGTAGTTCTGAAGAAGTAGATAAATTATTTGCACACAGTGAGCACAAAAAACATTGCAAGTTTCAGGCATCCAACCTCCATCTTTGTAGGGACCCAAACTTCGTTGAAAGATGCATCTAAATATATCAACACGTAAATGACACCGCATTTGTACGTAGAAACGAATGCAATATTTCAATAATGCGCATGGTGTATGTGGAGGAAAGACTCAACCGTACGGTGGCTTGGCGATTACTCAAAAAATCTGCAGAAGGTTCAGAGAGCATTGACATTCCTAAAGAACGAAAATATAAGGATGAGGGGGGACTTATGAAACCAAAAAACGATGTACAACCCATAGCAAATGTGTGTGTGGAGTAGCCAGATGACTTAGACGTTGACGATAAATCAGGATGCACACGGGAAGAGATGGTCTAAAAACTCAAACTTTAAGAGATGTTGAACTTGAACAATTTTTCAAGGAGTTCATGGAAGAGGAGGACATTCCCGGAGGTGTTGCCTTAGGAACGGAAGAAATATGACAACATAGCACATTTGCGGGACCATCAAAACCTAACGATCCTATAGCTCAGCACCTCGCTGACCTCTATAGGTGGGAAACTCTTCTAGAACAATCAATGATGAGTGAGGAGGTCTCACAAGCAGTAGACAAGTCAATGGAGTTGACCGACTAAGACAACACATCTTTGTTGAAAGAAATTGAAGACATACAAATTCAACTTCAACAAGAGAAAGAAATTCACAGTATGCAGATAGAGAACTTAATGAGAGAATTCAGTATCAAAGAAGAAGCTTACCAAAAGAAGATTGAGGAGTTGGAGTAGGTCCTACGGTCCGCACATTAGTCACATCATTAGAATGTGCAGAATCTATGATATTGCTAGGGAGGTAGATGAATTTAGAGTTATATACATAGGGACGTATTAATGACATTGTATTTTTGTATATATATTATACATAAAGAAAAATCAAAGTTTAAGACCAAATACTGGGGTTTCACGCCATGGTTAAACTTTGTATTTTTATTCTGAGTTTCATTGGAGACAAATTCAAAAGTCTCATGTTGCGTCTTCAAGCAAGAATTTGCATACACAACCATATGTTGCTTAATGGGGTGGTCATGGTCTATGCATGCATTTGCATTTAGTGCATATAACAATGTAGTGAGGTAGTCAATCATATACATGTTTCAATCACGCTATTAAAAAGATTTGCTTGTTTAAAAAAAAAATTGATGTTAAATCAACTTTTCCAATTTGAGAAATATTGTAAAGTAAATTGTTGGCACAATACATCCTAAAGCAAATCCCTCCAAAATATGGTGGTCATTTTTGGTGCCAATTTTAAATTTCAAGTCTACAAACAATAAGGAGATGCACTCTTTAGTTGGGCACTCGTAACTTTTGCAATGAATGGACGCAGATTCAAGATTGATAGACTACAATGTATGCGCGCGGACGCAATGCATGGAAATCCTCTCCTTGGACACACACATTATTAGTTAAGTGGATGTTGTTTCAGGGCGTGGATGCTTGGGCTACAAGGGACCACAACGGAATTTTAGAAATACAAGGTGACCGGGCATGGACATGTTGGTCTGGGCGCGAACACAGGATTCTTCTTGCAAATCCAAAATATAAGGCCTCATGAGTCCCCCAAAGGCTCCTGGCAGTTCATGACATGGACGTCAACATAGGAACGTTTGGGCGCGGACGCAGGGCATGGAAATCTCCTCTTGAAATACACACATTTCTAGCTGACAAGGCGCGGACTCTATCGGCATGGGCGCCCAAAACAAATTTCCATAACCTTGGGAGGGAACCATTTTGAAAATGACTTAGGATTCTTTTGGGGAATAGAATGTAAGTTTCATTTAAAGGGTGGCAGCCTATACTTAGACTCCTAGGAATTGAGTGCTAATTTTAAGAATAACTATTTGGAGGGACTATTTGTACTAAGTTTGAATTGCCTTTGAAGCAAGGGGTTGTTTTAAAGTTTTTTAGGAGCATTGGCCCACGTAATAAACCTTATGTTTCACTGAAAATGAAACATTCAATATTATAATTGTTTAATTTGACATTCTTTAAATACCTCGACCATTTAAATTAAGAAGGAAAAGGCAAATCATTTGTAAAGGATTCACGTCAAGTATATATATATATATATATATATATATATATATATATATATATATATATATTTTTTTTTTTTTTTTTTTTTTTTTTCCCACCCCAATGGTTCTTCTTTAAATCCCCCAGCCATTTAAATTAACAAAAAAAAAGACAAGTCATTTGTAAAGGATTCAGCTCAAGTGTATGTATTTTTTTCCTTTCCACGTCAATGGTTCTTCTTTAAATCCCCCGGCCATTTAAATTAACAAAAAAAGACAAATCATTTGTAAAGGATTCACGTCAAGTGTATATATTTTTTTCCTTTCCATGCCAATGGTTCTTATTTAAATCCCCCAGCCTTTTAAATTAAGAAGAAAAAGACAAGTCATTTGTAAAGGATTCACGTCAAGCGTATATATATTTTTCCTTTCCACATCAACGATTCTTCTTTAAATCCCCCATCCATTTAAATGATGAAGTGGGAAGATATATACTTTGAAAAGGATTTAATTCAATGAGATGTATTTCTGCTCTATAGTGTAATGATTATTCTGTTAATTTCTCAATCCAATCAAATGATGAAAAAGGATTTGAGGTTTCTTGTTAATGGGATTTAGGATTTAGGATTTTTAGGGTATAGGGTTTAAGGTTTAGGATAATGGTTTGAGGTATAGGATTGGCCGTATCTTTCATTGGGTCATTTAATAATTGTACTTTAGAATTAAGTAGGTTTCAGAAGTTGTGGACTTCAGAGAATCTGGGCGCGGACGGGAGGAGCTTCATGCAAACTTTGGAATTTCCTGGTGCCTGGATATAGATGCTATATTTGGACGTGAGCGTCTTGTTTGGGCACGAGCGATAGGACGCAGACAATGAATAGGGTGCAGACGTTGGGGCGTCGATAGAGTGATGGGCGCGGACTCTAGGGCAAGGCACCGACGTCTTGATTTGATGACCTAGGAATAACTCACTAGGTCCTTTTGGGGGGGAATTTTTTTCAAAATGGCTTTGGATTCTTCGTATAGAGGTTGCCAGCGTTTTCTTGGACTCCAAGAACTTTATTTTTATTTTTTCCTAATTTTTTTTTTAAGAAAATGGAAAAAACCTGACTGCTGATTTGATTACCCAGATTACTTTTATTATTAAAACAAATAAATTTTGTGAATAATTCCTACATTTTGGAAGGACTATTTAATTACATGTTGGATTCTACAATTTACAATTACATGTTTAATTACATGTTTTATTCGACATTAAGCATGTAGGTTTGTAGAATTCAACATGTACTTGTAGAATTCAACATTCTTGATATGCCGCGATCAGATCAAGTACAATTTCTTTTTTTAAATAAACCTTTTTTGGATACATGTAATCGTAGGATTTTGTAGTATGCTAGTTTGAAAAGATGTGCAAATATTTCAAAAATTTCCACCGTGTAGGGTTTGCAAGATCTTAGCATTTGAAGTAACAAAAATCCTTTTTTGGGTCCAATAAGAATCTGGGAAGTTGCACTTCATGATGTCATATTTGTGCAAAAAAATGGCCAAAATGGTGGTTATTCTTTGAATACATCTTTCAAATCAAGTAGAATACATGCTTGAAAATTTTCAAATCATTTGTAATTGCACAACATGTAGGTAAAAAATAATAAGTAGAATGAAGTGGATAATCATTCAAAATATAAAATTGTTATCAATTTATTTATGGAATTAAAAATTGCTAGTCCCATGGTTGTACTGTTGTAAGAAATAGTCTACATGTAAGATTTTTTTTTACTAAAATATTGAAATTTGAGTTCTATAAAGGATTTGAAGTTTGTCATAGAGTAGAGATTCAATCCTATCCCACAAAGCACAAACTCTTGTTAAATAAAACATGGCCACAACTATTGACTCATTCATCAAAATGGAATGGTTCAAAGCTTTCTAAGTAATTATAAATCTAGAGATCTAATTTCAAATTTTAATATCTTATAAAAAATGATTTTTATAGAAGTTATTTTCTTGATCGGGTTGCCAGACAAATAATAAAAACACACATCATACAATAGCTATTTAACCATGTATGCAAAAGTTATGAAAACGGTTGGCTGAAGGCCATATTTGTTATATTGAGACTTTTTGCAGATTTTGAGACAGAATGCTAGTTATTGGAAAATTCATTTAAAAAAATATGATCTAAAATAAAAAATAAATAATGCTAAAATAGTGATTCTATAATAAAATTCTAAAAATTGATATTGTTATCTATTTATAAAAAAATATTAATAAAGAGATAAAGCGGTTTATCCTCAAATCGAGGATAAAAATGAGACTGCAAAAAGTCTTAATATAGTGAATATGACCTTGGCCTTAAAGCTAGTACTTGGACACATGTCACGTTAAAGTTTCAAAGGAAAAAAATTAAAATTACATATGACATGAGCTGCCCAAAATTTCTATGTTGCCAAAAAAACACAATTTGAGAATTTAGTGGTTAGTTTCCTACAAACTGTGGTTTTAAGGGAATTTCTTACTTGGGTTGTTCTATGCTCCTCCATGTAGACATGGTATTTTTTGCAAATTAATTTGAGATTTATGAATGGAAATAGGCCAATATTATATTTTGGATCTTTGCCTTTATGAAGTTTACTTCCTACATTATTTTGCCATTTATTATTGTCAATGTAATACCCTTGGTTTGATTAATTCTCCCTAAACACAAGAATTTTGTATCCCCATAATAATTTTCAAGGAATGCTACCTTATTCTTAAATTAGGTCCAAAAAATTACTCTTTCATAGTTGAAACAAAATTAAAATCTCAAAAAAGAAATTTGTGAAGAAAATTAAGTAAAACCGATACATAATTTAATGTGAAGGACTAAATCGTACCATAAGTGGTCTTAAAAAAAAATTAGGATTCACTTCAAGTAAACAAAAACAAAATGCTACCAAAATATCTATTTAAATTAACACCAATACATGTACTGTGAACTACATGCAAAATCATATAATTGTTAGCAATTTAATAAAATTGCTAACAATGAAATTAAGGAGGAGGGATTCACCTCGCCCTTTAAGAATAAAAGAATACCAAATGAATATATTCAAAGTGAGAAGAAGAAAATGCCAAAAAGGAGTATTATAACCAAAATATGTAATTATCATACAATTAAAAAATAATGGAGTATAGAATTATAGAGTGTAGACAACCATTATGTTGGTCAAGTATATTTATTAAAATTTAAAATTCAGCATTTTTAACACTGTACTTGCACATTTTACACGAAAAAATGCCATTGTATTATATAGTCGTCATACATTACAAAATTGGAAAATTGCACGATGTGGTCACTATTTCAATATCCATATGTTGGTGTCTATAATTAATATATATAATTCCCAAAATCTATCAGCCTCTCTAATGCTATGTAGTTTTCTCTACTCTATTGTAGATAAAAGCACATAGAAGTGCACCTAGTCAATATTCATCGGTGAATCAGCCGTATTATTCGGCCTAGCTTTATGGTCATTCGTCCCTCTCGCCACGTCATCGTCAAGTCCGTATAGTTGGCGAGCTCTTGAGTGTGTGCGTCTAGTTGGTCCATCCTCATCCATCAAGTCCCTCATGAACTTGCATTTCTCGAAGAACTTGTCGTATCCCCAGGCTGTGTTTGTCGAGCAAAAAGTCGATGGCATCAAATTTAAATATTTCGCGCCATTCAGATTCCAAGAATTGCACACTTTCTTGAGCTATAGGTGCTTCATATTCGCCTTCTTTGACAATACAAACTCCGTCATCATCAGTGACATGAACTCCACTCACGTTCCATATCCAATTCTTTGGATGAGGTCCAAATTGGAATTTGTGTGTCCTTGTTCCAATGGCCATTGAAACATTGATAGCAAAAAATTATTTTTCTGAGAATGTATTTGTCTTTGATCGGGATCAAATTTTCACACACTTTGACGACCTCTAGTGGATTATTCTCCCAACCCCATTCATCAAAGAGCTGTGGCCTTTGCAAATTGTGATGCTTGAAACGCCAACTCCAAACTAGATCACTGCCCCACTTCTCTGGATTTTCTGGAGCATTGTCATAACCAAATTCCCAGCTCGGAGGCATGTAATGTACAAGCCCGAACATCTCATACAAGTGCTCGTGAAAAGGAGCCTTGCATATTGCACACCGCCTACAACATATCATCATCCTGATCAAGCAAATTGGGTGGTACAAATGATCGCATGTGCCAAAATGCATTCCACCTTCTGGTCCAAATGGATTCAAGCAAATCGTACATGTCGTACCATCTGACACAAAGCTCGAAGGATGTGGCCATAATAAATCCCTTTTGCGATTGAGGTGTGAAGTTTCCGCCGTCAAATCAAAATCATGTTGAGACTAGTCAATGGAAGTCTCGTCGCCTGGAGCGGTCTTCATTACCATCTTTGACATATCAAAAAGCTCATCTACGCAAGCCCAAGATGTTAGACCAAAGACTCTTTTTTGATTGTGCACAAAATAATTATTAGCCACCTTCTTGAACTCCGCGGCCATTTGTTGGTTTCAATCTATTGTGAAGACACATGCTAACTTCCACTAGTAATATTGTGCCATGAGTGCATCCAATTTACTTTGTAAATCCGCATTTTTGGTCCGCAAATCATCTACTTCTTTGTTGTGTGGCACTGACCGTGGCTCCTCTGTGGACGTAAAAGTAGCGGCTTCTAAAGCTTGCCAAAGTTGCTGGATTTCACGTTCTTGTTTGGCAATGAGGTTGGTCTTCTCCTGCAATTCGGCCTTGTACTTTGCAGTGTCTTCATACAAAGTATGAATGAGTTCAATGTTCTCATTCATAGATGCCCTCAATATTTCCATTGTTTATGCCCCATCATCAACAACTTCTCTTATAGCCTCGTCATCTTTGTCCAATGCCACATCATCTTCTAGCCCCACAACGTCATCTTTGGTTGCCACCACGTCATCTGCAACTTCATCTAGCGCACTTTGTAACGCCCTTTTGTTTTTTGCGCGATTTACTGCCCTGCTGCTCAATGGTTTCAATAGAATACGGAATCCATATGAGTCGCTATCCGCTTGTGATGCCTCAGTCTCATAATTGTCAACCGGCTCATTAATGACCGTCCTCAAAAAGCCTAATCCATCGTCTGGAAACCTTTTCACGCCCATTGGAATGAATCCATTTGCCAGTCGTGGAACGTGTACCATAGCTGGAGTACCCTTGATAGTAGACCAGTCTACCCGTTTGCGAAGTTTTAGCTCAACAAGCACACCTCTCGCAATCAGCAGATTCATTTCATTTTGTTTTACAGTGGGTTTGTTGTACAAAACTTGGTACATCTCAATGCACTGATTTTTAAATGCTTCATTGGTGCAGTGCTTCAAGTTCGCTTTGTGAAACCGGCGGTGGAAGTTGTGTCGCTCTACGGGAAAGACCTTGTCAATGTGACACCACTCAATGAACTGTGCACAATCATCCATAGTCTATGGATGTGGTTTTGCCTCCCAACCTCGAAATGCAAGATTGGCCGGATTCAACAAAACATGGAGTCGCTTGTGTTGTTTTTGTTTGCGACGCTTGCATGTCTTGTTTCATTCCTCTTTCCTCATCATGCCTGGTGTCGACATTGTTGCAGAAAAATTCAAAAAGTCGGTGTATATTATAAAAAAAAGCCCCCACAAGTGCGCCCTTGCAACCAACTCAATGAAGAAGTGGAGGACCAGAGAATATGTGAGGCAATTTGGTCGGAGTACGGACGTCCTTATATACTTCCATTGGCGCAGGCAGTCCGCATTGGCGTAGATGGTATGGGCGGGGATGTTGTTGACATCCGGCTGCGGACGGGTGGTCTAGACCGAGGGATTAAAAGATTAAGCATTGAAGGAAAAAAAGTATAATTCAAGTGAGTCCCCTCTAAATTATTATTTTTACTATATTATCATTGAAATGGACCATGGAATTATAAGATAAAACATTTGCCCTTCTAGGAAAAAAAATATATAGTTGAAGTGAGTCCCATTTGAATTAATAGTCTTTTATTTATTTATTTATTTAGAACCACATTAACGATTTCCATTGCTTGAATTATTAATTTTTCTATTTTTCCATATAAATGGGCCGAGGGATTAAAAAATTAAGCATTGAAGGAAAAAAATATATAATTCAAGTGAGTTCCCTCTAAATTATTAGTTTTTCCATATTATCATTGAAATGGACCATGGAATTATAAGATAAAACATTTGCCCTTCTAGGATAAAAATTATAGTTGAAGTGGGTCCCATTTGAATTTTTATTTTTTTTATTTTTTGAACCACATTAACGATTTCTATTGCTTGAATTAATAGTTTTTCCATTTTATCATGTAAATGGGTTGAGGGATTAAAAGAATAAGCATTAGACAAAGAAGTAATCAATAAATAGAATTGAAGTGAGTCCCTTGCGAATTATTTGTTTTCACATGCAGAATTTTTTTTCTTCATGTGTTGAAGAGTTTAAATGGGCGTAGGAATTTTTTAAAAAGAAAAAAAGGATTAAAAAATATAATTAAAGTGGGTCCCCCCCGAATCACTACTTTGGACTTTAGGTGGCGCAGACAAAGTCAGCGTTGTGCAGGTGTTGGGCGAGGACGTAAAAGGCTGGGCGTGGATGTTACCGAGCCGGGCGCAGACGCTGCCGAGTGTAGGCATAGACGCTATCGATACTGGGCGCGGACTATATGAGGTTTGATCCCACACTGACTCATTTGCTAAGTTCGCTTTCCAAGCCGCATGTGCTAGTTTTTTTGGGGGGGGGGCTATGCTTTTTGAGTTGGGTGGAAGTTTGGGCTTGGCCTAACAACATACCCGTTTTTTTGAAATTTTTTTCAACCAACATTCAAAAGGATTGTCGCTCCAGAACAAGAGAATTTGGAAATGGCCGCCGCAAGGAGTGGTTCCTTTGGGAAGCACCCGATGTTTGTGGACTTCGATAGGGCGGTTGAAGAAGTAAATCCTTCAACAAACACATCAATGGCTACAGGTTCATCAAAACCTTTGTCATCAAATCAGAAGAAGTCAAAGAAGCCCCCGAACCCGAATTCGCCCCCACAGGAGTACTTACAGGAATGTAGGGCCATAGGGATGGAGTTCTACAAGTGACGAAGTTTTGAGATGTTGAAAAAGGAGTACACGGACCATGACATTGAAGGTTACCACAAGCTCACTTAAAACTATGGGAAGAGTTGGAGGAGAAATTGGAGGCATCTTAAAAATTCAACAATTATTCGGATTATTGGTTGCACTCTGAATTTCTCGATAACACGGTGGTTGCATTGACCACTAATGCTCAAGTAAGCTATTATTACACCATGAAGAAAAAATAAGGTGACAAATTGGATGCTGCAGATAAAGAAACACTTTCTAAATTACATATGGTTGAGAAGTGGTGTCAATCATTTTCAAGTAGCCGCCTGAAAAGAAAATCACCGTGGAAAGAATCCATTGAGAACCACGTTGTGTCTCAATGTGTGAGTGGAGTTGCAGACTAGCTTCCTTGTTCAGTGAAAGTGGTAGTAATGCCAGGACAGAAGCATGAGGGCGCTTATGGTAAAGTGAGGAAGGTGCGCTTGACCAAATTGTCAACCATTCCTAGCTGGATTAAATTTGCGGGTAAGAGTTTGAAGACGATGGATGAAAAGGAGAAGCGTAAGGAGATTTTGCTTGAGACTGGGGGGTGTTATGTGAAGCATCTAAGAATCATTAGATTTTTGTTTTTAAATCCAAATACAATGGAAGGGTATTCACTTTGATGGAATGGAGGATCTTTAATCAATTTCTTATTCAAATACAATTCCAAGGTTTCCGAAACAACAGATGTGGATGATATCGTGAAGTTGACGCATACTGGGTTGACAATGGGTGAACTAGGATGGATTGCCACGTATCGTAAAAATCGAGTGAGCTTGGCATTATCATTGCTTTTGACCGTGGCAAAATGCCACAACGCGAATTACATTCACAATGACATCTCTACATCCAATGTTTTGCTCCATTTTGACCCTTGGAAAGCCAATATGGTTTACATCGGACTTTGAGATTGGGGGCTTTCCAGTCGGATGAATAAAAAAGAGCCATTAAAGTACAGCTATACAACCTATGAGGCTATGAAGAAGGTGAAAGAACAACAAAAGTTTGATGCTCCATAATTGTTCTTCCTTTACTCCAATGACGACCCTACAAACTCATTTCAGGTGGAGCAAAAGAAGCATCTATACTCCAAGGCTGTTGACGCCTTGCAACATAATGGATAGCGTACCGGATCTAGAATGAAGATTGGGATACAAACTAGTTCAGTCCCAAGAACCTAGATCAGTTTACCAACCTTAGTTTGAAACTGAAAAGTCTTCACAGAACAGATCCAGTCGAATGTGCAACTGTCTTGGAGGTTATCGAGGTACTGAGGAAGGCACCGTATAACTGGAAAATGCCTTATTGTTGTTTACGTAAATAAACGTATTTTGTTTCACGTTTGAAAGTGTAGTACATATGTAGAAGGCGAGGAATTTTCAACTATTATCCTCAAAGAGAATTTTATGTGCTCAGCATCTACCAAAGATTGTATTGTAAATAAAGCTACAAATATTCATGTCATTCTTGTGTGCAATTATTGTTTTCATTTCTATTGGCACCATGTAGAAGATCATGGATTCATTTCCAAATCATATATAAATGTGTTGCATATGTGACATCTTAAGTCAATAATTTAGGCACGTACATGAATTAGCACCTCTGAGTAACCGCCTGTCCTTGAGTCAGCGCCTGGACAGACATGTGTCAGCGCCCGACACTAAGTCCGCGTCCATACCATTTTTGTCTGCGCCTAGATAGACATCAGTGCCTCGATTCCACTTCCATCCGCGCCCGACACTGCGTCTACGCTTAGGCAGACATGCATACGCGCTTTGACGCTGACTTGGCAGCCAAGTGTCATCTAAATAAGTCCACATCAATCTTTAATACCTTCCTATAAAGTCAACTACATGTTGACTACATCGGGCGGGTGGTCCATCCGTCCACTGTGATAACCATGTTGTAAATGCTCTAAAAAAATATTCTATGTTTATGTATGGTCAAACTTCATTAGTTGTCTATATTAAAATACATCATTCAAAAAATTGATATTTTTCTCAGGTAGTATTTTTTCCCCCTTAAAGATTGGATTGTCTTTTAATATTCATTTTCAAACTAAGATTGCTATGATCAAACAAAAATTATAAGAAAAATATCACAAGTGTTTAGAATTGGCCTAGTGTTGAAAAACTTACTATTTGGGGAAAGTGTTGGTGTTCTCATTACTAGATCTTGTGCATTTTTTCACAAATCAATAGAAACCACAATTTTGATCAATAAAAAAAATTCAAATGCTAAAGATAGAAATTTATTTTGGATTAATTTTTGAAGCTATATCTTTAAAATTCATTTAAAGATAAAAATCTAAAAATAATTTTAGAATTTTGACCGTACGAATACTTTCTAATTTGTATGTTCATGGCAAATTGTTGATTATAAACAATGATGACAATTGTTGATCTTTAGTGATGCACGTGTTCTACAAAGATCTGATATCATGATCCTTAAAGTAGTTGCAATATTTTTTGGAAGCTTATGTGGGGATTTATATGTAGCCCTATTTTTAGTCTTCTATTAGAATTGCCAAAATCCACTTCAATATAATATTAGAAACCATGCTAAATTGCTTATTCTATTAGTTTTAGATATAGTTATCCGATTGGTTCTACGTTGTATGTTCCCATAATAGAAGGGCATGTTTCTACTAAGGGATGTCTAAAAAAACATTATCCTATGTGTTCCACTTTTGTGCAAATGGAGTTCATTTGCACACACTTTTGAACATTCAAGATGGTTTTACGATCATTCATTGGGTAAAAACAATTCACCATGAATTCTTCCAAAATTTCCAATGTTTAGTTTCTCTATAAATTTCTTTTCCAAAAGTTGAAAGTTGCAAAAAGTGGAACAAAATCCATAGGTCATTTTTGCATCACCCTTCACAAAAATTTACATATCATATGAATGTACAACTAAAATCACAAATTAGATTTTTGTATACAATAAGTTCATGTATTCATCTATTTCTTGAACTCTAAATGATAAATTTTTCTTTTTTCAATTTCTAGTTTGATAAAACAACCAAATTTTAATAAAATTTAGTAGACTTAAATGCTTTTCATTTCATCTCCTATTTTTCATTGATTACCATTATGTTATTGCTACTAATATTCTAATAGAGGGACTATATTACCTTGGAATTGAACAATCATTAACAAGTGTTTGTAGCAACATGAAGCCCTAGCTTTATAATTCTCACATAGAATAATTTGAAGCATCTAATTACTTCCAAATACGAATTTAAATCTTCCAAAGTTTTATCATTTGCCATAAACTAAGGTAATTCCACCTAAAATTGATTCTTTTCTAAAAGCAACCCCTAAAAATTCTTGCCTAAAATGTTCTCCCACTTTTCATGAGAGTATATAGGTTTAGTTTTATAAACACCTATTTTTAGCACTTTGAAAATTCATAATTTATTCATACAAGATCCCAAAAAATGCATTCTCAGGGAATCTAAAATCTCCATTTGACTAACGACAAGATTTGACCAAAATATTTCAATATAATATTGAGAACCATGCTAAATTGCTTATTCTATTGGTTTTAAGTATAGTTACCCTAAAACAACATTCTATTGCTTGATGGACAAAATCTAAAATCTCCTTGAAGTAGGGCTTGGACCTTGTTGTTTGGCTACTCTAAATTTGTTCAATTAGAGTATGCAAAGTAAGTATGCTTTGACTTTGCAACCTAAATGCAATGTTTGGCAAGCCATATTTATTATAAAAGTGGGTCCACTGGGTTGAAACATTCCAAAAAAATGTATAATTTGCTTTTTGTCAATGATTCTTTCAAAACCAAGCTTGATTGGCTTAGCCTATCAATTATCTTTAACCCCTAAAAGTTGAAGGGATTCGGACAAAGCACAAATGTGTTATATAACATAAGATCTATAATTTTTTGAAGTTTGCATGAAAGAAGATAATGTGAACCAAGCAAAGTAGAAAGTATCTGTATGGTCAAAAATATAAAATCATTTTTAGATTATCTTCAAATGAATTTTGAAGATATGGGTGATTGCACGAAACACTTGTACTATTTTCTGTCACATGTTGCATGCTGATTAAATTTTTAGCCATAACTTTTGCATTTTGACTCCAAATGATTCCAAATTCATAGACAAGGTACTTATAACTATTATACACCTTGCGTAATTTTTTGGAATTTTTTGGAATTTTTTTGGAATTTTTTATAACTATTATACACCTTGCATAAATTTGTTTTTACTATTTAATAATAGCCCCCGATATTTTGTCACAAATGCCAATTTGGGGTTTTTTAGTACTATTTAGTACCCATAAAAACAAATTTGGAGCTGAAATTTGGTAGAGATGGTCTTTTAGTAGACTTGTAGCTATTGTCCAAAGGAATTTTAAAAATACTTAATTTTATTTGGTGTAGAAGTTCACAAAGTGAGCCTCTTTCTACTTGCATTTCAAAACATGAAAAAAATTATTTTGGTGGTTTTTTTGGTGAATGACCATCTTCATAAAGTTGCTACAAATGGCCAATTTTTATTTTTTTTATTTAAGTTTTTTCCTATTTTCTACTAATTAAAACATCAAAGTATGCATTTTCTAGCAATTTGGTACTTTTTTAGTTCTCCTACTTAGAGAATTTTTTAATGAATTTCCTTTGGTGGTTACCTTCATCTTAAAGGTGCATACATTAGTCATATTTTTTGAATTTTTTTAAAATTGATTTTTGAATTTTAAAGTACTCCCCAAAAAATCACGAGTACTATTGCAAAATGCAACAAATAGTACAAGTGTTTCGTGCAATCACCCATATAACTTCAAAAATTCACTCAAAATATAATTTCTATCTTTAGCATTTGAATTTTTTTTATTGGTCAAAATTGTGGTTTCTATTGATTTGTAAAAAAATGCATAAGATCTAGTAATGAGATTACCAACACTTTCTCCAAATAGTAAGTTTTTCATAACTAGGTCAATTATCAATCATTGGATAGTGTTTCTTGAGCTCCTTGGAAAAGTGTTGTTTAAGGTTCGGATTATAAATTATCTAAAAAACAAGGTTGTTTCCTACAAAATCCATAGTACATTAGAATTGCAAAACCCCCAGAGTATAGATGATTTCCCACTTTACTAAACCCGTTTTGGTTGTTTTGTATGAGAAAATGTTAATTTTTTGTTCAATTTAGAACAAATTCCTACAAGCTCACAAAGGCCTTGGGCATTTAGGGGTTAAAATCATATTTGAAAGTGCTCAAATACTTCAAATTAGTGTATGAGAATTAAAAAGCTAGGGCGTTATGTTGCTACAAATAAACTTTGATGATTGTTCAATTCCAAAGTAATATAGTCCCTCTATTAGAATACTAATAGTAATAACATGGTAACCAATGAAAACTAGGAGATGAAGTGAAAAGCATCTAAGTCTATTAAGTTTGATTAAAATTTGATTGTTTATCAATCTAGAATTTGAAAAAAGAAAAATGTATCATTTAGAGTTCAAGAAATAGATGAACACATGAACTTGTTGTACGCAAAAATCCAATTTGTGATTTGAATTGTACTTTCATACGATATGTAAATTTTTAGTGAAGTTTACACTCATATATTGGTATCACAAAACAAAATACATTATAGACTAAAAAATAATATGGTTTTTTTTTGCACATATATAAATTATTTTTTTATACTTGAATACATAATTTTGAGAATTATAAAACAATGGCTAGAAAGAGCAAAAAAGTTTATAATATGAATGGTAAATGAAGGGATGAACAACCGTCATTGGAATAAGTCAGTGAACATGAATCATTATATAACCTACCAATGATTGTGTGTACATTGTCTTCTTTTCAACATGTGATGTGCTTGATTAACAAATGACACTACTTGCTCTTTCTATAGGTGGATTCTAAAAACAATTATCTCTTCATTTTTGGATCTAAAAAATACTCCACTTCTACTCCCACATGCTTGCTTTTCCATTCACCAAGAAATACACATTATTCCTTCATCCAAATTCACACCAATTTTTTGTTTATTTGCTCATTTACAACCAGTGATAATGTTACGGATCGACTTGACCAAGAAGTCGATGCTCTACTTAGATTGCATTCAAAGCAAACCAACACTAAATCACCACCAAGTTACAATAATGACAATGAGAATCACACTTACACATTGTTATGTTACGGATCGGCTTGACCAAGAAGTCGATGCTCTACTTAGATTGCATTCAAAACAAACCAACACTAAATCACCACCAAGTTACAATAATGACAATGAGAATCACACTTACACATTGTATCCAAAATCATATTATCTTCATTATACAAAATGTCAAGTGAGGAACAAGCCTCCTCACTTGACTATTAAAGGGAAGGGAGAGGCCAACTAACCCTAACCGTTACAACCGTTCCCTTGTTACGAACGGGTTCGTAACATTACCCCCCCTTCTAGGTTGGGGCCCCAGTGCCGTTGGATGGAGTTTATGAAAATCAGCAATCGCCTCCGGTGCGTTTTCAAGATTGTCCGCCGGCTCCCACGAATTCTCCTCCGGGCCATAGCCCTCCCATGACACCAAGTAGTGGAGTTTTTTCCAACGACCGAATAAACATGAATCAATAACCTTGTGCACCTCCCACTCCACATCTCCAATTGGGGTAATAATCGGCGGAGGTGGTATGCGGCGACGTCCGGGAATGGTATCCTCACGGTATTTTTCAAGTAGAGAAACATGGAAAACATTGTGAATACGCAATGTCTTAGGTAGTTTTAACCGGTAAACGAGATCGGAGAGTTTAGCTATTATTGAAAACGGTCCAAGAAACTTAGAAGCTAATTTATGAGAGGGCTCTGTAGTTGCAATATTTTCATGGCGCAAGAGGACTTTGTCACCTGGTTGAAAGGTCGGTTGTAGTTGTACCCCTCGGTCGTAATTTCGCTTAGCTTGTTCCCCCGCAATCAAAATCATAGTTTTGAGTTCCTCATGAACTTGTTGTAGATGTCGAACCCAATCCTCGGCCGCTGGAACAGTGGAAGTTGTAGGTATAGAAAACGATAATGCCGGGTGGTAACCGTACGTGGCATAGAATGGAGAGAACCCTGTTGCCGAATGGCAGGCGTTGTTATAGGCAAATTCGGCTAATGGCAATAGATCCGCCCAATTATCTTGACGCTTTGTCGTGAACATTCGAAGAAATTGTTCAATTACTTGATTCACCCTCTCTGTTTGGCCATCCCCTTGGGGATGAAAAGCCGTCGTTGGTGATGGCTGGATCTTAAGGAGTTCACATAGTCTACACATAAATTTTGACACAAAAACGGAGCCCCTGTCTGATATGACCTCCTCCGGCATGCCATGATATTTCCATACATTATTTAAATATAACGATACAGTGTCATTGGAGTCAATGGTCTTCTTTGTAGGTACAAAATGAGCTAGTTTAGTATTCTTATCAACAACCACTAGGATAGAGTCATACCCTTTGCTTTGGGATAGTTTAACGATGAAGTCCGTAGAAACCCGCTTCCATGGAGCATGAGCGGCTGGAATTGGTTGTAGTAGGCCATATCGAGGATGACGTGTTGATTTTGACCTCTGGCACAAATCGCACCCATCAACATATTGATGCACATAACGACGAACAGTAGGCCAATAAAAAATTCTAGTCACCAATTCTAAAGTTTTAGCCCGGCCTTGATGTCCTGCGGCGGGAGCGTCATGCCTCGATCGCAATATTTGTCGCCGAAGTTCGTCATCATTTGGCACATATATCATGTCTTTGAACCGAAGAATTCCATCTGTGAGGTTATATTCTTGAAACCGTCGACGGATGTCATGCGGGTTCTTTTTTAATCCCCCTTTTAGAATTGCCAATAGTGGTTGCAATGCGAGGTCTTCGTCAATGCATAGTTTTATTTGTTCTAGAATTTGAGCATCGCTCCAAACGGGGTCACAGTCCTCCAATGATGCCAAACGTAGAAGGGGGCGATTCTCTTCATGTCGGCCTTCCATGAGATCAACCCTTCTTGAGAGGGCATCTGCACGCCCATTTAATGAACCCGGCCGATGTTGGATATCAAAGTCAAACGCGGATAAGAATTCTGACCATCGAGCTTGTCTTCTATTTAATTGCTTCGTAGTCATAAAGTACTCCAAATTTTTATGATCTGAAATTACAAGGACTTGATGAGGTGACCCCCTCTAAATACACCCGCCAATCCTGGAAAGCTAAAATAATACTTAGGAGTTCTTTGTCATAAATGTCGTAGTTCTGTTCAGCGGGAGACATTTTAGAACTCCTGTATGCACACGGATGTAAGTGACCGTCATCCCCGTGCTGCGAAAGAATTGCACCTGTTGCCATGTCTGACGCATCCGTTTCAACTATAAAAGGCCGTGCAAAGTCAGGATGGAGTAGTACCGGTGCTTGAAGAAATCTTGATCGTAGGTCGATGAATGATTGACTTGCTTGTAGGTCCCATTCAAATTGCTTGTTCTTTTGAGTTAGAATAGTGAGAGGAACGGTAATCTTGGAATAATCACATATAAACCGGCGGTAAAAATTCGCAAATCCAAGGAAGGCTTGAATTTCCTTAACCGAGGTTGGAACGGGCCAATCTTTAGTAGTTTGCACCTTGTCTGGACACATTTCAAGTCCTTTAGCCGAGACAATCATTCCCAAAAATTCAACGGAATGCTGATGGAATTGACATTTGGATTCTTTAGCATATAGTCCATGTTCCTGTAATCTTTGTAATACGTCCCTTACCACTTGCCGATGCTCTTCAAGATTCTTTGAAAAAATTAAGATGTCATCCAAGTATATAACAACAGATATGTCCAAAAGGTCCTTAAAAATATCTTGCATTAACGATTGAAATTGTGCAGGGGCATTAGTCAACCCAAACGGCATAACTAAATATTCAAATAATCCGTACCGCGTTTTAAAAGCCGTTTTGAATTCGTGGCCCGCAGCCATACGAAGTCGATGATAGGCTTGTCGAATGTCCAATTTGGAGAAAATCGTAGCCCCTACCAACCGGTCAGTGAGCTCTGGGATAAGGGGTAGGGGATAGCGGTTCCGCACGGTAACCTTGTTGAGATTCCGGTAATCTATACAAACCCGAATTGAACCGTCCTTTTTCCGAGCGAACACAATAGGTGCTGAAACAGGAGACTTGGATCTTCGAATCCAGCCCTTGCCTAAATTCTCGTCTAAATACCTCCGTAGCTCCTCCAACTCCACCGGGGACATTGGCCGCAACCCAGTGTTACGGGGCTCTTGTCCTTCTTTAAATTCAATCTTCATATCGCAAGTCCTATGGGCTGGCAACTCATTGGATGCCACCTCACTGAAAGCTGCTTTTAAATCATGATATTCTTCTGGAATAGAAGAAGATAGTGGAGTATCCACCTCGGAAATCTCGAGTGCATAAATTTCTGCCTCCTTTGCCGAAAGACGAAAAGCTGCCTCAGAAACCAATGCATGCTTTGGAGCAATTAATTTTGAAAGTTGTTTTTCTGCCTTGAAATTCAACTCATGTTGTCCCTGAGCTCGCACCAAAAAATTCCGTCCTTGATTGGAATCCCTCGGTCCGGTAGGCTGGGATGCCGGCTCGGCCTTGGAGGAATTTCCTCCAAATGGATTCTCCTCCGAATTTGTGAATTGGGAACTTCCGTGGCACTCCATAGCTTTGCAATTTCCTTTTTCTCCTTGCACCCCATGCCCCATGCACCAAGCCTGACAATATGGGGAATCAAATACCACACTTCGTTGAGACCACCGAATAGTCGGGTCATGACGGATTAACCATGGAATGCCTAAAATGCATGGATACTTGCCTGTATTCGTGACATCTGCTACCAATCTTTCACGATGATTTCCAATGATAACCTCCACAATAGCCTCGTGGGTTATAAGCCCGGAGCTGATCATTCGGCCATCAATCACCCTAACTTCACGCGGCACCGGCTTTAGTTGCAGCTCCGCATTACATTGTTCCGCAAACTTGGGATGCATGAATATTCCTGTGGCTCCCGAATCCACTAACGTGAGACCTGGGACGGAATTGAGTTGTGCATCCAACGTCACATGTGCACTAGGGTCAATAGTGGCACGTAAGCACAACGGATCTAATCCGCAATTTACCTCCTTCGAAACCTCGACATCCGTATTCGACCATATGTTATTCCATTGTAAATTCTCCCAAGCGGCCGACTCAAGAGGCCGCTCCACCATATTGCCCACCTTCCTTGTTGCGTCCAGCGTGGGTGTCTTGTGGATGATGGCAGCGGCAGTTTGCACAGTGCCCGGGTACTGAAAATTTTCCTTCAGTCCCGGGCTTTCTCTTTTCCCGAAGAGTTGCCTTCCGCTTCAATGGTGGCAGAGATTGACAAGGGCTTTGAGGGATTCGTGGGGCAACGCGATCGAATATGACCTACTCCACCGCAACCCCAACAACGTCCTTGGCGTTGATATTCTTGCCGTTCCACCGCCGTTTTTGCCAAGGCTGTAGAAGGAGTATGCACCGCTCCAAGCTCCATCGGCACCGGCCCGGAGGTATTCGAGTTAGATTGTACCTTCCCCAGTGCATCTCGTGGCAAAGTTGTTGGGGAGCGGAAACTTGAAGTCTCAAAAGGTGAACGGCGGTTTTGACGCCGACCCCATAATCTCTCATCGATTCAGGATGACATTGCCATCCAATCTTGTAGCCGGCGTGGTTGAGTCTCCGCCGTCGCCACCGAATCCAAAATCTCATCCTTGAGTCCTCCACGAAAGCGAGCTACCAAACTGGATTCATTCCAATCGAGTAGCGCCGCGCATTCATTAAACATAGAAATATAATTCGCGACTGACCCAGTTTGTCGAAGCTTCCCAATGTGATCCTCCGCATTGCTCCGACGGTCAATATCCCCATATACGGAAATCACGGACTCCCGAAAAGCTTGGTAATCGCCTAATAACTCG
This sequence comes from Antitrichia curtipendula, assembly GCA_951230915.1. Lineage (NCBI taxonomy): Eukaryota > Viridiplantae > Streptophyta > Bryopsida > Hypnales > Leucodontaceae > Antitrichia > Antitrichia curtipendula. The sequence goes on along the minus strand of OX579633.1, from coordinate 4,342,147 downwards.
TGATCACGCTCCTCGTCCAAAGCTTGGAGAAGAGGCATAGCCCAATTTTGTGCTGCTCCAGTCATATACGAAAGCGCATAAGCTACCTTATCTGCATCAGAGCTATAAGTGCGCGGTTTACCTCGAAATACAAGACGGAGTTGTGCAAACCACCGGTAAACTTCATTTCCCTTCTTTCCGGAAAATTTTTCCGGTTCCGCTACCTTCGATTCTTTGAGTTCCACATTGGATTCCGCACACCTCCCTCCTAACACCCCTCCGCTATTGGAGACGGGAGAGACCATCGGTCGTGGTCCTTGCGTTGCTCAACTCGAAATCTCTTGTATCAATTGAGGAAGTGTGGCTTGGAAGACACTTTGGATTTGTTGTTGGATGAAGGCCGCCCACTCCGACCCCATCCCATCCGGCATCAATTCTTCCCCCGGTTGGATCACCGGTGGTACTTGATCCATCGAAGGAGATTAGGGTTCCAAATTAAATAATCCTACAAAATCTCTCATGGTAACGGCCGTTGTCCAAAGCCATCAATGCACCTTCAACGTGGAAATCCGAAATAGAGCATGGACTTTGCATGACTTGACATTATGTTACGGATCGGCTTGACCAAGAAGTCGATGCTCTACTTAGATTGCATTCAAAGCAAACCAACACTAAATCACCACCAAGTTACAATAATGACAATGAGAATCACACTTACACATTGTTATGTTACGGATCGGCTTGACCAAGAAGTCGATGCTCTACTTAGATTGCATTCAAAGCAAACCAACACTAAATCACCACCAAGTTACAATAATGACAATGAGAATCACACTTACACATTGTATCCAAAATCATATTATCTTCATTACACAAAATGTCAAGTGAGGAACAAGCCTCCTCACTTGACTATTAAAGGGAAGGGAGAGGCCAACTAACCCTAACCGTTACAACCGTTCCCTTGTTACGAACGGGTTCGTAACAGATAAGCACTCACATGTTAGATGTTGTTATCATAAGAAATGATAAAAGAGGTGTGAGGAGCTCATTGTAAGAATGTCACAATCAAGAAAAAAATTCTTTCCAACAAATAGCAACATTGTAGTAGGTGCCCAAGCCGCACAATCATCAGTTAAGCAAATCTTTTGCAAGTATCATGTCCCATCATAGTTAGATCCCAAAGTCATCAGTAGATGCCAAACTCTGTCAACTTTTGCAATTTGAGTCGAAGAATGTAGATAGCGATACTCCTACTACCAATAGTGGATGTTGTTTTTGACATTTTTTTGGACTCTTCTTTTCAATACTTAAGTGTCAAAAATAGTACACTAAAAAGGATATTTAGTGTTGGCAACACTATTTGCGAACCATGACACTAAATATCATTTATCCTACTAAAGTAAGTAACATTAAATGTAATTTCTAACACTAAATATACTCTATGGTAAATCTAAAATCTAAAATCTGAGATCTAAAATCTGAGAAGGCAAAGGCGGCGCATTGAAGTTTAGCACTACACTAATCGTCCTAAAATTGACATTTAGTGTAGGGTCAAGTAGGGTGGTAATTACACTAAATGTAATCCAACACTAAATACCCTTTCTAGTGTAGTGCTATGAATTTCACAACATTTCAAGAATTTTTCCAATACTATTTTGCTGAAAACAATATGGAATTTTCTTTTGAAATCTTTGTGTCAAAAAAGTGTGAGAACTCAGAAATTGCAAATGTTGAAAAGAGTGTTCAAAAGTGTCGGCGAGAGTGTTGAAAAAGTGTTGGCAAGAGTGTTGAAAAAAGTATTGGAAAAAATCCCAAATAAATCATCTTCACTTTGAAATTCATACTTAGTTGCACAATGGGCCATTGACAAGAAAAATAATTTCTTCTACTTTCTATACTACCCTGCAAAGGGAAATTTGCTACAAACTAGTTTGAAAAATTGTCTCTCAAAAATTGGAGTTTAGTGAAGCAACTCCAACTACTAAAACAAGTAATTTGGTCAATTTTCCTTTGAATTGATTTTAATACATGAACTTTGAGGTTGCAACAAATGCTCATAATATTTAGAAAAAATAAATAACCTACATTATTGAAATTGAACTCCATCACCAATTGCTAAACCTCACGATTTATCACATGGTGAAAGCATCTCTTTACGCTACATAGATTAAAAGCATAGAGACATGCATGAAGCAATAACACTAACAATGCTTTTGCATTCACAAAGATACCTCTAATGTGTTTAATTATAAACACCAAATTGAAATCTGACCCATCCTTATCAATTTGAATCCACAATTACAATTCTAGCCTTCAATTAGATCTTGTGTATATTCAAGCTTCCAAACAACCATCCCCATAGTGCCCATGTTTTGGAATTTTGGGGAATGTACCATAAACAATCAACATTCTCTTCAACGATAGTGTGAATACTAGGGAAAATCAATTAAATAGAAATCAACTACTAGATGATTTCTATTAAAATTTCAAAAACATACCAAAAAATAAGCATATCAACAATAAATATTTTTGATGAAGTGAAATTCAATCTACCTCAAGAATCTTTGAACATGTGAATAGGGAAAATATCTTAGGAAAGATTGTTCAAATTAAAACACCACCAAGGCATCATTTCCTTGCAAAGGCCATATTTGTTATATTGAGACCTTTTGCAGATTTTGAGACAAAATGTTAGTTATTGGAAAATTCATTAAATAAAATAAAATAGAAAACAAAAATAAATAATGCTAAAATAATAATTCTATAATGAAATTCTAGAAGTTGGTGTTGCTACCTATTTATAAAAAAATACTAGTAAGGAGATAAAGTGGTTTATCCTCAAGTTGAGGATAAAAATGAAAAGTCTCAATATAACGAATATGACCTTAGTATGGTTCATGCATTATCTTGCAAATTGTCCAAATTGAATGAAGTTTTGTACATTTTGTTTTGGATTGGAGGTGAGTTCCACCTCACTTGTGTCACTTGTGTGTTTAATTTGGATGCAACAATGATACAATTTTGGCAATCAAAGAGTCATTGGTACATAAATGTTGTTTTTTGCTTAGGCTTTGGTACAGGTTGACATGATACGATTTTTATAGAATGTGTTTGTACATGACATATGGTTATACATTCAAGATAATTATTATAATTCAATGACTCAATATTCTTAATTACAAAATGCATATGAAAAGAGACCAACATACAAACTTTATCCATAATTTCAGTCCATATAACTAAATCATGTAAATAATCCTCAATGGATTTCCACAAATGCTCTTCACAATCCAAAGTTCGGCTACAAACTACACATTAAAACTTTTTACTGACCACTATTGAAATTTGTCACTGATTTGAATTTTCCAACAATAGCTTCAATTTTGTAAAACACTCTATGTATAAATCATAATTAATTTTGAACGTGACCTTTGCCTTCATGCAAGGCCCAACTATGGGGGTTACTTCACATCCATCACAAGTCACTCCATCATAATGATCACCTTGAAGGCAAAAGAATTTGCCTTCAAGACTAGCCAAAGAGGTCAGTGAGGATGATTCAACCAACATATAGGGTTTTAAGTTTGGACAATTCTTCCAAATAAAAAAGGGAGCCATTTGATGTAGCAAATGGAGTAATATATCAAAGACCTACAATATCTTTAAAACAAATTTAAAGAAAATAGTTAGAATGTAACAATCAAATGAGAAAAATTAAGAAGGTCCCAATAAAAACTTCAATAAATCAATCTATGATATCTAATACATACATCACTCACTTGATTTCTTCTTAATTATTTACTTTGCAGTTTGTAAGTGAATCCCTATGTATTCCCAAGATGATATGGACATCACAAAATTTCAAAAGGATTCTATCAAGAACAAATAAAACACTATTGAGTCTATTCTTACATTTGATGAGTCTTAAGTCCTCTTGGATCTTGTAACTATTCACACTTTACTAAGGTGGATTGTTTTAGTTCTTTTAACAATGAGATTGTTTCTATTTGCAACAATTACCAAATAAAACATAGATGTCAAAAATCTTTTGGAATCGTAAAAACTTAGCAATTACAAAGAAAATAGGAGTAGTTCATAATCAAATACAGTAAAGGCAAGAAAACATTTTAAACCTCTCATCTCAATTGTTATATGATGACAACAAAAATGTCCTCAAAAGATAAGTCACATTATGTTTTCTATAGAATTGATCAAAATCGAATTTTGTTTGTACAAGAGAGGATGACTTTTACTAATAGAATGTAATGCGCTCAATTGAGTAAGAACCCCGTGTTTTTTTTGACGTCTAAAATTTGAACGTCAATTTTTTTAGACATCAAACATAACATTAGGATGCTCGTTTTGACATCAAAATGAGCATCCTAATGTTATGTTTGATGTCCAAAAAAATTGACGTTCAAATTTTAGACGTCAAAAAAAACACAGGTTTCTGAGCTTGCAAGCTCACAATTATCCTCCCATTTCATATGGCAAAGGAATAGGGATCAACTTTAGGAATCTAAATTACAACTTGTTCAATTGGAATGGAAGCAATTAATATAATACAATGGATCCCCAAATCCGACCTAAACAACAATTCAAAATCAAAACTACTCTAGCTCAACTGCAATCAATCAATCTACCAAATAATAGATAAGTTTGACAACGACTTCACAAAAGAATCATGATTCATTACATTTCTCTTCTTTGCGTCAAATTTAAAATCTATACACAAAATGTAGATGTTAATAAAGAACTGTTACAATACAATATATACAAGATAGACGATTATATAAAATATGGACTTGTTAATCAAAATATTGATATGTTACAATGTTTGGATACAGGTACAAGATATGGAATATAGTTGTTCATCCTATGTTGATTGCAATCTAGCGTGTTCAAAAAATGTGTACATATGGCGGGTAATGAAATTACAAATTTGGAAGGTTATTATTTTTGAGTGGTTGACATTTCCTCCCTTTCCTCTCAAAAGAGACAAAGACACCATACCATTTGTCTACAATGGGTAGAGTGAAACAACAAAAACACACTATGACTTTGAAACAACTATAGCAATGGAAGATTAGTAAATGGAAGAACACTCTGCCAGTCCATTCAGAATACACACCTTAACACACCAGCGTTGTGGATCCAGTTGCAAGGAAGAGGAGTGTGAGAGACTGACCAGGAAACTGAGCACGCAACTTTCACTCAAGTCTCAACAAGAAACATGGAGATGCAAGTCCAGACGATCTGCCATGTTGTGTCATCAATTTGAAACTCCAGCGATGAAATCAGCAGGGTACCACACAAACTAGATACACAAGCACCCCTAGTTTGGATGTCACTTGAAACAAAACGACGGAAACGAACACCAAAACAAACGTGTTACCAAACTATTGACCTCCAGATCTCAAGCTCCCACACGCACAATCCACCTTTGTGGTATCGTACACCAAAAAATTGGCGAGGAAGGGAAGCTACATCACTGAACGAAGATACAACCCGTGACTGTGAAACTCACAGAGCTGAAGTAAATTCCCAGATGCCGACTACGGTAGCGATGATGAAGGAGAGATTGCACGAACGATGAGAGCGTGAACACACATGTGGAGAGGTTTGGACGATGCAACTTCGGAGGTGCAAAAGCTTGATGTGAATCTCTCAGGCAGACACAACCAGAGTGAAAAGAATTGCATAGTTGCAGAGTTCGACAAAGGGCAGAGAGCCATAGCCAGCGTGAACTGTGAAGTGTGGTAACTGGTAAGCGAACTGTAACCGTACAAATCCAAACTACACGTGTCTGAGATCACATGAGAAAAGAAAACGAACATGGGTGTTAAAATTTTTGAACTGTTTTCAAATCTTCCAATTCTCTTTTCACATCTCCAGCAAATGATTGGTCACCAAAAGAATTTGAGCTTCAAAGGCAGAAAATGCTACATTGTAATAAAAAATATGGCTTCCCAAATGAACTGTACAATCCTTCAAAATGAAATTCTATTGTGATTTTTTCACCAACTTCTCATGCATTAGAGGTTGATTCCTAAGAATGGACACCCATCCACTAAATGCTGAAAACAATAACCATAATCATTTTTGCTTAGATTTTACATAACTGATGCTCATACTGGACTTAGGGAAAAAATTCGCAACAAAAGAAAATACTAGAAATCGTAACGTCCTAATCTAAAATTTTCACTTCAAAGTATTGTTCACAGCAATAAGTTAGTTCGTCCCTCAGGCAATTACAGCTTCAGAGGAAGCTCCACTCATCATTAATATACTGTTTAAGTGATCGAGAAATCATTACTGGTCAAAGCCAATCATTCTTCATTACACATACATGCATATTTCATTTCATTTCTGAAAAAAAGCAACTCTCGTGAAAGACTGCCAGAAAAGTGCCAATTTCACAATGCTTGGAACACGACAATAATATACCTACTAAACAACTCCATCCGGAATACTGCAAGACAAAATCAGTTCCAGATATCAGGATTACCTCTCTGGCTCCAAATGTCTTCTTTGGCAACTTCACTTAAGGAACTCAATGAACAATAAGATTACATTCTCGCATAAACTACTTCATTCCAGCACCTGCCTTAAGAAAAGATCGTGTAATTCTAGTGCACAAAGAAGATTGCCTAAATTGAGCAAGTTCATTACTTGTAGTTCAGCCCAAATGAAGAAGACGCCCATGGAGGTAGCACAAGGAAGACAGAAGGTCACCGTCATCCAACGTCACTGCGGGCCTGACAAGGACTGTGCCGCACCTGACGTGGTGGACAGAACTTTTTGGTGACCGTGCCTGCCCCTCTTAGCGTGCGCAATCTACCGTTTCGCTGTGGGGCAAAGCGGCACCACACAGTCGGGCACACAGTCGGGCACAAGAAGGCCGCACGGCAAAGCCCCTTGGCACGCTTCTCTCACGCGCCAGCCGTGCGGGTGCTCGAAGGAAAAAAGAAATTGAGTGACCAAATGCACACGTGCAGTTGCTAATAAATAATCCAGGCATCCGCCTCAACAATAAATTTCAATGTGCATGAGAAGAATTTAGACATATTACGTCCGGTATCCTCATCTCTAAGACTCTAACTCAAGCTGTCATTACTTCGACTTCAAATGCCGTCGTGTGCAGCCTATACTAAATGGAACTCAAATATATAGTTATGTTGAACTGCTACTGCCGTCATAGTCTTCTCCTTCCAACGGCCATCCACCTTACTGATTACCTCTCATTGCACAAACCTTTTGAGAATCTTACTTGCTGACCTCTTGGCGGCAGGAAGACATCCCTGAAGTGCTCCACCTTTTCAACTTTGAGTGCTGGAACTCTTCTCACCCATGTAAATCATCCTTGCTGACTACCCCCACCTGCAAGAAATTCATGGAGGGGGGGCGCTTTGAAAACTTCTCGTACTGAAGCTTCTGCTTTCTCTCGCTCACTCCAAGACATGATGAAAGATGGTCTGCATTGTCAGCTTAAAGTTATGGTGTATCAGATCAAGATAAACTAACTTGCTCTTGAATTGACGGGCTGCAACGGTTGAATCTGAATGTCCTCAACTCCACCTCGCCGGGATACTTTATGGACCTGCAGCACACTACGAGCAGTTTCCACAGCACTCTGTCCGCTAACAAAATGGTGTCGACATACTGGCATATAGACATCTGCCCCACCAATGACCTCCGTCTCGGTGTCCACAGTCTTGCGGAAGGTGAACGAAGCTGGTTGATTGCAAAGTTCACATTGAGCATGGAGCTTCGTCACCGAGTCGGCCAACGGTATAAGGTCCAGCACAGCCCCAAATCTGCGTCTGTGAAAGGTGTCAATTAAGATCCCTGCTAGCTAGGTATCCACCATAAAAGCACGATCATCGTTGAATGATAGAAAATTTCCGAAGGATAAGAACTGTCACGAGACTATGTTCACCTCAGAAAGTCTCCGTCAAGTCCAGCCACAATGACCGTCTTGTTGTCGAGGTCGGTTGCACTTTGACAAAACTCTAGCAGATCGTCAAAAAATTGAGCTTCGTCGATCCCAATAACCTCAATCTGCAAGTGATAGAAAGTTCAGCATTCAGCTCCTTATGTAAAGATAATCTAAGACTAATTACTGCATATCATCATGTAATCATCTAGACGATTATAAGTCAGGGATGTGAATAAGAAAAATTGAATAAGGTTTCATAATAGAATTTCCAACCTGTCGGTATTCTTCTTCTCCAACATGCTCTCTAAAACTTGCAAGACATGGGACAGCCACACACGGCATTTGAACCCCATCGTGCGAGACCACCGCCGATTCAGAGTATCTATTATCCTTGTCCGATTTCACCAAACTCACCTTCCTGCAAACCAATAGAGCTGTGGAGATCAGTATAGATCAGTATACAGCTCTTCTTCTCCATAGCTCTGTACTAATTTCTACGTAAGTCAAAATGCTTAAAGTGGAGCAAATAGTATTCTCACTTAGGCTCCCCGCTGCAGTACCATTCACTACTAGAAATCGTCAGACTCCCGAACAAATAGGTATACTCTCAACTACGAGAAGCCGAGAACGATAATAACCATTCCAAGCAACATGCCCCACACGCAGCCCGTCCCATAACTCCCAAATACCTTCAGGACCCTAGGTTTAAACTATATAGGGGAAAAATGTACTAAACCCTCAAAATCATGTTGCCAGAAGTGTCTCTGCGCTCGATCTCACACTCAATCCAATGCATTGAAATGATTCGAAAGAGAAACAGCATTAATCAAATTTGAACTCTAAACCATCCATTTCTTTGAATGTCGGCACCATTAAGAGTTCAAATCATAGTGCTACTTGAGAGAGACACCATACAAAAGACTGGATCCCAAATCGACGGGTACCTGCCAGCATCAGTTTCGTTTCGAATGCGTCGCAAAAGCGCTGTGGTCTTCCCAGCAAACATCGGACCAACAATCAAGTGAATTTCCCCTACATTCTCATGCTCATAATCCACCGACACTCCCCCATTCCTCAAGAAACGGCCTTCACATTCACGCTCCAGTCCCACACCATCGCCATCCCGAACTAGAGCTCTACAAGGAGTCAATCCATCCAAAAACTGCGTCGTAGAAGAAGACTTTGACGGCACGGCAGCCATAAGCCGCAATAAGCCTTCACAGCCCGAACGCTTCACACAAACGACGAGGGGAAAGCTCCTCCTGGACAGAGGTGTGATCGACGGCACGACAACAACCAAGCGCGAGGACGAGGTGCGCCACGAAAGGACGGCAGCCATAAAGGATCGACGCAAGGCAGGGGAAAGATGATGAATCCGAATGCCAGGGTGAATCCTGGACATCGTCAAGACTAGAGTACCGATCTTTTGTCGGAAGAAGACGACGAGCGCTTCAAATCTTCAATCGTTTGCAGACAATCAGTACCGTACCTTGGGATTCGGAATTGCGCCATATCCGAATCTGACAGCAAGCGTCAAACCCTAAATTCGCCAAGCTCGATGACCAGACTTCAGCTTTCCTTGTGTGGAACAGTGGTGCCCTCTCAGCATTGGAGAGTACTTGAAGAGAATCAGGTGGTCAATGTATTGACCAAATAAAAGACGCTAAAAAACTTCTTCTCCATTTGTACGCCAACCATAAACGATTCAACCAAGGCAATGGAAAGCGATGTTCTGGAAGTTTTGGGAGTTGCCTTGGTAATTTGCCTCCTCTTTGTAGAAGGAGCACAAGGGTCCAATGGCCTTGGTTGTGTCCCTCTTCATGAAAATCTCTTGGTTCATTTTCTCTAGTATGAAATTTTTACTGGAATTTCCTTCAACCTCAATTTGCAAAAGTTGCAATTATCATGCTTCAAAGACATGCTGGTTTTGAAACTAAACTCCAAATTTCACTTCATCAAATTGACATGGATCATGGACTAGGGGTTGGTTGCCATGACCAACCCTGAAGCAACACTCGCCCTCATCTTATCCAAGCACTTCAACTACCACCCCTAAAGTAAGTGAAAGTGATACTCACCTTGTTCAAGAACATACCCGCTTGGAACAACTTGGGCAGAAGCCTTAAATTCAAAATGGCAAGCGGCTAAAATCTAAATTTCTTCAACTACATATCCACTGTTTTATTTTTCCACATTGGTTGATTGCTAATTCTACCAATTTTTCATCTAGTTTTAGGTCCTCCATTTTCACATTCAATTAGTTTTTTTTCCAAAGGCACTAGTTAAACAATAGGGGTAGTTACACCTTCTCGAAGAATGAAACTTCTATGAAGAATGAGAAGTTGTGGAGAGAAAAGAGGAGCCAATTAGGAACCTAAATCTATAAAGAAGGTGTGACACTCTTTTTCTCATGAGCAGAAAATAGGAATGGATAGCAAGATTTACCAACGCAAAATATGAAGCTCGCCAACACACAAAACTCGTAGACGCTAAACTCCCAGACACCAAAAATCACTAGTAGAAAAGAGGTGATATATAACCATTCTATCAATGATTAGTTGTCTTAAATAATTGAATAGTGACTGCACGCTCCAGAAAAGGGTGTTCAACCTGAAGACGCTACTTCTACAATCACGGAGCAGTCATTAAACGAACGGATGGATGGCAGGGGGATGACTGTTGACACAAAAAATGAGCAATGAAAGGTTTTCTATGAAGACTCCGGGATGGAAAGACCTCATGGTATAGGCTTAGTCATATCTGAGTACCAAAGCTAGGATTTCCTCAAATACATGATTTCTTAATGACTAGGGTTTCACTAAGGTAGTGGACAACGTTTAATTTCCTAGATTTTTTTCTTCAAGTAATTATAATTGAGGGATTGAGACTTTGAATCATTCCTGCCCATGGTCGTCTAGTCATTCCGCGTATGACTGCACGGAGGGTTTGTAGTCATTTCGTAGTTCTCATGGCAGACTCTGTGGCTGCAGTATCATTGTCGTTTAGTCATTTGATAGTCATTTTTTTTTAAAGATTGTTCCTGAGGAGCTGAAACATTTGGTCTTAGTAGAACAAAGGTAATGCATACAAAAACTTCAATGCCACATGTTTATACTTGAGATTCATCATGTATACACCAATAGGATCCCCTTACAAATGAAAGATGACAATAGTTTAGGGTCTGGTCACATACAAGTCAGTGAAGCTGTATAATGTGCTAATAATTTGTACTTGCTAAGAAGCGGTCTTCAACATATAATTTTATGGCTTTACCAACAACACAAGGTCAAACATGGCCAGCACGTGAGTTGGAGTGGTTAAGCGGTTGCACTCCATTGTCGTTGTAATGAATGCATCCAGGTTTTACACTACCTCCCTCTATGATTGTGCCTCCTTCCATAGCATCACTTTCTAGCCCGGCTTCTCGACTATGTCCGAGAAGAACACTTGGGTGGCTTGGCTAGAGAAAATAAATGACTCAGACATGTGCGGGAGCTTATGCTTGAAATTGATAAGAAAAAAGTTGGCATCATCTCTTATGTATGTTGCATTTCTTCTATTATCTTGACGCTTCATCCATTCACAATGCATTAGCACTATGGGAGCTTGTAGTAGACCATAATCTATCTTGAAAATGTCCTTGAAGACTCCAATATAGTCAAGAACATAGTTCACAAACACATCACATGCATCAGTGCTTAGAATTTGGAAAACTGATACCATTCCTACATCATATGTCACCATTGCAGCATTAGATTCATCGTCAACTCGGAAGTGGTTTATATACAACTTCATCCTTGTGTACCTCTTTGCCCTTTGCAACAGCCTCCTGTTTGAGAGGAATCTATCCATGTCATTTTGATTGCATGGGTCCACGACCACGGTTTCTAAAAATTAAAACACCTACTCCATGAACAATTGTATGTCTAGATGCGTGGCACGTTCTGCCTCCTACTTCCTGAAAGTTAAACCGTGAACTAGCTTAGCATTGGATTAGTATGCCTCTACGATAGACAGAGAAAGACAACCTCGCAAAGCCTAACCGGTTTGCCATGCATTGCCAAAGGGTGCATGTACAGTCATTAACTTATTTCTTATTCAACTAGGAATTATGAATATGGAAGATGAAGCATACATTAGCACCCACACAATGAGACATGTCAAACTCAGCAAGTAAGGTTTTAGGTGGATAATTATTGTTGCACTCACTGCGGCATACTTTTGAACTAGTAACTATGCATTTCATACTCTGTTGTGGTTCGCAATGGGTTCCTACCATTTTTGCACTAGCATGTCACTGTACCAACTAACCTCAGCCACAGTTGCATTATAGCAGCATTTTGGAGCACATACTCATGCGCTGCATCTTGTAACGCCGTAGGTAGCACGTATGGCTTTGCTACACCTTCCAATACCTCCTCCGCATCACCATACTCCTCCTTTGCATCCCACACACGCTTATTCACTACATCAAACATCTATAAGTACTCTGTAACAAAGCCTACGCATTTGTCTTTCAGGTAGTCCTTAGCCATGGATGCTTCAGGTCTGGCTATATTACACACATATGTCTTCAAAGTCTTCATGTAACGTCCCATGGGATACATCCACCTCGTTGCTACAGGTCCACACATGTCCAACTTAGGCACCAAATGATAAGATAAGTGTGTCATAATGTCAAAGAATGATGGAGGGAACTCCATCTTTAGAAGTGTCATGCTCTCTACCACGTCCAGCTCAAGCAACTCAAATTCACTTGGATTGTACACTATCGCGCAAAGCTTCTAGAATATCTTACACATCTGTATTACTGCCATTCTTGGAACCGGTTTAAGCAATCTTCGTAAAGTCATTGGCATGAGTTGTTGCATAAGTACATGGTAATTGTGTGACTTCAAGGCGCCAAATTTCTTGTTGTAAATGTGCTTTTCCAATTCTGATACATAACCAAATAGAGTCTTCAATGGCTCAATCCTACTAGCAAAGATGCTGAACTCAGTGTCTAATAAGACGAATGGTGTTGTTGGCTTCAACATTTTTCTTCCTCTTTTGGGATTTGAGGTGAGCCACAAATGCGGTCTAATTCTTCTGCATTGCGAGTCCCTACGCACCTTCACTGTGTCCTTGTGGCCACTAATTGTCTTCAAAAAATTCTTGGCCAAATTCATCTCACAATGCATGGGATCCAAAGTGTAGCGAATTAACAACCCTTGCATTGCCAATACATCCACAAGAGAATCAATTATAGCGGCATCTCTTCTTCTAGTCCTAACAGACTAGTATAGGCTGAAGTCAAGGTGAATATTGTCGTCAGTGCCAACTATGTCAAGGAGGACATGCTCTATATGACTGAAATGTGCCAACTATGAAAGGAATAGTTACTCCTATGGAAGTGAATACTATAACAAAAGTTGGTAAAAAAGAATCGCACTCAAAATCAAGTGCGGTTCTTTTATCCACTGTTCTGCACAGTCTTGAAACGACTGCAGAACTTTCTTTTTGGATTCACTAGAAGAACCCCGTGTTTTTTCTGACGTCCAAAAACTGGACGTCAAATTTTTTGGACATCAAACATAACATTAGGATGCTAGTTTTGGTAGTTTTGACATCAAAATTAGCATCCTAATGTTATGTTTGATGTCCAAAAAATTTGACGTCCAATTTTTGGACATTAGAAAAAACACGGGGTTCTTCTAGTGATTTCTGATCTCAATTTTCTGAAATTTTTGGTGTATAATGTCCCATTGGAAAGGAATTTTTTATACACCCAAAAAAAAAGTTCTACAGTCATTTTAAGACTGTGCAGAACAATGGATAAAAGAACCACACTTGATTTTGAGTGCGGTTCTTTTTTACCAACTTTTGTTATAGTGGTAATTGGATCACATGATGTGGTCAACGTACGTGCAATACTATATCTCTAGTCATTTTTCCATCGCAACATTGTCACGATAACAACACGAACCAAGAACCACAGCTGCATTACTAGAGGATGACTGAGAAGGGACCGCAACAATACAAATGACTCATGAATTGCAAGGAAGACATATGTATCTGCCAATATGGCAATATGTGAAAAATAGTTTTTTGCTTCACTCTGTACACCTTTGAGGGATCACCCGACCCTCCGTCCCCGTTCCCCACTACTCTCTAGGCCTCATACTCTGCAGCATGTTCTAGCTGCTCTTCAATTGATACAACTTTTAGCTTTGGCCGTAGCTCCATTTCACCATCAAAGTGATTTTTCATACCCTCTTGCCAAAATGGGTGATCCTCCGACGGTCACCACCTAGTTCCCCTGAAAGTTTGCTTATACAACTCCATAGAGTGTTGGGTGCCGCCAACCTCATTCCTTCTCTTTTCTCTGCGGTTCTTTGCGAGTACACTTAGTGAGTGAAAGAGTGGTGAGATAGGATCGTGATAGGAAGAGAAAGAGAGGTCGGTGCAGTATGCATCCGGGTGTTTTTAGCATGACAAAAACAATGCAGATCAGGAAACCGACGGTGACAGCGCGGAGTGTCAGTTTAGTGATTCCGTACCATCCAAAACGCCATCAGGAGTTAGAGGAAGATCTGATAGCCATGGGCTATCTCAGATTTTTGCGCAGGCCGTGGAACATCCGGAGTGAGGGGATGATTGAGGAACTCCTGTATGAAGTTCCCAATCAATATTAGTTGACAGTGAGGGGTTGTTCGAGAGCGTGGTCTCCGAAACTTTGGGCCGGAACTTACTTTGCAGTGGATAGAGGGGCCAGATGGGCCAGTCAAACGAAGAAATATTCTATAGATAGATTCTGGAACTCGGCAGACCCAAAAGAGGGATATGTCGCGAATAACTACATCATCCCCTAGGATCAGCAACTATTAGAGTTCCTGATCCCCATCTTGTATCAGGAAAAGCCCACCCAAGTTACAATAATAGTGGCAAATACTATTTTCGGAGCTCTAGGGAATAGGATAAATTCAGCTCCGAGATCCGTAAACTAGGATGGAATTATCCACTCCATAGTAGATAAGTTAGTCGGGAGTGTTTCGAGTAGGAAGTCGAGCCCTATAAGTCCCTACCTTTTCCACTTGTATCATCGGCAAAACATCCTTAGCGAGCCGGAACAACTTATGTACCGGAAAGGAGAGAACCTCTTCAAGTATGGACTTGTTCCGGAGGATGAACCAGATCACACAGAGTCAGAGGAAGAAGACGTTCCGGAATCAGTCCACACTACTCCGGATAAGGCCAGAACCAGCTGCCAAAAATCTACCGTTCGGAGCACACGGGGGAAGCAAGAAGTAGGAGGATTCGGCCTAACCCGAAGTCTAATTCCAGAAACGAATCCGGTCGAGACCATCATCAATTGGTTGAGGGCTACAAAGGGGGCGAACGACCGGATGACGACTCTCATCTGGGAAGTATATGGCAAGCTGGAGATGAAGGAGGAAGCGGAAATCCTCGATGCCATTGACCGGAGACCTAATCCGGAGGAGATCCAACAACTGTAGACTCATGCTCGTATTCTGCAAGAAGAGCGGAACTACTATCGGAATCAGCACATCTGGTCGGAAGGAGAGATGCACGCCGCAAACCAGAAAGCAACGGAGGCCATGGGATTAGTCCGAAAACTAAAGGAGTTGGTGGACCTTCCCGCCACTGTAATTGCAAAAGCCACCACTATAAGAAAACCCCGTTTTTGCTGTCGTTGGACTGAAACGTGCCATGTTTGCTGAGATGTCACGCGTTAAGCAGTGAACGGGTGCAAAAGAGTGAATTTGATTTGATGTTGCAAAAAACATGTGCAACTAAGTTGGAAAACAAGTAGATGTCATCGTAGACAGAGATGTTTTTAACAATGTTTAAAAAAACAAGCTGATCACATGTTGTGACATCTCAAGAAATATAGACTGCCACGTCAGCATGAAGTCCACTTTCATTATGGATAAATTACTAAAAATTACTATAGTCAATGGAAAAATATTGACCTTATATAAAAAACTTAGGAAAAAGGCAATGACGTGGCATGCTTTTCAAAAAAAAAAAAATGGATGGATGAAAATGGATGTGTTCCATGGATGAAAACATAAAGTCTTTATACAGGTGGGGAGGTGGAAGAGAGACAATTGATATGGGATATATAAAAAAAAAATTGTATTCAAAGTGAAATGTCCACAAAAACGTCGAGATGTCTGAAACAGCATCTCTATGTTTAAAAGAACATATACACGTCAAAAACAACATCATGTAAACAAGTGAAATAACCATATTCTACTTATCCCATATTGTTTGTCTTTCCATGGGCAGTATGGATATAAATACAATGTTCTTATCCTTCATTTTTATTAACTTTTAATGAAGTAATTCCTTCATTTGGCCATTAAAAATTCCCGTAATGGTTGATGGTAAGTTTCTTCAATTTTTGTTGAATTTAGAATTTTTTTTTGTTCATTTCATTTTTTTAATTTATATTAAATTTTTATTGATATTGCCTTGTAGGTAGGGTATGTAGCAATTGATGTTTGAAAAAACGTGTAATTTGACGTTGCAAAAAATGTTTAATTTGACATCTCAAAAAACACCATTAAATTATTCAAATGACACAAAAATGAGCTGACGTGGCCTCCACGTCATAGTTTCCCGCCTCCACGTCAATGACTACGTTACAATTTTCCGCCTCCACGTCAAAGACCACATCAGCAATGGCATGGATGGAGGAAAAAAGATGACGTGGCAGTGGTTGAGCATGTGGCGCTGACATGACGCTTACGTGGCCTCCACATGTCGACCTCTGCAGACCTTTGTTCACCTTGTCATGTGTGACATTAGGAAAAAACAAGCTTGGAAACGACGCGTTTTTTTGTGATTTTGCACGTTTTTTGCCCGTCAATTCAAACGGATTTTAGGAGACGTCTAAGCCGATTACTTTTGCGTCAAACAAGACGCCGTCTCATGTTTTCTGCAACATAAAAAAAAAAACTATTTTCTTATAGTGCACCTTGTGGAATTCTAACATGGTGATACAAGGCTACATCTCCAGAACAAAGGTGGTGAACATCTTGGTCGATTTTGAGGCTCGGATTGAAGGGGCACTCAAGGAGATGTGGCAGTTAATTGGAAGTCTTGACCCCCTCCTATTGGACCAGGCTATGTTTGGAGACCTGCCGGGAAGAGAATTTCAAGACACACCGGATGTCGGAACATCATCGGGTAGGAGGAGAAGCACGGAAGTCAGGACGAATCCGGATCCTAATGGGACGCCCAAGGAAGCTGCGATGCAGACTACAACTCCGGATGAGCCTTACGAAAGGCAGCCAGTAGTGAACCTGTTTTTCCCTCTTCCACCTAGCCAGACTGAAGCTGGAACCGTTGTCACAACAACTGTGCGGAACCCAACTCGGACCGATCCAGAGAGGTTCAGTCACATGCAACCAACGCCTCCCCTTGCAGATCTGGCAAGCAACTTCATCAACCTCACGGAGACCAAGACGACCCGGCGGAAGAACACGAAGATCGAGGAGCCGATAGAGATTGAAGAGACGGAAGAGGAGTCAGTCAAATCTCACTCTCAGTCGGAGACGGAAATGGAGTCGGATCTGCCCCCAATTCGGACCCGGTCCGCAACCAAGAAGACTCCGCCAAAAAAGCCTGCCTGGAAGATGACTACTACAGCAATGAGGACCGGAACTTCAGCGAAGAAACCAAAGAAGTGACTGTTTAGGTTTGCTGGTTTTGTTAAGTTAGGATTTTCTCCAATTAGTAGTTTCCCGATTGGGTAATCTAGATGTGGGGCCCGAAGTTCCAGACTTTTAGGATTTTAAACGGCTTTCCGGTTTGCCCGGAACAGTTAGTTGGCCCGTTGGCTGCATGTTTAGTTGGTCCGTTGGCCGGATTTTGTGTTAGGCCGTTTGACCGCCTTTTTTGCTGGTTTTTATGGGCAAGCCGGCTTGTTGGCCTGTCATTCCCTTTCCTTGCCAGTTAATCGAAGCATCCAGGAGATCAATTGGATCATTCTTGCGTATCATGTTTATGTTTTCACTTGTATGTTGGTTTGTGAGTGAGGGTGTGCAAGGGGGAGTTCGGATTCCTAGGTCGACGGATTAGTTTGAGTGCATATTTACGAAAGAGTTTAGACTAGTGAGTGAGGAGCTGTACGTGGTGCCTTCAAATTGCCAGAACGGTGATCCGGTGGAAGCCCGAAAGGAGTGTGGATGCGAGTCCGGAAGTCCAGAGAGGATTCCGTGCGGAGATAAGCAATCGCCCGAGAAATATAGATCCAGCCATCGAAAGGTTTGCCAACCTCCAGAGCAGTTGACAGCTAGGAAGTTAGCACTTAGTTCCGGAAAGTCTTGATCTGTCGTTGTAGTAAAAGAGGACCTAACACGGCCTTGCGTGACCTACTTTCTGGATAGACCATCCGGGAGATTGTGAAGGTACAGATTTCTTCTTTTGCTATTACAAAACAGTTCTTTAGTGGTGGATTTTGGTTTGGTTGATAAGAGTAGAAATTGTGAGAATCAAGAGTGGTGAGTCCCTACCCCTCAGAAAGATCAATAGTACACCCCCTGAGGATAAAAATAGAGGTATCTAAAACCAGTTATTTAGAGAGTCGGAACAGGTATCCGAGAAAGGACGGATCCGGACTAAAGCCCGGATATTACTAGTTTCCGGGAGATAAGCAATAGATTGTACGGATTGCTTGGATGTTTGGGAAGTGATACCAGATATCCAAAACTTGAAACAACATACTAGAATTCCCTGGGACGATAACTTGTGTCATCTTACCACATTTTTGTGTTAAAGATACTTACGCGTAGACTACACGTGCGACAAAGCCTTAGAAATTTCCAAAAGAGGCTCACTCCAAAAAACAACTAAGCTCGGTCCATAGTGTCAGTTTCCTATACTAAATCCTCCACCGGAAATGAAATGGTTTCTAAATGAAGCATATTTCATATGGCAAGTATGTACAACCCAAACCAAAATGAGGCAAGCCAACGACTACAAGAACGACTCCTTCAATTGCTATCTAATTTGACAACCAAATAAACTTCTACAACAACCATAAACAATATATAATTGGAGTAGAAATACAATCAACAAGGCAGGTTCTAGCCCAAAACCAAGGAAACTGGGTCCATTTGATTACCCCTACCTTTTCATCCACCAGAACATGACATTACAACAACACACCCTCCAAAAGGCAAGTTAAGAACCAAGAAAGAGGAAACATGCCTATTGCATTGGATAACCTATGCAGCCTCATCAACAAGGAAATAACTTCATAATTAATCAAACAAGCTTCATTTGATTGGTTTTGGCCAGACATAAGTTGAAAGCATGTTGCATTGGGTTTCCAATGCAACGTCATTCATCGGGGCTTAATTTCACAATGCCCAGTAAAATGACATAGATTAGGTTTGGCAATGGAAATAGAATAGGGAGGTTTTTCGAGGTTAACAATTAATGCAGATTACTGAACCACAAAGGAACTTTATAAATGAAACAGAGTTCATGTACGTGAAGATGGTTGGCCAAAAAAATTAGGAATGTATTGCATTGGGTTACCACTGCAGATTCTTTGACCATGAAATGATTTAACAATGTTGGGTACAACGCAATATGGCAGGTATATAATAAACACACACACACACAAAAAAACAACGAAAGTTGCTTTCACTTACCAGTGCGCATCAATGGACCAGAAACCAACTTCATAATGAAACATAGTCCATGTACGTGGCCAGGTTTGGCCCCAAAAATTTGGGAACATGTTGCATGAAGTTACCAATACAACATCATTGACAGGAAAGTGGTTTCACATTGCACCAAAAAATATTTTGTATGTCAGGTTCCGCCCTCCACCAAAAAAAGGAACATTGTTGCATTGCCTCACCAATGCACAATACTAGATCAAAAAATGACTTACGAATGGAATACAATTCATATGGAAAATACACTCAATAAAATACACTCACTAAAAAAATGAAAACATGCTAAATAGGTTTACCAGTGCATACAACTCAACTGGGATATGATTTCTAAATTAATATGACTCTTGAAGCCCCTAGATTAATGGAAAATACGTTCCTTTGATGTGAGTCATGCAGTTAGCATGACCATCAAAAGATTTTAGAATAAAACATACTTCATAAAGCTACTTCAACCCCCCTCAAAAAAGAAAGCACACTTTTGCCTTTGGTTACCACAGCATATTTCTAGCCCAGGGTTGCTATTTTGTGAGTGTGTGAGCGTGAGCTTGTGAGCTTGTGAGCATACAACTCCATCTAAAAAATTTGGTCAAAATTTATTATTTTTAGTAAATTTTAGTAACTACATACTTACATGGACCTATTCCCGTGGACCTATTCCCATGGACCTATTACCGTGGTTCCTTGAACAACCTCACTAGTAGAATTTTACTGACCAAATTAACAAAAATTACACATGAAACTGTTGATTTCAAATGAAGTTTACTTGTTGATTTGGACATGTTGTCTTGGACACTCCTGAACAGAAAGTTGTTTATTTGAAACAAGACTTCGTTGATTTTGATCAAAATTTTCTTCATGAGAATCAAAATTTTGTTGAACTTCTTCACAGACCTGTTGATTTTGGTGCTACATTCTTCAACAAACTGTTGATTTCGTTTTTAAATCCTTCAAAAAAATGTTGAGGTTGTTGTCGATTTGGCACTGTCAATCTCAATTTCAGGCAATAATTCCTTGCATGTCCATGTTTGATAATAGCAGAGCACATCATCACTTTCAAATGCACGACAAATTTTTTGAAACCTTCTGCTCTGCCATTGCATGTATACATTTCCTTTCTTTTCTGTATTACATCTCAAAAAACCATGAATCATTTGATTTCCTTGAAATCAAATGTTAAGTTTGAATTAATCCTATAAAGAAAACATGCAGCTAATATGAGCTGAAGTAACATTGAATTACCATGACCAGGTAGACACCATTCACTCTGTGCGCTATTTCTGTATAATCCAGCGTTTCTTATGCACCTACCCTATCTACCTTGTACATATGTCTTTCTTCCGTGTTCCAGACATATGCTACCAACATTTCTTCAACGCATTTTGCAGAGGACCCCATGAAGCACATTTGAAGACCTATTACAGCCTGCAAATACAACACACACTTTAGCAGTCCACTGTGAACACATAAGGTTGCAAAAACGTTCAGGAATCAACCACAAATACACATATCCATTTTCTCTTACATCTGTTTAACTTGAGTACCTCATGCTATTATTTCATACACTTCCAGATTCTTATTTTCATTTTTGGGGCCTTTCCATTACTTTCAAACCTACCTCATCAGACTATAAACACCTTCAAACCGTCCATGCACTGAATGTGATTTCTTTTATCTTCTTTCCCACCTTAAGCCATGCTCCTCCTGTTTCTGTTGTGAAACGTACCCTGAAACAAGTTCTTCATTGATTAATCTTACCTCTTCTAATCATTACAATCATATGATAAAATAATGCAGTAGCTTTTACAATTCTGGAACGTACCACAACAAGTCATCACCGTTATCCTCGTGAAGAATACGACCCACTTCTGCTGTTCGTTCGATCCTTGTATCTCAATTGAGGAAAGTCGTCAATGACAATATATGATCAACTTCCGGTACAAATTGAGCAAGCAATATTCTCTAGCACACGAATAGAAACATCTTTGACAGTACTCTTCCTCCACACCCTTCAGGAACTTTCTTTCCTTGAAACTAATTCAATACAATTAATGAATACTTACACTTTCCCTTACCCCTTACAGTACATCAACAGCAGTAGCACAAAATGTTCATCTCGCATCATTTTCTCTAAGGCTTATAACCTACTGAAAAACAAAAACCACATAAAAGTCCTTCATTTTTTATTTGTACTGCATTTCTTAAAATTGACAATATAAGTCACACATGCCATTCACTGTTCACATTCATACCTTGCATTCTTAGACAGCAATTTATGTACTCCACCGCTACTGTATGCTTGACCCATTCTTCATTCTTTCGTATCTTCAGCCTCCCAAACCACGCACGTACTTTTACGTGCATCATTTGTGTCATCATGTTCATTCACATGCCGACGTTCTTGTTTGCCTCTTAAAAAATGGGTTCTGTCCACCCAGAACGACAGTTGCATTCACCATTGACAGCATGTAGTTCTTCCTGTTTGTTCCTCCCCAAAAAAATTGTTCCTTGACGACAGAAAGAATGTAGGTTTCATCGTTCTTGTTGATCATGGTCACTTTTTTTATTCTGTAAAAACTTAATCATTTGGGCGAACACCGTCAGCTGTACTCTAACTTCCACCTTCAGCACCTTCAAAACTCAAAACGTCTTTTCTTCGAGTACCAAAACTTCAAATGTCTACATATTTGACGACCCACATTGATCTTTTGAGCTCCTCATTTCTCCAATTAAACCTGTAGCCCAAAAGTTCCAAATGCACATGCACAATTAGTACGGTTTTCAGCAAATGCTATTCATTAATCCTCCTCCAAATCTACAAACAGTGCTACGTTCACAAAGTACTTCTACAGCTTCCACATCCATTGAACATTCAGTGTGCCACTTTTTCAGATTCAGAATATGAAACCCGACTTCCTTTACATATAGGAGTACAAACTCTTTCATCTTCATACAACACCTGCGTTTTTCTCGAATTGCACATTGGAGAAACAAACATTCTCCTCAAATTTGACTGACATACGTACACAACTTCATTAGTAGCAATCACTCGAAGTATACAAAACAGGTGCTACATCAGACTACCTTCAGTCCTTTGTCAAAGATTGCTAGTGCAGACCTACACAATTTAAACCCACTGCATTAGTAAAAAAACCAAAACCAAGACTCTAATCGCTTTTTAACTTTCCCCAGACCTGGAAGATAAACCCCTAAACTGGAGCACTACATTACTGTGGGTCAATTGTCATTCCTGACCCTGGTAAAAAAAAATTAGTCCACAACATTCTCTGATGACTCTACCACAATATGGACATACACTAGTCGTCAATTACATCTGACATCATCCTACTGTATTGCTTTTTCCTTCTCTAACCAAAACAACACTCTAGCATAATAAGAAATGCTACATTTTTGCTTATTTTTAGAGTACTACCCTCAACTCCAAAAGAAACTAATCCCTGCACTGTTGATGTCAAATAAAAGATGTTTCAGTAACTTACTATGACATTAAGTCCATAGCCTTGGCAAAATCTTCTGCGCAACGCCATTCACTTGGATGGGCCGCTTATTGTCATTACCAATTTAGTCCTCTTCCGGAATTCCACGCATCTCGTTTTACAAAAATTGTCATTTGTCCACAGCCAATGCTTCATTGAAGATTGTGTAATGCAGGACTCTAATTACTACTACTGCAGAGATACTTTGCAGTCGGCGGGACATGAAGTGTACATGACTGAGCTCTTTTCACCTTCATGCAGCCTTTTCATGGGTTTGCTACACAGCCCTGCACTCATACATTGTTTTAGAGAGTTGTACATTGACTTCGACCACATAACATTCAAAAAACAAACACATTGACGTCCATTGCTTCACTGACCTGTTGCAATGAATTCGGCTCCATCTTCCAAATAAAATTAATTAATAGCATTTTTGTACCCTTCCTCTTCGCTCCACTACACATCGTAAAATACTTCCACCATCAACTGCTCATACACCTCATATTTCTTCATTCCTATTTATCAATTTTTAAGGGATAACACTATGTTTAATGTTTTCTGTGCATCTTTCCAGTTCTACAAAACCTCAAGGTCAGAAATTAAACTTCAAGACGATTCATCCCTTCCCTTGAATTCAGTTTTTGATGTACACATACTTCCCTTCATCTCTGCCGATGTCCAACATCTGCATTTGCAATCTTGGATGAGAAAAAAAAATGGTCACTTCAATGTCACTTCATTAATTAAGGGATGTATTGACATCCGATTCAATGATGTCAATCCCAACTTCTTCACGTCACTTAGGCGATGATCGTCTCAGATTTTCTGTACGTCACTTCTACTCTGCAGATTCACGCAATATCAAATATAAATTACAATTTTAACCGTACATGCTCTCTGAAGTCTTCTCCAATTGCCACTGACGACTACTAACACTACAACTTCGGCACCTGCACTTCAATTCCTCACATTGCTCTGCGCATTGTCCACTTCCTCTTTTTGTCTCCTCTCACACTTGTAGTCGTCTTCTGTTTTCTCTTACAGAATTTCTTAAAGTAGAAGAACTCCTTTTTCACTCTGTATAGACACCGCAGACCTCTCCTTCGAAAAAACCATGAAGAAATCTTCTTTCAAATCCATGGTGCGTTTTTTTGCATTTGTTCCTAGAAGTACTTTTTCATTCATGGACTCCCACTGGTCATCCTCTGCAAACTAACTTGCTTACATTGCTTGCTCAGACTATTCCGGCAAACTTTATTCGAGCACATGAAGACAAGTTCAAGAAAACGGTGCGTCTAGGATACGCCGGACAAAAACCTCGTTGGCCTGTTAACGTCATGGTCCACATCATGGGCCGCCATGATCACGTCGCTTTGGGAGGTGGGTGGAAGCAATTCGCGCGTTACCACAACGTCCACGAAGGGGACGTCCTGAAGTTCGAATTAGTCAACACATCTTGTTTCAGTGTCTCTCCTTCTGTGTGCAACGATGGTGCAGACTCACAATTGCTCAACGAGGAAGTTCGCAGCAACTAACCTCACGACTCCAGACGAACGCTCTGTCATCGTACCACAACACCGACAGCCTTGCGTGCTCATTCCAATATCTGTAAAAATGAAGTCCACAGGTGTACCTTTTTCGGAGAAACGGAAGTTTTCCACCCAAGTAAGTTCAGAAGCATACCTATTCCACGCTTTAGACATTGTACAAATATGTTGTAACGTTGACCTCTTCGAACATTCGGTTCTGTTTGATCACAACTTCGACCGCTACGGACATAAGGTTCAGTAAAGATTGAAATTTCTTTTTCTACCTTTTCGTGAAACTGACATGAATTTGTAAATGACAGACACTTTTTCCCATGCCTGCACACTATGTCTTGCATCCTCCTTCTCTCCTTCGGTGCCTTCTATACTGTAGTCACTCCAAATAACTGACCAGAAATTTGTTATACAGTCTAACCACTACTGCACCGTCAATGCCTCTGTGACATTTTTGTCCCTACAAAAGACACAGTTCAATTCACTTCATGCATTGCTATGCCGCAGTCTGATGCTAAAGACGTCGTAGAAATTCATGATTTTCTACATGTTTTCCTTTGAATTTCTTAACGACGTCCCAAGAAAATAACTTCACATGAAATCATTGAAATTCATATGACTGTAGGTTTTATAATTTGACTTTAATCGCAAAGACTTCCAATTCAGTGCCATCCTAGTACTAGTATTTGCAGAAAATTACTCAATTACATAATTAAACATATGCATTATTTTCAAAAAACCCATCTCAGTGCACACTCTTGCTTTATGTGTCCATTTCTGTACACTTCTGTCCTCCCCTCTGCCAGATCCTAGTTCAGCTATATTATGAGTGCGCCTAATACAACTCGTTTAAAACAGCGCCTCTTAATGTCTTCTTCGTTATACGTCTCCACATGTTCAACGAATGCTGCGGCCATGACGTCATCATTCATTTCGTTCGTTTCCAGTTGTAAAACAAGTAGCACAAAGCAGCAATGCACGAACTCCATGACCATTTAAAATTTCTAAATCTACTTATGCTTCTTAAAACGAAGTACATTCAGCACTCCGTAGAACTAACTTCCCATTTACAGGGCTACAAATCAGTCTTTCTTACTTCCACTCTACCTTTTCATTACTTCTACAAAATATTGAACGAAAAATCTTAGAACCACCATATTAAAAAATTATATTCCTCCGTTCCATCTCTTACTTCGTCAAAATGTTTTCTACTGACGTCTAAGCAATTCGGGGATTCCGGAGTTCCAGTCGTCCTGCACTTCCTTCCAGTCCAAATCAATAGAACCGATAAACTGCTACTAGCCATTTGGCGTTGACAGCTTAACTACTGTTGTCGATGAGACAAAAAAAATTTAGAACGTCGCCCACAATCACCGAACAAAAAAATCTCTATATAGTGAAACAGACCTTCCAGATTAGTGAATAGTAGGATACGTATTTACCTTCACGTATCAACTGTGTCAAAAATCTCTTGCGTCTTCGTAGTTGAATCAATCAGGCGATGGTATTACCATATCTTAATGAATTGGCCTTGGTCCTCCGTGAACATCATGTGCAACTACAGAATAGTTCACGCTCTGTAACTCAAATGCATGAGGAACACCGCTCCAAAAACACGACCTCCTAAGACATCACATGACATGAATCACAAATCACAGACTATGGAAGTTTGAAGTATAAGGAACTTCATGTCCAACTCCCTCACACTATTCATACCGTCCCCCGAAATCCAAAACTAATAACGGATAAAACTTACATGCACACAACATACAAATGAAACGAACGATACCAAATACTTAATTGTGACGGATCATTTCCAGCCACAAACATTTAAGACATACAACGACAAATTTTTTTTTATTTAAAAATAAAAAGGATTCCACAGTCTCCTCCAACGCTTTTTGTTCTCTCACAGCCAAACGAAGAGCTCGTTTCCATAATTAGTCATCCCTCCAACCAATTATTATCGTTGTGATACTACCTTTACAGCTAAACTTACTAAACTTTGACTGCATAAAAAAAATAATATCATCAGTAGTTCGGACATCCAAGTTATATGACATTGTCAATTATCTCAATGCTGATGTAGAGTGTTATACTGTGGACTCCACTGAGCTTCTGCGCCTCCACTTACCTTAAACAAACTTGCAAGTACATCATTGCCCATTTAAAGTCAAAAAAAATGTGGGAACATAACTAAATAAATGAACAGCACACTTGTTCATCTACCCAGTGCATCATCTTTTCAAAAAAACAGGACTAACCTTCAACGCCATCCCCGATCCACTTTTTACTCTTACCAAGACATGCACATACAAAGGGTGGCTACTGCACAAGTAGTCATTCTTTTATTATTTGGAAAATGACTCGGCGGAACTCTATGAATTGCATATCGAAGTGGTCCAGGAAATACAGGACGTCCATCATTTACCAAGATCCCAGCAGCCTTACTTTCCATCATGTTCCAACCTTAACTTACACAAACGCCTTCTACTGATACTACATTAGTATACTCAAAGTCCTTCCTATATGTCATGTGTCAATCAGAAGATTCCATCATCAACTTCAACAAAAGAAAATAGACAAAAATAAGACGTCCGTCTCTACTACATTTGTTGTTAGTTTTTTCATTCATCAAGTAAAACAGAAAATGAAATTTCAGTGCTTCCACAGCAACCCTCTGTATACATCTATTCACAAATGTACACCGACATGTTCAGATTTTTCCAGTCATACTCCATACATAGTCAGTCACTGACAAGTCAAAATAAACCAAATTTATCCTCCGGTCATACGGTGAGGTTGCTCACATAGTCGTAACTTGTAACGCCGTCGACGTCACGGACAATTTTTTCATGTTCCACCCGAAAGAGTTGCATGAATCCGACCTTCATCATTATATTCAAATACTGTAACAAATTAATTAAATGGCTCTCCCCAATATTCACTGCACATCCCTACCATGGAGAAGCCCTACGTCATTTCCAAAATACTGCTAAAACGTGATTATCTCTTCATTGCAGAATGCATTTGGACTTCTATATGCCAAAATCTGCTCTTCTTCAGCAAAGACTACATGAATTCAGCATTGAATGTTACTAGTAGACGTGAAATATTAATAGCACACTACTAACCCAACAAATGGGAAAGCAATGAATACATGTCCATCTACTTCTATGAATTGTACAGAATCACTATCAAAAGAACCTAAACAGTGGAAACAAAAAGCCTCGTTCAACGGGTATCGCTGTTAAACAATTCCAATATCGAAAGTCACACAGGCTATTTACATGTGGTTTTAGATTTAAAATGAATGACATTTGTGCCCGACTTCCTACAGGTCCACAGTGGTTTGGAAAATAAGCCTCATTAACCAGACGGCAGCATTAATCATAAATTGTTGTTCCTTGTTAAAGCAATACTCGATGTTCCGGTTCCCTAGTTGATTTCCAAGCTACTGATTACTCTTCAGTTATACCAACTCCCATCACTGTAATGAAGATCTACAATCGCTTGTGACGGTAGATGGTAACTACAGTTCATGCATTGCTTTGTTCCAGGAATGCATGTTTTATAGAACTAGGCAATGAGTTCCCTACATTGCACAATCATAGTAAACCAAATTGTCAACTGTACGCTTATTTCATGTACCTTGTAAACTGTACAGCATTATTTCATCCAATCTAGAATGCATGAACTCCAAATTCTATAAAAGAACATGGCTTCCGGAGTTCTCAGAAAAGTCCAGAACATGTACACTTGCACTCCCAAATTCTGCCACCAACTACGTACATGCAAACTCTAACGACTGTCCAAACTGAGTCTAACAAAAGACTCGTCTCTCGTTTTAGTAAAACTCTATTAATTCTTCCATCAACATTCACACGTCTACATATACCTGCACAGAAGTTCAGGTTCCTTAAAGCAAATCCGAACATTACTTCACTTACCTCTGTGGAGAGGACTCACCAACTGCACGGGAATCCTAGTTTTTTTTGGAATTGCAGTCACCTGTTAGTTTCCAGACACTGCTGTCCATGTCATATCGCCTCTTCACATTCAATTCCACACCTCTCACATTACAACTACTTCCCTTCCAACAGCTGTCCGTAATGTAACGTTCAAATTCTACACTAACTTACACAACATCATCCGCGGCATTCACAATATCTCTTAAACAACAAAATCTGCCATCGATGCATGGCTGTCGCTTTGCTTTACCTGTACTGCCAAAAAAAAGCATAGTCTACGAACTTCCTCTCCTGTCAATGTCAAACACTTTAAAGATCAACTACAACGCAGACCATTACAAACAACCTACTACATATTTTACCCTTCGTTTTCTTTATTGTATTCGGTTATACAGACAATTACATTTCTCTTCATTCACAGTATGCACGATTGGAAATCAAAGATTACTCTTTTGGACTACACTACAATAACACACTTACTCTTTGCCCACGGAATGGATACAATCATGTACCCTCTCCATAATTTCAATCGCTTACGCGACATTGTGAATTTTCACAACAACTATAATCCCATCGCAATCCATGATTCGCATCTGCACAAACCACTCTTATAGCAATGGGTTGACCCTCCGCTATTGAGCGTCTAAAATCAACGTCAATTTCATAATCTGGGACTGATAGAACCTGCAATGACAAAAATTAAAGAAGTCAGATATACTCTTGCTTTATAATTTTGAAAAAAACAAAAATAATCTTTAAAAAATGCATCCTCAACTATGTCTGTGCTCGTCATAGACGAAGTAAACTCCCTCCATGTATTACTGTCTTCATAGATTTTGACATCTCAAAAATTCTGATTCAATAATTCACTACTTAATTAATTAGACTTCGAAAAATCAAATTTTAAACGACTATACATTAGTCAATGACAGTACAGGCGGAACTCCTCCACCAATATGGCTCTCTCCGCATTTCAATCTTGCATAGTTCCACTCTCTTTCCAGGTAACTCTTTACTTTTCCTTGCTTTCGGTCACACAATCACGATTACATAACTTAGTTGCCCACCTTAATATATGCCATGCATTTGTATCGCTAATAACAGCAATAGGTCCTGTACAAATAAAATAAAAAAAGGGTAGCGTTATGCATACCTGACAGCCGTCTGCCTTGAAGTGCTTTCACAGATTGAGTTCTATACGTAGAAAACATTATTCAACATTCACCTGTTATGTACTTCACGAAAATTGCATTTCACATTCTGAAACCATTGAACCTGGACAAGACATAGTACAACATGCTGGGAAATGTTTCAACATCCACATCCCCATTACAGTAAAGCGCAAGCGCTTAATAAAATTATAATTAAAAGTAAGAAGTCATCAACAAACCCTAATGGATTGAACTCACATATGTTATTACCTGAAAAGCCAAAAAAAACCCACAACAATTCCTCCTAAAACTCCATATTTGTTTCCAAAAAAAACAATAACGAGAAGACCGAAAAAAAGGGCAACTGACTAGTACTGTCTTTACATTAACTACTTTGCAAATACTGAAACCCTCTGCATTGTCGTCCACTAACTTCCATGAACTTTTATTTTACTGTCCCATTCAGTCTTCTGTTTCGGTAAGTCTTGCTGACAACATCATTTGGACTCCGCTCTCGAAATCCACTGAACATACACTCCAGTTATTTCATGTTGTCTGGGGAATACGTCGATGGAAGATAACAATGCTCAGAGGACAAATCATCTGGCCATTCCTCAGAGTTGCTTCCAGTGGATTCGTCTCCTTCTGGATCCGCGTCCACCTGTTCTTCCAAAATGGCTTCAAAATCTTCATCAGATAATGACTTCTTGGAATACCCGACATCGCCGTCAAGAACTCCAGGGCACAATCGACAGTTTTCATTGGGACACCCACTGGAGTAATCACTTGACTTCGAACTTCCAGCCTTAGAAGGCATTTCCATTTTTGAACTTGTTCCTCCTCTTTTCACTGAACAACAACACCAACAATTGAACATATATGAATATCCAAAACCGAAAATGTCTTCCATCGAGCCTATCCTATAAATATTTGTCAATGCATTCAAAAATGAAATTTCAATACATGTCCACCGTCCGGTAATTGTGAACTTCGATACACATGCTGTATCGGACGCAAAGCTTTCTGGTAATCAACAACGTCGATCTCACAATTCAAGTTCCCTTCAGCACTCAACAATTACCAACACAACGAAGTTTTTGAGAACCTTCAAGTCATGCGCGATGTAACTTGCTCTGCAAACTTCTGTTCTATAAGACTGCAAATATTGGAAACTCTTACCTGTGAGGCTGTGACGATGCAAACTCACTTCAGTGCAACTACACACACTGGTTAAAGTCCGCCTCTAATCCTCTATAAACAAACTCAATATACAGCTAATTAGAAAGTCGTCCACACATTCGGTACTCGAAGTTACAAAATAAATACTGCTACAGTGCCACCTTTGAAGTCCAGCATACATTTCGACTCTGACAACGAACACCACATGATCTGCGAGCACATCAACGATTCTAATTCACTTCATCCATTTCAGGCTTTCTTGCCAAAATCATTTTCATCCAAGCCCTTATATTTACTTCCACATACAGTTGCACTTCAGTTCAGAAGGTACGGAAACCCAATCATATCATCGGTTACATACAATCAATGAAGTTCACATCAATTTGGTTTTCTGATTGCACATGAGGGAGATGATTTTGCCATATTTTCGAGATTTCATTGTCATTTATAACACACTGGCATTGACAGGTCCAGTTTTACACTGGAAAGCAACAACTTCTACTAAACTTCATAAATCTTCCGACTTCCAATTTCCACTTACCTAAAAACCTATGTACCTGCTAGCAATGACACGTACTGTCCTCTCCGTTTTCCCACTGACAAGGATACCTGCAAGAAGGAAAATTGTTTACCAATGTCAGCATCCACATTCGCTACTTGTAATGCAAATTAGAAAAAAGAGATAAACATATTCTCACATCTCCTTCCATGCGACGTTCATTTTCAAACAAAGCAATTGAATCCATTGCATTTCACTTGAGTAATTAAATTGATCTTCTCAAACTACTTAATGGAAACATGCATCGCCTTCTCACCTACCACATGACTGCATAGTCTCCTTCGGGAACTACTAACTATAATATGACCCAACTGTTCATACATTTAAATTAATTTTGAAACCTATTAGATCTTGGTTCCTTGCATAAAATAAAACAAAGAGAAATTAAATAAATCGTCATGTTCCTCTGAAACGGAATTGGTAGATGAACATCAGAAGCATGACTAGTGGCTTACCCCTTCAGCAATCGAGCTTTCCATTCACTACCTTTGCCTGCTGTCAATGGATTTGGCACGAAATTGCCATACTCACTGAATTCCCTGCCGCTAATTAGTCGTCGATAGTTCTGCAGAGCTGGGGTGAGTAACACACTTCTCCTGATACAACATCATATTTGAAATGTAATTGTAATCCTCATTGACTTCTCACATGTCAAATTCAAACTCCATCCATAAACCATTTTACTTCATGCTGCATTTAACACTACTACATGGCATACTCACGATTTGAACATTAAAAGACTAATCATACCACAAGCGAACATCTCCTCGGCATTCTGTTGATTAAGCGTTACTGCGAAGCAAACTTCGTTCTTCTAGCTTAGCACCATCACATACAAAGTTTGTATTTGACATGCACGCAAATGAAGAAACAAATTCTGTAATTATGATTCCTCATCAATCCTCACAATTTGTCACGTCAAACCTATGGAGCTATTCAATATTACAAAAAAGACAAAAAGCCGAATTTGTTTGTCTCTAAATAAAAAAACCAGAAGGAAACATCACATAAGGTATGGAATGATATAATCCTACAGTTCGTCGAACTAATCATCTCGAATCGTAATCGATCTATGTCAATGCCTTGGACTTATGCGATGC
The DNA here is from genome assembly GCA_951230915.1 of Antitrichia curtipendula. NCBI lineage: Eukaryota > Viridiplantae > Streptophyta > Bryopsida > Hypnales > Leucodontaceae > Antitrichia > Antitrichia curtipendula. The sequence goes on along the minus strand of OX579633.1, from coordinate 4,309,535 downwards.
TCAAACTTCATTGGGAGTCAGAACTCCTCAAGTATTATTGAGTAGAACCATACCATCATTCAAGTACTTCATAAGGTCAGCTGACCATGTACTTTATAGAAGCAAGTAACCTACACAAAAAATTAAAAACATAATTTCTGAGCTTGTCATACAGTTTGCTACAATCCCCAAATAAGGGTCCACCGAACAAATTAGTAAAGCATGGTGGACCTTCTGATTGAAGCACCTTCACCAATGCCATGTACACTAAATTAAATTTAAGGTACAGGACGGAACAAAGGAATTTGCTCATCTACATTGCATGCAAAGCGAGGTAACTAAAACTTTTCCTGCTACATGTACAAGTACCTGAAGTGCCGTATAGAGGAATAGAGGATATTACTGAATCCCACATTCTCGAAAGAACTTGTCGACAAATAACATATCAGGATGATGTGTGCTCCACCAGAGAATAGCACTTGATCAAATTGAACATCCACCCAACAAACGCTCATTGCGTGGTAAATCTTCAACTTCCAGACAGTCGTCATTCGTAGCCTGTTAAAGACATTAAAGCATCGCTGTGCTTGGAAATTAAACACCTATCTATAAGCAACGCCCACGAACAGTGACAACATGCGTAGTCCTCTTCGCAAATCCATTGTGATGTTCTTCCTCGTCTTGCACTTCCCCCTCTACATGAGCAATGGATTACCTCCTCTTAAAAATATCGAGAGACCAAGGATTAACAGATATAACAAACACTCTATATATGTCAAATTCCTTCAAAGCATGAATAAAAAAGAAACTCTCCATATTGTTGGATTGGGATGCATGATAGTTTAAACACAGACAAGAGCAGTAGTTCAGCTTTCCGTTTCTTGTTTTCAGTCATTCGGTTGGACCCACACACACAAAGGTGCTGTCATAATCGACCTTCCAAACACCATGAGACAAACAGTCAAATACATCTACCTTCAGTTCGATAATATTTTTTCAAGGACTCTGTAAAAAGTTTTGTCAACGAAATTAAGTGCAATCTTCTTTCGTACTTTCTACGACGTCCTCAAGTACTTGTACTTGAACGACGTAGAGGCCACGAGAAAGATTAAAATATGCTGACGACATTCCAGGTGCTTGCACCTGACAGAACGTTCGACAAAGGAATTCACATTTGCACTTCCGAATTTGTAGTCTGCGAACAACTTCTGGACCCATGAGTAGATAACAATTTAAATAAAATAAAAAATTCTATCTCACGAAAACGTTAGACTAACGCCCAGTCGCCCACCTCTGCAGCGAATCCGCCCAGGTCTGAATTGTCTATTGTCGCTCTACAATACTGCCAATGACCCTTTTGACATGATTCGGTTTCGATACCAGTCCCATTTAGGCTGGCAGAAATGCTAACTCCGAGAATACTTTAATTTCTTGCCTTTCAGAGCCATGAAGTAACTTAGTCATATTGAATGCACTCACCAATTGCGCTGACACCCTGCAATAAAAAGCATGCATGCTAAGTAACCTACCTTTTTAAAAACTTATTCAGTAACGACAAACTTCGGAAAACATATTCATATTTCATTTACATAAGAAGTCATACGTTCACAAAGAAATTGAATAACAACACGTGAGGTCGAACACTACAACTGTGTCCACATAAAAAGAGGCTACAAAAAATACTGAAATGTATTGCAACTTCGGAATTCCACTTATGGACGTAAACGATGCACTGCATTCCTCATACAGTCTCTTCGGTTTCTTGTGTCTTGCACTTCCTCTGAAATTAGTAGACAACGGTCCAATTCCTTCAACATTCACAGTAATCAACACCAACTGTCATGTTTGAAAGTTTTTTCCCCGATTTCGCATACCTGGTCCGCTTTGCCGTGGATGTATCTGCCTCATACGCACCCTGTAGGGACAGAAGCACACCTTCATCACGCAGTACCCTTGCCTTTATAATTAATTGATTTTGCCCTACATGCATCTATGAAAAAGCTTATTACTAGCTCACCGCCTTAGTAGGTCACATTTCATATGTCACTGCAACTTTTCCTTACCTTAAACCTAACGTTTCCGTCAATTGCATTCATTGCTGACTCAGATCGCAGAACAGTTCGACCTGAACTCCACCTTGCACTTTGACCTCAACCGCTCTGCAGTTCTGCTTCAAGGTGTGCAATGTAGTCATCTTTGGTCATTTGGCTCCTTGAAATGACAACTCTTTCTGTACTCTTTCTCTCTAGTCTCGAGAATGACTTGTTAGGATCCTTGCCCTGCATTACATGAACTGACGCCTTAATGTTCTCAAACATCAGAAAAAAAAAATACACGCGTAATCAAACTCAATGCGCAGACAAATGAGACAATGCAATTGCGTAGAAGGTGCGGCAACAAAAAAAATTAACTACTGTACAAGGCAATAGAAAATGGCGTGCACATCTTCGTAGGCATTTTTAAAAAACAATTTCAGTATACTGTATTACACTATATATAATACAACATTAATATGTACGCCTACGAAGACAACGAACATGAACAGGTCCATTCATTCATTGCAATTGTTTGCATTCCACCAAAGTCATGAATCATTACTTTCTTGACCACTTCTCCAATTTCATCATGTTTTTCAAGAATTCGTGTTTTCTGTTTTTAGAGAAACTGCCAACAGGCAATCATGGATTGCTTCTACACATACTAATCATATACATACTAGCTACTTCTTTATGATTCAAATACTTCATATACGTAACTTATCAACACCGCACTGCTTCCCATGTAACCATAACTTTCATTGCACTTAGAATGAATTCCTTGGATAATACAAATGACATTGTCACAACGTCATGAACTTCTTGTGGCACTGTATGCAGCCTTGTGCCAACCCATTTTCCACTTTCAAAAAAACACATCAGATGTAAGTACATTTATATTAGATATTATTCAATATGTTATTGTCTGAGAAGGCCATCCATTTAGCTCAAGGTACTTTTGGAGCGTACAAGAACGTGAGTTAAAATGACGGTGTCAGCCAATATATTCTGCAAACTCAGTAAAAGACTAATGAAACACGGACCTGGAAGGAATTTCGGACGTCCGAATTGTACCCACCAACAGCAGCTTGGTCGTTGCCGTCTTCCTCACACTCAGTATGATTTGAACTCAAGTGAAGCGATTCCGTATCTAGAACGTCATCCGCACTTCCTTGGTATCCATTGGCACCTGGAAAAACAAGTCTACCTTCTTTCTTCTTCCCAAACCCTTTATCACGTTGCATTTTTTCTGCCACCTCATCTGGATCTGGTGACCTCCCATAACATTCCCGAAGTCTTTCACATATTCCATGTACGCCCAGCGCACCTGTCCTTCCAAGTGATCGCCTACAAGCATTCGCGTACCGCCCGTGGTCAGATTTGTCCTGTCTTTGCTTGCTGCTGGCCAGCTTCTCCAACCGCTTCCAAAGTTCTTCGTCTATATTAAGTGGCTGGTCTCCGTTTCTGCGGATCAATGCAATCAATTCGGACCTCTTCCTCATGACTGCCTTACCCAACAACGACCTCAAATAATCTTCGTTAAGATCAGCAGAGTATTCGAAGTTTTCATGCAACCGGTGCTTCAATATGCACATGGCTTCGTAAGTTTGTTTCCGAATGTGGGTGCAAGATGGGTCCAAGGCTCCCGCTAATTTGTTCACTTGTGCTACCCATGCTGCTTTTCCAGGTCCAAAAGGCTCTCCTAGCTCATCGACGGTCAGGTAGAATGGCTTCTTTCCATCTCTTTGTCTCTGCGATTTCTCTGCGTCATGGACTGCTTGCTTATACTATCTTGTTCTCCTATCCATTGCTGCCAAAGGCAGCATAAGCTGTGCGGACTTCAAAGTCTGCATTGCCCTATCATTACTTTGGCCATGATGACGTGATTGCATGGGCGGCGATGGAGTGGGGGATCTGGATTCAGACCTGCTAAAACTTGTCCTCCCGAACCTGTCTATGCGGTATGGTGAAATGGATTTCTCCTTATGTTCGGGGTTCTCTGTGTAGGCTGAATTTCTCCTCCGTCGATGTCCTTGTTCCATGTCGCTGTCTCTCCAATTTCTGTCATCAACTGCACAACATCGAACATGTCAATCACTGATTAGGTACATCTTCTTACCCAATAACCAAGTGGCAGTGCCGAAATGTCAAGATGAATGACTTCATGTGCATGCATTTCTCGAGATTTTGCTAACTCCAATCCGGTCAACATTTTCCAGCTGCCTTAGTATTTTTCATGTAGCGGAAGGGAAGTCGGCAACTTCTATGAGTACAGTAGCCCATTAACAATTCTTATAATTCCAAAATAACTCCTCAAGTTCATAACTTCGCTCCCACATTTCACTCAAAACATCATCGTTCTTCTTGCCTTACAGACCGTGACAAGTTAAAAGATATAGAAAGGATATTATTCCCATGTACAAATAATTTGAAGATTAAAGCAACGAAACAAATTTGTAAAGAAAAAAAGTAGTCTTCACGATAGATTTCGGAAGTGGTTACCACGATAAGTCTTCTCCTGAAAAGCAATTAAGCGGCGGTCATCTTCGTAGTCTTTGAATCTTCTGAGGTCTTCTTCTTTTCTATTAAGAAAAGGACTTCCTAAGCGTCTGCGACCTGGCTTCCTGAATGAAGGTGTACGACTTCTTTCTCTTTGTTCTTGTGTAGGGCTTCGATATTCATGGACATTTTGTGATTGTTGACGTTCCGTCACATGTTTAGCGACGGGAGAACGATGTCTTTTGCCCTTCCTTCCAATGCTCTGAGATAAAATTAACGTGCATTAAATAATAGTGCAATACTTCTGCATATCACAGAGTTTCAAATACACATGTTGTTGGTTTTCCACGAATAAGACCAAAAAAATAGTACTAAGTAAATGAAAAAAACACATGCATGGGAGATACTAAGAAATGCGCATATGTCTTTTTCTTAGGATACCCAAAAAATTAAAAATTCAATTAAGCGTATAGAGTACACTAGTACGTTTGACACACTCAGCTTCCTTGAAAGAAAAAAATTTAATGGAACGGAAGATATGACATGTAATACAACACGAACTACTACTTGCTAAGAACATGTCAGCATTGTAGCTTCCAATTTTGTATTATAAAATTTCAGTGACCCACTTCCAATGACAACCTCAAAACTGCAGTACTTTATTCATGTGAACACCGTTAAGAATCTACAGTTCGTAGCACAGGACTGTTAACAGAAAAGTGATGACAAAAGTTTAGTTTAATTCTTACTGTGTCCCCATAGTGAAAAGCAGGTGTTGGAGTGCGCAAAATTCTCTCCGGTTCTAGTGACCACTCTTTCCGTCTTCGCAAAATATTGACCTGCGTCTCATTGTCTTTGTCTATGTCCACTATGTTTGTTGACTTGCTGTTGTGTGAGTCCTTGGGAGTCGGCATCTGACTTTGCACAATCGGCTCCATGTCTTCTTCAACAAAATCATCCGTGATCGAGTGGTCTCGTATGTTGTCTTCTTCCACTGGAAGGTCCACCACATCAGAGTGTCTTAACACGCCTAGGCCTGCCAAATATTACAGCAGACATATTCTGACTTTACATTTTAGAAGTGCTACATTGTAGAAAAACCTTCGACGCTGTATAGGAGACATGGTAAAGGAGTACACATATAAATTTCGAGTGATAGAACTTTTTTTATCGGCATATTTAAATACAAATTACATTCAGAATAGACAGCTTGCATTGAAATTCATCTACTTTGAATTACTTACCTGCTGACGTTGGATTTGGCTGGTTGTTTCCAAGAGATTGTGAACCTTCTAAAGAAGGAACCGCCGTTGGACCCTTATTGGAAGTGTTGTTCTCAACACGGTTAGCACTTGTTTGAAGCCAAGGACTATTGTCATCGCCGTGTGCTATTGTTTTCAATAGTCGTCCACATTTTGTAGCGTCTTGTTCTCGCTTCTGACGTAGTTCCTCCGAGTTAGGCACCGACATCTGCACTTTGCCAAAAACAACATCCACAACCGCTGGAGGCAAAGCTTTTCCTTTCTTCTGTACATTTGCAGAAGATGTCTCAGAGGTTTTACTTTTCTTGCGTCTACCGCTCACTCCTTGCATGCCCCCCTGAGTCTGCTCTTCATGTTTATCTTTGTTAGCAGGTGTCTTGATTGTCGCCCTTCTTGTTCTAGACCTCAGCTGCACTGTATCAGCATTCTCCACTGCTGGAATCCCTAGTTGTTGTTGCTTCTGCAAAGTCAAAAATGTGACGTTCAGATCTTGAAGAAGAAGACATTCTTAGAGAAACAACCGATAACGCAGTTGAAATGGACTTCAGAGAAGTTGCTGTCCTTGTGCACTCTACCGGAAACACCCTTTTCAGCTGTAGAGAGTATGGTGTCCATGTCTTATTGGAATTGCCATGTGGTTCCGGAATCCTCATTTTGATGACTTGTAATTCATGCATCCGACTGTAGTCCTTTTGGAATGCAGTCATTCACCAGAAAATAGAACGTCTACTGGAGCACACATCTCTATGAGGAACCTATAATTGCATTGAACATAGTCCACATGAAATTGGAATAATCACAATAGACAAACAGAGTACTGGAAAGTCTTAATTTGACTATTAGACATGACAAGCACTAAGGATGAAACGGAGTGTTCATTAGCAGAACTGTGAACATGAACAATTACCCAGAAAACTTTCAAATCGTCAGACGAGGAGAACGTGAATCTTCTTATGAACTGGTAATGCACTTCAACGTTTTGCAATTTTTTGGAGGTAAGGACTTCACTAACCTCTTCACTTCCATACCCCCGTTGGACTGCTGATTTCCTGGTACTCATCGTTCGCGTCTTCGTACTTAGTGCATGCGAAATGGAAGCTGGAATGACTTCCGTGACTGCCTTGGACGTTGTTTTCCACAGGTATTCGTCAATTTCTGTACTCTCGTTTGCAGTGTCCCTGTCGCTGCCTTCGGAAGTACTTTGACAATCACTGGCGTGGAAGTCCGAGTCCGAGTCCGAAACCGTCTCTGAGTCCGAGTCCGAAAACCTGTCGGAGTCGGAGTGCGGAACAATATTCTCACTTAACGTTACCGTAATGTTATCAGATGGCATTGGAAAAGCAAGTTTTTTTGGAACTTTGTCGCAGCAGCAGACTTCCTTCTCGGAGTCTCTTGACAGCTCTACAGTCGCTTGTGACGGTGTTTTCTGAAAAACCTTTCCAGAAACTATGTGAGGAATAAAACTTGTCCATTCTTCCGTGTGCGCTTGCTCCTTACCTTTTGCCTGCGAAAGTTCATGAACATTTGCACCTGCTGAAGTATCGGCCGCGGGTGAGGGACTCCGCACTGTACCGGTCCTTTCGAAAAGCTGTGCATCTTCCAGTGCCCTTCGGTTGACTTCAGCGTAACTACATAGCAGAAAACAAAATAAAAATTTAGTTTACAAAAAAATGGAAACCATGTAGTTATTTCTTTCTCCACGTTCAGCTGCCTTACTCGTGCTGCTGAACTTCCTCTTCATTTCCCTAATTCTTAATGAACAAGACAAACACATGGCCAAAGTTTGCCAAAACAGAAGGGCGCAGTAAAGAATCAGTAAAATTATCGTGAGATGGACGACTAACAAAATCTAAAGTATCGTCAATCACTGCACAGCAAGATTATGCTGTAACAAATCCGAAGACGGAGTCACAGTTGCGTTAAACCTAGCCTTGAAATTAACGAATTTCATCCATTACGCTGCGATTAGGTTAGCCAGAACTCAAGGTACGTATTTTGAGGTGACAAAGCGGTGACCCCTTCTTTGGAAGACTGGATGGGTCAGCAGTCTTTTGTTGGCTAGGGATGTGGCGTGCGCACATCGGCCGCATTACAGTCTCCCTGACTTTGTACTCAGTTTCTCTCTTGTAGTTAGTTTTCGTCGTTGTCCCATCATCAATTTCTAACAGGTTCTCTTTCCAATTTTAAAACCCTACAGTGAACACGCATTTGACAGCTACATTTACCGAAATTCAAGGTCTCAGTGAACAGACGTTGTTTCCTTACAGCACAGAAGTGTATGACTTTTCGTATGCTCCTTGGATTAGTAATGCGGCGTTAATATGAAGCTATTTTCCTGCCGCTTTCATTAACTATATGGCGGCTTAAGAAGATGCAAAGAAATTGTCAGCTTCCAAGTGGACATCGGTCGACAGCGGTCTCCCGAGGTACGTCTAAGAATTGACGGCACTATGGTTTTAACATTTAGTCTTTCGCTTTCTTACTTCAGTTCAAAAATTTACAAGGGAACATCGGAGTCCTTTCAGGTGAAAATTACTCACAGAGAATTTTTGTGTTGAAGAGTATCCTGCAGTGTTCTGTCGTTCGCTGCGATCACTCACAAGCTGGGAACTTCATATTTCGTGGGAATCGGCATCTTTGTCGCTCCGAGGTACAGAGAGGGCGTAGTACTTGCAAAGTTGAAGGTATAGAGAAAAGGAAAACGTCAGTGCATTGCGACAACTACACTCATAAGTGACTTCAACACTCCTCTGTCGTGCAGTTTTTCTATCGTTGCAGTTGCTAAGACATATTGCATGTGGAAATGTCGACTGCACTTTGAATATGCCATGATTGTTGTAGGAGTGAACTGTAGAAATCAGTCATTATGTTTTCGCTTTGAAATTAGTGATTCAATACTGCGCTTGAATTAATGATGACAGAGTTGAGGTTCTAAGAAATTGTCGAATTCAGGTTTTTATTGTTTTTTGAGAATCTTTGAGTGAACGACATTAGTGTCTTTAATGCAAATGAACCTGATGTTACAAATACGAAACTATGTTCACAAATTGAACTTGACCTTCAATTCGTACAGGAATTGGTCTACATTGAATTCTTGAATGACAAACAAAGTAAAAATTGACTAACCAACAGAAAAGGAAAAATCCTGAATAGTAACGGTGCTTAGTACTGTACTTTGCTATGACAGTCTTTCTTTTGTTATTGGAGGAAATTGCTGACGAAGTTTAAACTTGAAATTGAATTTAGAAGTGGAACTCACTTGGTTGTCTATTTTGCAACTACGTTGTGGCAACCACAACGTAGATGGGAAACAGGAGTATTCCTTAGTCACAGTGAATTCCTAGAAAAATGTATTGGCTGAAACCAATTTTTAACTTTCTTTTATGTTTGAAGCACAGCAATTAAATCAGTAGAAAGTGTAATGCCGGATTCAATGATTTCCGAATACTTCAGCGAGGCACATGTAGCTATTTAAAATTAATGTATTTTCGAAAGAGTGCGTTGCTTTTAACATCAACGACAGGAATTTATTTTATTGCATTACTTCTGAATACAATGTTTTTGTGGAACAGAAGCCAAATTTGAACAAGGTACTTTTCGACGGAGTTTTTTTCAAGTGCAGTAATACATTCACTTCTCAGTTCGAATGGAAAAAACACATTGGACTAATCACTCATTTTGGGGGTGTTCAGTTATACTTGTAGTGTTTTTGAAAATGGACTGCATTTGTTATTTGTCATAGTAATTTAAAGTAACTAAAGTAAATGCTTCTCCACGTATCCAAGCCACTTTGTGGGTGTGCATGTACTGTACTCATATTTCTTCTGAATCACACCTTGTCAGTAAGTGAAGTAAATTAAATTCGAACAGTGTTAGGTTTGTAGGAAGATGCGAACTTGTAATGCAATGTAACTCTGCAATGGCTAGCAGTATTACGCTGCGGGGATTGCCCTATTATGAACAAGTAATTGTTTAATTGCAAGACGGTTGTACTGGAGCACACATTAATGCATTTTGTAGTTGCTGGAGATTGTGAGTCCAACAACATGTCGTACCTTTTGTTTCTTTTGTGTGACAATAGGTGGTCAGACACTGCTGTCACAACACGGAAACCTAAGTTCCGTATAGATAGAGTAGAATAGATGGAATAGTTAGAAATTTTCAAACTTCTTTAGGTTAAGAAATGGTAGTTGTTTTCCGGAAGAGCTCACGTTTGGAATAAGCCTTCATCCGGAAACCAGTTTCCGATCCGGCCAAGTGAGGGTTTCCGGAAATGAACCGGAACGCCGCCACCTACGGACTAGGGATCCGACCTACGAGGCTAGGGGACGCGCCTCGGGAACAGAACCCTAATTCGGTTCCAATCCGGGAATTGAAGGCGCTGTTCTGGCTATTTAAAGACCACCACCTGCCTTTCTCTCTTCATCTTTTGAGTTTTTCAAACTCGTTCGCGCTTAGTTAGTTGAGAGAAAGTCTGGTGAGAGTGCGTTTACGGATAGCGAGAAGTGAGGCTAGTAGTTTCCGGGTTCCGAATGGCGGAAAGTAGTAATCCGAGATCCGCGAGGGTGTCGGTCATCGCCCGGATGGTCTGTCCGGCGATACCAAATGACCCGGAGGTCCGGAAGGAGTTGGAGGAGGATCTCCGACGGATGGGATGCGTAGGGCTGATAGAGAGACCCTGGAACTTGAAGAAGGATGAGTTGATTCAGGAACTCATTGATGGGACGGTGAATCAGTACGAGCTGACTGTGAGAGGACAGAGGAAGGGATGGACGGAAGACGTCTGGGCGGAGGTGTATCAGTTCCGGAAGTTCGGGAACGGCTTGGCTTCCAGGGCGGATAAGTTCGCAACAAGGAAGTTCCGGAATCCACCCAACGCCAAGGAAGGCTATGCAATCGCGGACTGCATCAACGAGCGTCACCGGAGAGTATTGGAATTTATGATTCCGATACTCTATCCGGAAAAGCCGAGCCGGGTCACCGTAACAGTGGCCAACACGATTTTCGGAAGCCTGGAGGAGAGGGTGGTGCATTGGGGAAGAGTTATCGCGACGGTGGTCACCAAATTGGCGGATCACGTCAGCAAGGCTAAGTACAGCCCGATCTGCCCCTACCTTTTCCACCTGTACCATCATGGAGATGTACTGACGCCGGATGAGACTCTCATCTACGAAACCGGATGCGAAATCCTCAAGTACGGATTGATGGATGAAGTCCAGGAGGATGTCCCAGTTTCGGAAGAGGAAGAGGAGGAACTCGAGGAGGACCGGATCAGGCGGAGGGGAACCAAGCGGAAATCCACGGATCCGGGTTCAAGGGGGAAGCAGCCCGAGAAGAACCCGGTGGAGCCGGACCAAGTTTCGGAGGAGAGAAGAAATTCCGGAAAGGAGTTCTTCGACGTCGGGGACCAATGGATGGTACAGGCGCGACTCCTACATGTAAGGACGACCGCATTCATCCAAGAGGTCGCGGACAAGCTGAAGGTTCCGGCCGAGGAGATTATCGATAAGATCCGACGAAGGCCGGATTCGGATACGATCTGCCTGAAGGACGAGGAGATCCGGAATCTGGAGAAGACCCGGGATGAATTCCAAGCCCGGACCAGTTGGGCGGAAGGAGAATGTTCCTTGGCGAGACGGAATGAGAAGGACGCCCTCGGCATGGTTCGGAGTTTGCAGTCGCTGGTCACCCAACCGGCGGATTTGGTTAACAAGGCGGCCCTTTACGACGTACAGCTGGTGACGGATGGACACATCACCGGATCAAAGGTGGTGATGATCCTGATGGACTTCCAAACGAGGATGGAGAGAGTCTTGAAGGAAATGCAGGCGTTGGTGGCTCGGGTGGATCCGGAACAGGCGATGAATTTCTCATCGTTTCCGGATCTGTCAACCAATCCGTACCTTCAGACTCCGGTGAAACCTGTGGGCGAGAGCTCCATCCGCTCGAAATCAGAAGGACTTGGGTCACTTCTTCGGCCACACGAAATTCCACAGGAATGGTTGGCGCAGAGGAGTCAGATCGCCGCGAAGATTCCGGCCCAAGGTACTCCGACTCAGGCGGAAACACCAGTGGAAGCGGTAACCCCCGCACAAGTACATGGCGGAACTTCCGATTCCGTGAAACAGACACAATCGATGGAGGATAACAACCTCATCAGGAGGATGGGGTTGGTGGCCAATCCGGCCCGGACAAGTCCCCAGGATTTTGTGCATATGCGCGAGACGGATGCACCAGAAGGGGAAGCACCAAAGGGGAAAGAAGCTCCCATCGACCTGGACGAGATGGAGGATGTAAATGAGATCGTGGATTCGGACAAGGACGACTACGAATCCGGATCCATGACGGAAACAGATGAAGATCTTCCGCCCCCTCCCAGGAAGATTCAGACTCGCGCGGCTCTCCGGTCGACTCCTGTCAAGGCCAACCTGAAGGAAGTTACGAATCAAGGCAGAAGTAGTTCAAAGAAGACGCGCCGCGGAAAGTAGATAGGACGGATAGTTAGGATTTTTTTTAGTTTCCGGAACGGAATTTTCCGTAAGTGTGGGCCCGTTTCCGGATTTTTAGGGATAGTTTTCGGTGCCGGGTATCTCGGCTTCTTTTGTAGTTGGTTAGCTTGATTTTCGGTCCCCTTTTTCTCTTTTTGTTTTGGTTTTAAATGGTGGGCAGGTCTGTTGCCCATTCATTCCTCCTTATGCAATTTGAAGTTTCATTTCAATTTCCTCATTTCAAATCTGAGATACCGAGTATACTCTCCATGTGTTTAAGTATTTTTGGAGGACTTGGATTGTGTGTGTGTGTGTTCTCTTGGAGAGTTGTGAAGGACTGGGAAGGAGGAATCCGGATTCCTTAATTGTTTGGAGTGAGACAGTAAGGGAGAATCTGTGGCAAAGTTAGGACGGATCTGTGGGACTTGTGCATTTAGAATCTTTAAAATACTGGAACGGTAATCCGATTGGAGTGTTGAGGGTGAGGTTCCGGAACCACTTCTGGTTCCGTGCGGAGTTAAGCAGCCGCCAAGGGGAAAACCCTTACTTACCGGAAGATCTGCCAACTGCAGTGTCGCCTACTATCTCATAGAATCTCTCTTGTGTTAAATCCGGATAGTTATGTATCTGTCGTTGTAGTGGAGAGGAGAGACTGGATTCTGTGTGACCTGCTTTCTGGATAGGCCATCCGGAAAGTCGTGAGGAGACGGAAACCTTCTTTATTGCAACATTTAGATCTGTTGAGTATCTTGGGTTGTTTTGTAGGTGTTAGACTGTGTAACTGATAAGTGGTGGAGTCCCTGCCCCTTCAAAGAGTAAGAGCGGATCCCCTGAAGGTAAAACAGGGGTATTACAAACCGAAGAGTTACTGTATCCGGATTCCGGAAAAGGACGGATCCGGATTAGAAACCGGAAAGAAGTAAAGTTCCGGAAGAAGGAAAGAGAGGTTTTAGGTTCCCTTGGGGTGTTTTAGAGATAATCCGATTAAATCCAAATTCATAGCAACATAGTAGAGTCCCTGGGACGATTTTCCGTGTCATCTAACCACAATTGTGTGTTAAAGGTGCTTACCCCTAGATTACGCGTACGACAACTGCTGTTACTATTGACATTTCAATTTAACAGATATGTTCATAACTCGTGCAGATACTGGGAGAGGACGTCGAACACGTGCATTTTTTCTCTGCGGCTGCAACGGAACAGAAGCATACGCCGACATCTATAAGGTGAAGAAATTATGAATAACCAATTGCACAATGCTATCTAAGAAAGGAAGTAAGACTGCATTCACTATTTTCGAAGTTGAAGATTGTGGACACTAATTAATGAGATGTATCAGCTTCTATTCTTCTATTGTTGGCAATAAAAGGGAATTAAACGTATTTGAACCCAACGTGCTACCCCCTGTAATGGAATATGCAACAATTGAATGACGAACTATTATTTGGAAGTGTTTGGTATTGGGAATAAGTGGCTGCTTGCTTCCTTCGTAGTCACATATGCAGCAGTCGTTTGATGAAGGCTTGATTGAATTCGTTGTATTTTTTTTTGTGTATGGTGCGTAGGTTTTGAATTACGCACATTAAATACTCGGAGAGTGTGCGTTGCTAACGCACATAACCGCATAGCATGTACTTGTAATGAACTCCATATACCACCTATTTAGTGAAATGTTCTTTGTCACTAACTTCTTTGTTTGTCTTACAAATTCCAAAATTAAACTTCCATAAATTTGATTTTGAGGGGAAATACGGAAAGCAAGGAGCACTGTAAGGGCATTTCAGTCTTTCGAATGTTAATGTGGAACAGGCTTGTTTCATTCACGCAGGTACTTGTGCGATTGTGAGGACAAGGACTGTATTCGCAAGGAGTATCACATGTTACAGGAACCTCATGTACATGTACGGTGTGAGTACTTCAAAAACGCAATAATTATGGAGACATTGCAGGTAAGAATTGAAAGGATGGACTTAGACATTTGTTTTGCTAGTACAAGGTCTAAGAATTCAGAGTTTTCATTAAAAAACTAATTGCATTGTTTTGAGAGCGTTTTTAGTCATTTGTTCATTTAGAATGTGTGTCCATGCCATACTGTTTGAAACGCCTTATACAGTGAGGTTGGAAAATGAAACCTGACTTATTAAGAAAGAAATCAGCACGCAAGGTATTTGTCCAGCTTCTAACAATTAATGCATGTGATTGAACTTATGACTGATGGTAATCCAGGAATTCGTGTACTCGCAAGAATATGTAGAAAGACATGAGTACTGTTGAGAATTCTCTGACGAAACAAGAGGTTAGCCACTCGGTTAAGCAGTATCATGGAATTTGCAAAGAAACTTCACGTGAACACTTTGATTGCCGCAATGCATGGCTGCGCATCCTCTGAATGGCAGCACTGCAGACATGGAAGGGCCTTCTGTTAGACAGAAGAGAAAACTTAAAATGAGGACGGTTTTGCAGGACATGCTTGATGATTTAAACTGACTCCTAGAAAAGCCTTTAATACTGGAACACCAGTCTGACCTTATTGTGGAAGAAGGCTCTGAGTAGAGGAAATTAGCCCACTAGTCCACCGTGGTTGAGTAGGGGAACTTATTCTTCTAGTGTAACCATAACGTATTATGGAATAAATGAGCATATGTGTAAGCTGATGTCGAATACGATGTTATTGTACGTTTAAGAATTGCTATGACATGCACCTTGAAGTTGAAGACAATAGAATATGTCCTTGCTTGGTGACGTTGTCTTTCATTTTTCCGTTTTCAGAGCATGAAGAAAGTATATGGCAGTCTGCATATTTGGTTGCGTAGATCATGCAAAGCATAAGAAGGTATGTGTTTGCTTTCGTCCACACTAATATCTTATAAACAGGGTCTGCTTTGAAGTTGATAGCTTTTCACATCAGTCGATCCTTTAATTTACGTTCACATCAGTCGATGCTTTCATTTACGTTTCTGAGGAACGAAACAGAATAGGACGTGAGTACATGTAGTTCTTAGATAGAGCTACAATAATGCACTTGAAGAAGATGCAGTCCTTTTTAATCGCTTAGGACACTTAAGATGCGCTACAACATTGAGTGTTTTCAACGGTACGTAAGAACAATTATAAATTGTTTAATCTTGTAGCTTAGAGGAACACAACGACAACTGAAAGTGAAATTAATGTTAACTTTAACAATTAACTCGACTTGAATTTGTATTTTCCTTGATTAAATCAATAAGGTAGTTCAATTTTGAAAAGGGTTGATTCATAGTACTGACCTAAACCATCGACGAAACGAGGATCATGTTCTCTGAAGTTCGGTCGTACATTCTGTTTAGTGCCCTTCATTGTTAAATAATGTCGCATAACATATATATTCATATGCACATTTGACGAAGTCTTTCCAACGTCTGCTTCGAATTCGACCGACGACATAAGATACAGTTTTGTACGTAGGACAATATAGGATAATGGAATTCCGGTCTGTAAGTTATATTTTCCAGTATTGCAGGTACTGTCACTAAAGGTAGAAAGCACGGTGGACCTAAGTAAGATATCCGGAGTAATCATTATCAAAGTACATCAGGCGACTGCAGTGCTGTCGTGCAAACTAAAGTTGACGTTGGCAAATAACCGGAAGCATGAATACCAGGTGAGCGATATGAATCCCACAATTTCATCTTGGGATATGCATGTTGGTTTGAATCAAACCTAAGTAATGTAATGTAACATAATGATAGTGCACACTGTCGTTGAAGCAAGTTTTGCACACTATCTATATGAACCAAGAATAAATTGTTGTAAGAAATGTTGACGTTCTTTTCTAGTTGTTCTTTCGTGTAAAAAGTCGAATGTCAAATGAATGCAAGATGTTGTTCTTTATTTCTAGGGTGCAACGAAGGTTGAACGCAGCTTACCATATCGAAAGATCCATAGCCAAGCGGCTGGGGATGCACGAATATCCGTGTGCTTGCAAGGAATGCAGAGGTGGACGCGTCCGGAAAATAGAAACCGTGGCAAGGCACCATATGGAAAACGGAAGAGATCCTTACCTCATTTATCCAGTGATGGTCAGTTTCTAACTCTCAATTATCAGTAATCAATGAAGCATAGGCTGTCTCTTTTTAAATTGACAATCCGTTGTAGGATATCTAAATCACAAAATCTTAGTATTTTCAGAAGTACATGTTGCTGTATTTCATGACTTTCAAATGACAGTCATCGAGTAGAGGTTTAACTGTCCACTCTGGCTATAGGGAAGCTCATTTTAAAAATTGAAGGAGGCACTTCATTTCTTTATTTTTTATTGAAGTTTCGGAAGCACCAATCTGAAGTCCTTCCACTTACTGAGGTGGGTATTCCTGCAAACAATTGACGGCAAGAATGTACAGGGGCCAGCTCGCCGTCATG
Source organism: Antitrichia curtipendula (assembly GCA_951230915.1). Classification (NCBI taxonomy): domain Eukaryota; kingdom Viridiplantae; phylum Streptophyta; class Bryopsida; order Hypnales; family Leucodontaceae; genus Antitrichia; species Antitrichia curtipendula. The sequence continues at coordinate 4,292,873 of OX579633.1, read as the reverse complement.
ACACAAATGAGGAACCATATCGTCGCAGTGAACGTGCTAACACAAAGGATCCAATGACATGGCCTCAGAGGAGCACCGTAGATGTTGAAGCTATGGCCAGAGATGCATTTGTTCGAGTTGATGAAATTCATAATGACATTCTGGACGATGCAGAACAAATGGCGAGAGAAGGGATGGAGGAGGAGACGAACGAAGAAGCAAATGAAGTGAACATGGAGAATTTATTGCGCGAGTCAGAAGAGAAAATCTTTGATGGGTGCCAACTGAATAGGTTGCAATGTGCTATCATCGTGTTCTCTATGTGCACCTTGTATTCAGTACCCAACACTTTTGTTGATGCCCTACTCACTTGGATAGCCAGGGACCTCCTGCCGACCTCGAATTGTTTTCCAAGAACATCATAAGAAGTGAAAACCATTTTGATGAAGTGGGGTTTGAAGCACAGACAAGTGCATTGCTGCCCAGAAGGACATATATTGTACGAAGGGGAGAATGAAAACCTTTCAAATTGTCCTACGTGCAATCAACCACGTTTTATTCCAGGATCTACTACAGTACCTCAGCGAGTAGTGCGTTACTTCGACATCATCAAGCACTTGTTGAGGATGTTTCGTTGTCCAGAAATTGCCAAACACATGACCTGGTACAGTGCCAATAAATCTCAAAGTCAGAAAATGTATTCTGTAGCTGATAGTGATCAGTGGAGAGCAATTGACCAAGCTTATCCCGATTTTGCTGCTGTGTTAACTAATCTAAGACTTGGTTTAGTCGGAGATGGCATTGTCCCTTTTAAAAATAATGCCTTGAAACATTCGACATGGGTGTTACTTATTACAATTTACAATTTGCCGCCTTGGCTACTGACGAAAAAGTTTTTTATCTCTCTGGCTATTTTAATTCCTGGACCTAAAGCTCCTACAACAGAAAACATCGATGTATTCTTAGCTCCTTTGGTTCGGGACTTGCTAAAGTTATGGGAGGGTATTCCAGCGGTGAATATGTCAAAGGCAGAAGGAGAAAGAACATTTACTTTGAGAGGACTACTAATGTGGATTGTTAATGACTTTCCTGCTTATGGATTGCTTTTGGGACAGCAAGTTCATGGGTACAAAGGTTGTCCCATATGTGGTCCACAAACTTGCAGCGAATATGCAATGCTTTTGGAGAAAATGATATACTTAGGGGGCAGGAGATTTTTGAATGCAAATCACAGATTTCGGAAGGCAAGGACTTCATTTAACAACCAGCAGGAGTGGGAATTTCCTCCTCCAAGACCAACAGGAGAGGAAATTTGCCATTGGGGAACAGAAAGAGCAAACTTTTTAAGAGATGGTGGAGTGGAAAATTCAGAGAATGATCCTGTCAAGGTCCATGGTGTGAAGCGTTGTAGCATCTTTTATTTGCTGCCTTATTGGAAGGTACGTGTGCATTCCTTTGTTTTGTGTGTATGTGCGTACTTTTGTTGAATTACAGGAATACAATGAGAAGACAGAAGAAGCAGTAGGTGAAGACAAGTTTTAGAGAATGCGTGCTCTTATCAATGACTGTAGCCATTATATGTAAATTCAAAGAAATGTGACTTGTTGAAGTTTGAAGGCTGTCTCTTAATGTACAGTTTGTGTGCTTCCGTGACTACCTTGGGAGTGTTGGTCGTTGAGTAATAATTAAGAATTCGTTTCAGGTCGGAAGTGTGCGGCGAATTTTCTTCTTTACTGTAATTCGTAATCTTATTTTATGTGAAGTGATTTTTTAGAATGACGTGTGAATGAACTTTGTCGTCATACCGAAAACTAGAGAAAATGACAGCGGCTAGAAGTTGGCAGAGGTTGCTGCAGTGCAAGATATATGAAGAAGGCATCCATTTTAAGGAATGAGTGAATTCTATCAAATATAAATGCAGTAATACCTCTGGAAGAATGCATCAGTTGCATTTTGCTGAATGTTTTTTTCATAATTAAAAAACTAAAAAATACAAAGGAACTGTGACATACTAAAAGCAAGAATGTTAAGTCATGTATTAGCCGTCATTGTCAATTGATAAATGTGTTTGTATTGGGTTTATTGAAGTCCAGAGGAGTTGATGTATTATGTCATTTAGTTGTCTATTTTTTTATTTGAATTACATATGGAAATTGTCCAAACTGCAGAGCTAGTTAGCAGTAGTTCATTTGTTGTTTTGCATGCAACATTTTTCTTTTTTTCTTTTAGAGCAGTTTCATATTATTTTTTCACACATTTCTTGTTTGTTTTATGTACCAGTATAGAGTGCTCATGACTATGTAGTTAGGCAAGAGCACAGTAAATTACCTGCATCCTTAAATTCCGTAGTGTCTAGTGGTGCAGAGAACATGATTTAATTATTTTTGGCAGAAAATGAAAACATGTGTTTGTTCATGTTTAGAGTTTGCACAGTTTAGCTTATTAATGTGTGCATAAATAATACTTGTTTTTGTCGATAAAAATTGTTATTCAGCAAAGTTTGTCTTTTAAACAATTAAGTATTACATGTGATGAGAAGAAAGCTACTTTGACTAAGAAATTCTTGGAAGCTATGCACTCATTATCCTAAATGTGTACATTATGTGTATGCTGTCTTACAATCTTAGAGTTTTTAATGAAATAGTAGCAACTAATTTAATTGTATAGTCAATGCTTAATGAATTACTTAGTGTTATTGCTGGTTCCCTGATGTGAAAGAAGGGCATGCTATGATAAATGGAGGACTGCAATGACACTGTGAAGAGATTGTGCTTGTTAATTTCAAATTAAGGAAGAGTGAGGCAGATGTTGATGTACTGTGTTCGTATTCCAGATGCCAGTACTTCATAATTAAAGTAGTGGCAAAATTAATTAAGAGCATAGACATGCCATGTATGCAGTTAGTTTTGTCTTCGGTTGTTGCTATGTCATAAGTTATAACGTAATGTAGGTTGCCATGTTCAATAAGTACTACTACTGAATGTTGGTAGATGGTTTCTTGTATGTGATAGGATCTCCTTGTACGACATCTTCTTGATGTCATGCACTGCGAGAAAAACATTGCAGAAATTTTTTTGAGAACAACGTTTGGGGAGAAAGATTCTGTAGCTGTAAGAGCGGACATGCAAATACGAGGAATAAGACATAATTTGCATTTGCAACGCCATGGCCCGAACCAAGATCGATTACACATGCCGCATGCAACATATGTGCTGTCAGCAGTGGATAAAGCAAAGGTTTTACGAGTCCTGAAGTCATTGAGGACCCCTACCAATTATGTTTCTGCACTATACAACAAAATCAGCAAAGGTAAACTGAGTGGTTTAAAGTCACACGACTTTCATGTACTTTTGCAGCAAGTATTACCATTATGTTATAGGAAAATATCAAACAAGGCTATAGCTGGGTTACTAATGAGATTGAGTAGACTGTTTCGAAAGCTGTGTGCAAAAATAGTAAATCGAGATGAGAGATTCCAAGTGATGGAAGATTCAGTAGAATGTATGTGTATAATTGAGAAGGAAATGCCCCCTTTTTTTTTGACATTATGTCGCATCTTCCTAACCATTTGGTGGAAGAACTGTTTTTATGTGGTCCCATTCACACGAGATGGATGTATCCATACGAACGGTACTTCAAGACTCTGAAAGGCTATGTGAGGAACTTTGCTAAACCGGAGGGAAGCATAGCCCAGGGTTATCAAACGAAGGAAGCATTGGGGTTCATCACTGAGTATATGTCTGAGTACAGTATGACATCTCGAAGAGTTTGGGACAACAAAGAGGAACCAACAATGGTGGATGAAATATTGGTGGGGAAAGGGAAGTTGAAGTTGCTGGAAGAAGGATTAAGGTGTGCAATGCATGAATTTGTGTTGGACAACGCTATTCACATTGAGCCTTACCGGAGGTGAGTATTTTCAAAATGAGTTGGAATGTAGTGTTAGTTTCATTTGTATTTTCAAAAAATGTTTCTTTGTTTTTGGTACATGTCAGTGCAATTGTTGCTTGGCATTGTTTCATGCTATTAATGCATTTGAAGTAGTTCTGCAATTTTTATTTATTTTCAAAGTGTATGCTGAGTAACTATGTACAGTGCAAAGGCATATACATCTGTCGGGCTAAACAAGAAGAGGTAATTTCTTATAAAATTTCAGAAAAAGTGTAGCTAGGTCAGTCCTTACAGGTTGTGAAACATTATTTTTTTGTAGTGCCTGTAACTATTTCAATGTGTAATCCAGAAATTTTTTAAAACATTTCAATTTTTGTGCAATTTGTTTGCTGTGTTAAATGAAGAGTTAGGTAACAAGGGATGTGTCATGTGCCCATGAACCCAATGTTAAAACGAAGTTGTCTTATTGGGAAGGTAACCCTCATCTGAAACGAAAATGGAGTGTCAGTCTTAGGTAGTTCTGGTTTTGGCAGGAGGAGTGAGGGGCTTTGATTGGGTGGTTATCAGGGCACTGGAAGGAGTCATGGTGAAACTTTGTAGAGGAGAGGGATTTTTTTGAAGCCTTCTTTTGCTTGGTGTGTTTCCATACTGCATTGGTACGGCATCCAAGAGAGTGAGTGCAATTTTAAAAAATTCATTTTGTCAGAGAAGAAGTGTCCGAGCAATAGTTTATTATGATGTGGAAATGGGTAGCGGTGCAATGTACTCTCACATTCAGTGGACACGTGTGTCAGAAATCAATGTTTGAATCTGTGGTATCATACTTAAAACTCTCTGAAAACATGTATGAATTTGTATGAATGAGGAAGTACCTGTACAACATAGCAGACCAAGTGCCAAGCGTCCCAATACAGGAATGTTGAACTAAGTGTATTTAGAAATTGCACTGTGAAGTGCAGGAAGGTAGTGGGAGTAGGAAATCAATTAATTCAAATGGGAACTGAAATGGGTTTGATAGAACTCGAGGGAATTTACTGTAAAAGCAACCATATTGTAAACGAAACCTGGTTGTAGAAAAGGTTGGTAGGGTCGCTTCAAATATATGTTGAAGTGAACAATGAAGTAGGTAGCAATGAACATTCATTTTGGAGAGTAGAGTGTCTTAGAAGGGAAAGTGAAGGCTTTGAAACATAGTCACTTGTTCCAAACCGTGCGTTCACATTAAAATACAACAATTACCTCGACACGTCCGTTTTTAAGTGAAGCATGGATTTTAGAGAGTAATGTAAAAGCATTGAATGATGAAGGCAGATATGTTGAATGGGAATTGCAGAAGTAGTGAGTACACAATTTTCTTTAATTTTTTATTTAAGTCTTTGTGGAATGTATTTGGGAGGAACGACAGCACTGTACATTCTCTTGCACTGCATCATGTGGATGTCATGTAAGAGAACTATTGCTGAAGAGGTAGTTTAAAACAGGAGTGGCTGAAGTAGAGAATAGGAACCCATGAATTTTGAATTAAAATAACACAAGTAGATGGGGTGAGCTGAATGCAGTGTAGAATATGTTGTGTGTGACCGGAAGTAGGAGATTTTTGGTAAACTAACATTACAAAAAATGTAATAAGAAAATTTTATTTTTCTTATAGTTTTCCACTTGAAGGCATGTATGTGGATGTTTGACTGGGAGAGGGTTCGGATTATGCTATGTAGTAGCATGCTTTTAATCGTGAAGGACTTGCGTTGTATTATACCCGTTTCAAGAATGGATAGTATTGAGTAGCAATGTCAATGCAATTTAGAGTACAGACAACAATGAAGGACATTTCTTTGTTTTGAAGGAAGTAAGAGTTTCTAAATGGAATTCAGCAATTGTTTGTAAGAGTGGCTTTGTAATTATTTTAGCACGTGCTGGCTTGTTTCTAGGGAGCTCTGTATGGATTTCACATTTTTAACTTATATTGAAAGTTTTAATGTAGTCTTTTCTGAGAGGCAGTACGTCGTTGAAGTTTTTCATACCTTTCATATCATTGGAAGGAGAAAGTGTTGTTGCATTGAGAGAATATAGTACAAGGGGTTCATGTATAGGACCGTGTGTTTGCTTTTTTATTTTTTTAGCGGTAGTGGACACGAATGTCCTGACAAATTCTTGTGTTTGTGCAAAGCAGGAGGTATGAGGACATATGGGAAGAGAGGACAAATGCACGAAATGATTTTCGACGGAGGCATCCAAATAGAAATGGCCGAAGGGGGGCGCCATATCCAACGGAGATGAACGAAATTCCTGCATTTCCGAAATGGCTTGAAGAAGACGTATCAAGGGCTATTGAAGAGGGAGTTGTGGTATCAGAGGACGTTGAAGACTCATCAAAATTACCTTCTCTCCAAGCGAAGAAGTTCAAGAGTATGTATGCATACGGATTCCACTTCCGAGTGAAGAGTGCAGAACAGAGAAGTACTAGTACTTGTGACTCAGGCATAGCAGCTATTTTTCGACAACCTTGTCGATCCGGTAGGCGAGACCAGAACGTAGTGGAAGGGGACCTAGAGTACATAGGTCAAATTCAGGAGATTGTGGAGCTTGATTATGGCAGACATTGCGTAGTGTTGCTAGTTTGTGAGTGGGTAAAAGCAAATTACAGAGGTCGAAATGCAACAGTGAAGAAAGATGAGTGGGGCTTCACTGTAGCAAACTTTGGATCAGTTGTGCCATTTGGTTATGAATCATTCGCTTTCCCTATTCATTGTCAGCAAGTATTTTTTTCAGATGAAGAGGACGAACCGGGTTGGAAAGTAGTATTACGCACTGAGGTGAGGGGAAGGAGAGTTGACGTACATTGGGGAGAAGAAGAGGAGCCCCAAATGTTTGTTGTGGGTCATACGGTTGATTTTGAGGGATTCAGCGAGGCAGACGAAGTTCTCGGGAACCACGGACAAGGTCAGGAAGAAGGCAGGGACATAGGAGTGCAGGAGCTCTTCAATGAAGTTATTCCCGAAAGTACCACATTTTTTGATAGGGACCTGGGCGAGTCATCATCAGAAGAAAAATGAGGGAAAAAAATAGGTGAAGCCATAGAAACTGTTAACTTCGCAAGCAATTTTATTTGAAGAACAGAATGAAGTGTTGTAGGACTTCAATATTTTGTTCTGTAATTATTTGTTTGTTTCTTTTGAGGAAGTCCTGAACAATGAAACTCAGGGAGATCACTTAGAGGGTCCATTAGTAACTACGGGCGTTCAAGTGATTTTTTGCCCCCCTATTTATTTTTTAATGAACTTTGGTTTCGACCTATAATTTTGAGTATTGTTTAATAAAGGCTATAGGTGTCTATTGCCTAAAACTCCCAATTCAAATACCATATTAAATGATTTCTAGAGAATGTTGAAAAATGAACTAAAATGGTATGTTTTTCAACTCAAGTATTTATAGAGGATGCATTTAGATGATCATTGCATCAATATTCAAGGAATAGGAACTTTAAATAGAGATTTATTTTTGAGAATTTTTTGTGTATTTTTTATACAATTTTTTCTTATATAAAATAGGGATGTGAAAGTTATTTTCAGCTTTGCAGTGTATCTTTTTATTTCAAAAATTAGTAACTAATTATAATTAACAAATAAAATTATCAATAATTCAAAACATAAACTTTCAAAACACGAAAATCTACTCATATTTTTTTCTTTTCCTTTTATTTAAATTTTAGAACATAAGATAGGGGGTCTAAAATCTTAACGCACGTAGTTCCTAATGGACCCTCTAAGTGATCTCCCGGGGCAATGAAATAATTAGTGGAAGAGGTTAGGGCTGATGAAAAGAGGGTGTGGCTTTGGTTTTGTACAGTGATGGAAGCAAAGTGTGGCTGCACTTCACAGTGAAAGATCATCAAGCAGTCTTCATTACTATATTATGCATATAATTTTGTGAAAAGAACGTAAGGCAATTGGCTTCACTAAAGTACTGTAGGAGGCAGTGAATGTGAATTGAAGGTTAAAAGGCTTTAAAAAAAAATCAAGAAGCCGTTGAAATGGGGAGTATAAGATTCTGGAGGGTGAATCATGCAGTAGGGAGGGAATTAGTGTGAAGTGATGCAGTGAATGTTTAATTTTTTTTAAGTTGAAAGGAACGACAGTGTTGTTACATGCATAAGGTGCTTGAAGTAAGAGTATCGGAGAAGTACAATGTGTAGAGGAAGTGGGTAGGAATCCTCTCAGTACTTGATGTTCAGTAGGCTTGGAGTGCATTTCTGAAGGGAACTAAATGAAATCATTTTGATGGGTGCAGGAGTCACTGCTGAGCACAAAATGGAAGTATTTTTAGGCGAAGGCAGTTTCCCAGAGCGTGACATACTGAAGTATGGAAAAAGAGCATACAAGCCATCATGGTATATGGTGATAGGCTTCTGAGTGTTAGTACGCCAGAACTATTTGCATTTGTTGCTCTAGTCTGTGATTTGGAAAGTTTGTAAGGCAAGGAAGATTGCAAAAGTGTGTGACACTGAAGTGTTTTATGTTTCCAGTCCTCTTCGCATATGTAGAGGAACAGAACAGGGAAGGAGTTGAGGAACAGGTGTCCAACAGCATTGCTGGGAAGCAAATATCCAGTACGTCTACAGTGTATGCTCCAAATCAGAAGGTATGTTTGGGCAGCAGATGTATGCTTAGAATAGTTTCATATTGAAATGATAAGTGTATATTCTGTTGACATAAAAAATCAGTATGTGTGACCTTCGAATTTGAGGTGCGAATTGTAATTTAAATTTGGGAAGGATGTAATTTACATGATTCAGAAAGGGGGCAATTATTCATTAATATTAGCGGAATTTGGAAGAAGGAGAACTTTCTCATCTCAGAAATTTAGCAGAGATATAAACTGTAATTTCCAATGCAAGGCAGTATGAATTAGCATTCACGTGGAAAGTGGTTTTGACAATAAATTTAAGGATTATCAATTCAGAGCTTAAAATTGTGTACTGGGACCTTACAACGAAAGTGTAATTACAATTTAGGCAGGTCTTTGTTTAGTTTATTGTAGTTATTTTTTTGCTTGGTTTGATTATGGACAGCACAGTAGATCTGTCCATAGTGTGGGTGGAAGAGTGTAGGAACAATTGGAGAACTGAGAAAATGGAATTGGTTTAGAAGGGGGAGAGCAAGGTTTCTTTTTTTTTATAAACAGGGCAGGATGTCGAGCTTGGATCAGCTGTTAGTGAGTCTTTAATTTTTTGAGGGGGCTGGATTGTAAAGTGCAGGTGCATATACAATTAAAGTATAGGTACTTCTAATGCAGTGCGATGGAAAACGGTGTAAGGCGATGACTCATAGTGGAATCTGCATTGGAGGATTATGGATTCTCGAAAATAGAGCAGCACAGCTTTTGACAGTGAAGTTCAAATATTATATAAAGCAGATTGGTAGGAGGAAGTATAATCACAAACTAAAAAGAAACAGTTCATTGAATAGCACTGTGTGTGTCAATTTCAATGGACAAAAGTAGTGCAACAGTAGGTTTGAGGACAAAAGATACAGGTTTAGGTTTTTGCATTTCTATAACAGAGCGTTTTTAGAGCGTTTTTAGAAGTACCAGGAAGAAAGAGTGGCGTACAGAAGAGTTCATGTACTTCAAATGACATAAGAAATAAGTTACACATATTGGACTCGAAAGCTTCTTTGAAGCACACTAGTTTTGTGACTGTTTACAAATTATAATGTACTTGTCTTAGTATTGACTGTATTTTTTTTTAATTTTGTTTGCCTTGTATGGGAACATATTAAAAACAGCAAGTGCGCACAGCTTCTTCAAGTTATAGCTATGGCGTTCAAGGTAAGGTGAGGTGTAGTAAATTTGGCTTCAAAACTCAATGGAGTGTACACACATTATAGTTTTTTTTATGAGTTCAAGCATTTACAGTGAAGTAAATATAAACAAACTGGCATGAAATATAGAGGGCTCTTGCATTCATTGTCTGCTGTTTTAAATCAAGTTTTTTTCTAACTAATGGACACAGTACCCAAATCAACACAAAATAACATGTCAAAGAGTACCAAAGTCAGCAGAAAATAGTTACATTTCCAACCTGGAGTGCCAACACTGTTCAATATGTGTTGATTTGGACGATGCAGTACCAAAATTGACAAAAAACTACCAAATTTTTGTTGATATGGACGTCAATTTCTACTAGTGCTTGATGTGCTACTTATTGGAGTTTGCTTGATTGTAAGAAGAGAAAAAATTGTGATTAATTAGAATCCATTTGAAATTGAATGAGGCATTTCTAGGGGTGCATATAAATTTAAGACCCCCTATTTTGTACTTGATTAGTTTATCTTCTACACATACAGTCCTTCCTAGCTAATTTGGGGCCTTTGATTGCCAATACAAATCCAAAATTTGCAAATTATATCATGCATAGCAAATTAAAAATTTCAGCGTTTTCTCTTAGGGACAAGCGAAGGGATGGATTCACCTGAGCTTGAGTGATCGTGCTAATTACATTGATGAAGGATAGACAAATTTTGTTTTTCTTAACAAATTTGAATGTACTACATGAGTTTTATGTAGCTCCAACAAAAAGCTCTTATAATTATTTTTAATCCATCCACTAGGACACTGGAATGCTTTGAGGTAAAGAACGGCTATGTATGTGGGAATATCTTCTAAAGAAGAGGGCATTCCCTATTGTAAACCACTCATGGAAAATTGAAAAAGTTGGATGAATGTATTTTTTTTTTAAAAGAAAGATTTTGAAATGCTAGATTACTAGTACACCTCACTAAAAGCAATGATTTTGCATTAGATGTGTTTTGGGGGGTCTCGAGGGCCGTTTCAAGCCTATTCCCGTTCCTGTGAATGAGCCAATGTTGGTCATAATATAAAATTTTAAAATTTTAATATTAAATTAAGTAAATAATTTTCTTAATTTTTTTCATTTAATCTTTAAAAAGAATAAAAAACAATTTTGTATTAATATCCGACATGGTAGTTGCTTTGCCATGTTAGCCTATTGTTGTAGCAAAGTTTCCATAGTCTGGGAACTCCAGGGAACTCATAGCCCTCCATAGTAGTGAAATCTCTTCTAATGGTTATAAAAGACAAGTTGTTAATTGAATGTGAAATTTTCCAACAACGGTTTTACATAAAAGACAATCACCAAGGCGAAGGAAATTTTGGAAAAGGAAACCGCTAATGAGGAGGGCAAAGCGTAATAAGGAATGCTTGGTTTTTTTCCACACAATTCTCAACAACGAGGAGATTGCCCAACATAAACATCCATCTAAAAATAGATGAAGCATATAATTAATGAATGAAAAATCTATAATCATTGATTACACGGATTTCACACCCAAGAAGAGATTATAGGAAATAAACCTCCTACAAAATGAACAGGATGTTTCTTGGCAGAGGTTTACGTTGAATATTTACAGTGACCCTTTTCCTTCCATTCTGATTTGACAATTTTTAATCTCTACTGACAATTGTGTGGAGATTTTGTTTGTGGCAAATCTTTGTTGAGCTTTTGTTTAGAAAAGTATATTAGAATGTTGTGCAGAAATTCACCATTTTTGAATCGATGAAATCAGCACAATTCACAAACAAATTTCAAAACATGATGATATAAATAGTTGATGTTTAATCCACAACAACATATTTATGTATGACGAATTCCTTCATCACTCTAGTCAAGATCATAAATTACACTTACTTAGAAAATTGAAAATTAAATCTTTGAATTGGTTTCTCCAAATTGCATTCTGTAATTGGTAGAGAGTTTATTGTATGTTTAGTCAGACATCACATGTAACCTTGAGTACAATTTTAGGCCATACTAGACATCCTACAAAAATACATTTTATTTTCTCATCCACTTGAATCCCTAAAATTCCTTGAGTCAAGAATTAGAGAATACTTTCAAAATTGCCAAAAATAGCACATTATAAAATTAGGTCTATAAATCAAAATTTATCTATTTTTTAGTATTTGTAACTGTGGGATCTTATTCTTTGACTAGTCCAAAGATCCTACCAAATAAATTTTGGGGTCTAAAAGTAATGTATGTGTGAAATATGACTATTTACCTACCCAAATTGGAGGTAAAATAAATAAATAAATAATTTAACCAACTACTGGATCTTTGTAAAAATTAAGCCTTAAAAGATTTTTTGATTATCCAATCTCAAAAAAAAATGAGAGAAAAAAACTAAAATTTGATACTTTTCTTTGGATGCCCCTCCCAACCCCAAAACCAATTTGGATTTAAAAGAACTTTAGGGGTTATATTGGTTGCAATGGCTATATAGCCCTAGCATCAATATGTAGGAGGTTGCACTATAAAAAACAAGTGTTTTCTCATGTCCAAGTTGACTAATTTTTTTAGACATCCAATGTAACAACTTGTGTTTTTATGCCAACAATGATGTCCAATGAAACATCTTCAATGACAGTATATGTTACATTGGGTGTCATTGTTAACATAAAAATATGTGTTGTTACATTGGATGTTCAAAAAAATTAGTCAACTTAGGCACAAGTTTCTTCTAGTGTATTTGAATATATGCAATAAGAAGAAGAAAAACATAAGCTGGTACTTGTTTGATTGAAAGTTTGAGGAAATGATCAATATTGGCCCTAAAATGTATTTTTGTAGAATGGAAGACAAGGAACAATGCTTAAGGTTATAAAATAGGATCACTAAAATCCAAGCATATTCCCAAAAATAAGCCTTAGAAAAAACAAAGAAAAAACTAGATGCTTGCTACACTAACTTCAAAGTGTAATCATTGAAAATTGGGCACAATAGAACATTTACCAATTCAACTTTGACCTCTCATAATTTTTGCATTTTATAATCAAAAATTGCTCTTGGATTTCACCCACCTTTATTGCAATTTGTCTTTGTGTGATTAAAGAATGAAAACTTTCCAACATTCAATAATGCTTGTCAAAGAAATTTGATCAATTTGAGGTGATCCTACATTACATGATGTTCAATCAAACATAACATTTTCAACATTCAAAGAATAGAGTTTGAAGAAACTATTGTGTGAAAACTAATAACTACCATCCCTTCACTACAAGAAAATGAGGGGTTTTGCAACTACACTGTGCAACTCATTTTGTAGTTGCATAGGTCGTTTGCAACTAGGTAATAATTTGGAGCCCGCAGTTGCAGTGGACAAGTTGCATGAGTTGAAAAGTAGTTGCACAAAATTCAAAGTTGTTTATCATTTGACAGTATACTTGAAAGCTCATCGATGGACTTTTCTGACGTGGTTGCTTACGTGGAAGTCATTTGTGTGCAACTTGTTTGCAACTAATGTGCAACTGGTTTGTGATTGACTTACAACTGGTTTGTGACTGGTGTGCAACTAGTTTGTGTCTTTGTGACTTGTAAATTTGAAATTTGAATTTCAAAGATTTGTAGATTTTAAATTTCAGATCTTTTTTTTTTTTTAGATCGCCAAATCTAGAAATATCTTAAACTTTAAATATTTATAGATTTTCGTAGATTATAAAAATCTACAAGTTGTAGAAATCTACAAAGTGTAGAAATTTACAAAATATATAAATATTAGAATTTCATTATCAAAATTCATTACACAATACTGCTATAACTTACAATTTTTATATGTTCAATTAATGGTATTTTTGACAACTGATGTGGAACAATTAATAAAAGACTTAATAGTAGTTGCATTTTAGTTGTTTTCTAGTTGCATCCTAGTTTTTTCAAGTTAAAGTCTAATTGTTCTTAAATCAAACACTAGTCAAATTGTAATTGCAATCCAATTGCAGTCCAGTTGCAATCTAGTTGCATTCTAGTTAAATTGCTATCGAATTTAAATTACATGCAACTATAGATAGACACATTGGACTCAATAGAACGTAAAATTGTCCACATCGACAATTGTGATGAAGATTGGATGTAAAGTACCTCACATCAACTCTTTTGTTACATTCCCATATGCGTAACTACATGTTGCGACTACTTTAAAACTATTTTGCAACTGCAGTGTAACTATGTCAAAGTTGGTGCAAATATAGAGGATTGTAGTTGCAGTGCAGGGCAGTTGCGTAGGACATGTAGTTGCATTTCAGTCAGTTGTAGTGGACACGTTTTTCTTCTAGTGCTTTGTCCCACTAAACCCCTCCAAATCAGACATGGTGCATATACCACTAAACTAATCCACTTATTGATTTTGATTATTGAATAAGCGATGGAATTCAAATCAATTCCCACTCAATCAAATCCATTGCTCAATGATCAACAATCAAAAGCAATAAATGGAATGATTTTAGTGGTACATGTACTATTCCAATTCAAAGGGTTTTAATGACAGAGAAAAAAATGAAATGGGAAGTTTGATTGTAAAAATTCTACATAGCAATCTGTAAAAATAAAACAAGTAAAAGGGCACACTTGTTTTTACAAGCTCTGTTCTCAAATGCAGGTTGGCTCAAAAACTAGAATATCTGACCCATGAATTGTCACCACTATTATATTTTCCTTAGCACCACACTTAAATTCCTCCCCATATTGACGAAGCACCTTCTAAAAGGAAGGGGGCAATGCTTATTGAATCTAACATTTTTTATTCTAAAATTTATGTAAAGTAAATTCAATAATGTAGAATGGTGCAAGACTGACACACTAAAACATGTCACTCTGAATTCACGAATCAAACATAAGTGCTAATATTAATCCCTTATAATTACAGGGTCAATTGTGGCAACTCTGATACTCACAAAAATATTTCATCAATTGATCTGAAACCTTGCCAACCAATCGTCTCTATTGCAGATACTGCAGTAATTGTGATCACAACCAAAATTTGGACAATGCAATCACAGCGACTCTAATCTCAAGCAGTTAGACAATGTACATTTCCACAAGCACATCCTTATGGTACTGAAATGAAACATAGGTAATCCCTGCAGGAGAAAATATCTTACAATCCTCGTGAAAATAAGAAAATACTTCATTCCACTAATTTTACGGTCCGCTTCTTTAGAGTCTAGGTATTCTAATCTTTTGAACTGTGCAAGCAAGAAGAAAGCAAACGGGAAACAGAGACCTACGCCAGAAAATGACCCAAACTCTTTTTTTCTGCTTCACTCTGCTATGATTACACACCCAGATCTGCATCACCCTGCCACAAGACCTGTATAAATTGTGCCAGCTTCGCTCCAGCCTGCAAAGAGATCTGAATCATAGCACTGCCAAAGTGCCACAGTGACGTAAGAACGAGGAAAGATTGGCATGGCAGCTGAAAAATAAAATATACGAAAATAAATGAATTTCTGCTCAACCCCAAGCATATAAACAAAACAAAATTCAATCAGAATTTCGTCAATTAGGCCACTACTTTGTGTGGCTCCAAGAACTTGGCGAAGGCTAACAATTTTTGCGAATCTTAACTACATTTTTGTTATTTTGGAGCCTACAATACAGGTTCTGGCAATTTACAACAGATTTGCTATAAAATCTGGCTAAACAAGCACATTTTCAACTTAATTTTCAATATCCTTGTAGCTAGACCAAAAATTTGTCGAAATATGGCGATAGGTAGTCAAGAAAGAACCACTAACTTAACCCGGACTAGAAAAGAAATAAGAGAAGGCAGGACCGTACTTTGTCAAAACCTAGCCACCTTGAGTCGCCTCGAAATGCAAAGGCTACTGTATTGCTCCCGCCAGTTTTTTCTCTATTCCAAGGTCCACAAACAACCTGCTTTGACACACGAATATAAGATAGTGCATAAAAAACGTGGAATAAGCATGAGAACATAAACCCTTGAGCACATACGGCTCAGAAGCATGTGCAACACATTTGGCCTTATTCCTCAGCTCGAATGGCCTTAAATAAGCTCCATATAGTATACAACATTTCAACAATATTTGCCTCTCAAACAAAGATAAATACCTCATAGTCTAATCCATGTACATATAGAAGACCAGGATCCACTGCCGAAAACGATAACCCAGTGACCTGCACAGTAGCAACAGAAAAATTTCAGAATCGTGATAAATATTATCCACCTAAGTTCTTTCTGCCGATTGCAAACGTTGATAAATATGTCAATGCTACTACCAAATACCTAGTAAAGCAAGCAAGTACCTACCTCGTACTTTAAGCAACTAGTCCACCGCGACCTTGGAGTCCACCTGTCAGAATACAAGAACGTATTCAGAAGCAGCACCTTGCCTGATCATGAAACAAACCTTGTCACTCTGCTTTGAAAATACTTGGAACAAATAACTATTTTATAAAGCCACATGCTGAAGCCTGTCTGTGGAGCAGGGTGACTCACTTCAAGGGATCCATAACAAGGATTACACGCTCAGCACCACCTATGGCA
The DNA here is from genome assembly GCA_951230915.1 of Antitrichia curtipendula. Lineage (NCBI taxonomy): Eukaryota > Viridiplantae > Streptophyta > Bryopsida > Hypnales > Leucodontaceae > Antitrichia > Antitrichia curtipendula. The sequence goes on along the minus strand of OX579633.1, from coordinate 4,276,644 downwards.
ACCAGTCCCTCGGATGAGCAAGCAACGGCGTTCAAGCACTCCCCAGAGAATGCACCCAACATTCGTTGAACACATCCACCTCGCTCACCTTGTCTCAGGTCCCAAATACTCAACTGCAAAATTAAGAGAACAGTGAGTGGACGTAATACAGCAAGAGTAGCACCAAGCAATCCATCAATCTAAACGCTTACATTCGGTACATTGAGTATTAATTTTTTATCCAAAAGGTCCTCTGAAATCGTTCAATTTAACACAATGTGGAAAGTTTTGCGATAGACCTGGGGCCCTTCTGTAACAGCTAGCATTGAGCCATTATCAAATAATGGTCCGTTCAGGAACGTTAAAGAAGTAGGATGCTGCAATCTGACACCATCAACCTAGTCGTCAGAAATGTTAATCAAAACTGAATGTTTAGCAAGTGAGAGAGTTCTCCACCCTAACATTGTTTTAGTAGTGGCACGGCCTCTTTGACAAGAGTGCCAACTAAGAGTTATCTAAAGCGAAGTCATGCCAAATCAAGGAAATCAAGGAAAATTAAAGCTCTGAAATACTTTCACATGAGAAGACAATGGCTCATTGGCTTTAAGAGCTTTCACTTGGTCAAATATATCTCAAATTCGCAAAACAAGTTATCCGCGATTCCTACTCATACCAATTTAGAGGGTGATCAACAAGGGTTCTCTAGAATGTTATGCCACTCAGCAAGAAGAAAGACATTTTGGCAGGGATTCAAAATTAGTCTTGTGGACAGATATACTAAAATGTAAGCATGTCATGAACTGACCGTCAGAAGTAACAATAGCTTACCACACTTACGTGCGTAGGGTGCGAACATAAATGTCCTTATCATACAGATCCACCGATTTTGCCAAGCCACGTCCAACTGCTGCCTGCTTGAAAGATTAGAACATTCCATCTGCTTGAGACAGTCTAGAAGACTGACGGCGATCAATTTTTAGGTAAGCTCTGAGAAGTGTCTTATCAAGGGCGAACATACAATCGATAACTAATACTGTACCCTGCTGCACATCAATGTATTCCACTAGAAAAATTCCACTAGAAAAAAGTAGTCGTTAACTCCTAAGTGCACTCGGGGTGCGTGACGATAACTTGGCCTGTTCTAAAGTCAATCACAAGGTTACCTAGATGTTTTCAGTGCATGCACAACCCTGGAATGGAAAGGTTTAGGCATCATGTACCAGAGTTGGTTGGTGACGGCTAAAGACGATACCAGCCCACCAGCCCTCACCAACCCCTGCATCCTCTGGTCCTGCTGAATATGAAAATCCTGCAAAAGTGCACGCTAAATCAAAACAATTTCCGTGTTGTTTGACCCGAGCTCGTTTGTTGAACAATCAGTGGACTCTTGAATGGAAAGATCAACCACCATCCAGAGTTATCCAATGTTATTGAATCTGCAAAATAGAGCATACGGCAGGGAACCCAAGCCCATGGCTTTTAGCTGTTCTATGTGATTTTAGCTGTTCTATCCAATGTTATTGGATTTTGCTTTTTTGGTTGGGACTTGTCCCCATTTTCAAGAGGATTCCAACACACTAAAATATGTATTATTTGGATACAATATAAATTGTTGAAGTACGAAGGATTAGAATCTCAACCATGAGCCTGGGCTACCCTTGAACCCGAAATATTGCATCAACAATGTATCTCAAGGAAGAACCATTGATTGTGCTAGAACCTAAATAATCTCATTTCTTACAAGTCACCTGTTTAGATGACACTTGCACAGTAAATGGGTGACTTTTCAACTCACAGGATAGGGACTCCCACGCAAATGGTCCTAACCTTATATACAAGAAGCAAGAGGGAGAAAAAACAAAGAGAAGAAAAGGGGTTCGCTCAATCATCGTACCTTGAATATCAGAGTTCAAGGAGGTCACAACAAGGCGGCCATATGCATCAACTGAACCCAGGAGGAAACCTTCGTCACCTAATATAGTCAAAATATCAAATTTCATTTCCAAGTCTTAGTGAAAGAGTCAATTTTCGTAAACTTCAACACAACCAACCCATATCTTACATGCCCAGCAAGTTACAAGCATAGTAAGGTTTCAAAACACAAATGACACAAAATCTTAAACATCATTCTCCATTTCATGTCAGAAGAACACTCTTGACTGCAAACTTACGTGGAGAAGGAGTGAGCGCAATGCCTTGTATCTCAGCCCGATGTGGACATTGTTCAACTTGCCAGGCACCTGCTACCTGGAGAGGACACATAAAGTTGAAATACATCTCAGAGTCATAACAAAGTAAGAAGTCTCGTGCGATACCATGCATCCTCCACAGTTTATGAACTCGATGTATAAGGAAACAAATAAAATCGTGTCCACAAGGATACACTATAGGCGAAAAAGATGGACATCAAACACTAACTTCCTGTCATATCAGATTCCTTTCCAAAATCATTTGGTTAGCCCACAATCTACGTCATCGAAAAAGAACAGAACTTCCTTACCTCGGAATCCGCAGGAATCAGCAATCCCTCCTTGCCGGAATCAACGCCAGGCTCCTTCAAATGCATCTACACATAGGTTTCCAGAAAGCTCTCAGATACTAACACAGTATCCCGATTCAACGTCTCAGTTGTTCAATAATGAAAGCGTTCGACAGCATCATCGTTCTTTAAGTTCTCTTAACTCGAAATGTCATGGGAATAAACCCCTAAAGGACGGAGTCTATAACCACGTATTCAAATTTGCATGTGTGCTTAATTAAATAATTAATATTACCAGTAGAAGAAAACATATGTGCACTGCAAAACGTAAATTTTTTTTAAATTTGGAGGGACACTATAATTGTTAGGCCTTTTCGGCAAAATGTTTAATATCCATTACTATATATGCTAAGAAAATCTGAACATTCTACCAAACGTGCATATTATCATTAAAAACATCAAGAGGTCAATCGTGACAACGAATTATTTTATTATAGTGAATTCAATAATAGAGGGAACCTGTAACCTTGCTAGAATCCAACTCAACTTGCAATTGCATTGGGGCACTAAAAAATAATCCAAATATCTTGAACTTTTTCTACGCGCACACCATCTTCATAATTCTGAAGATTTTACAAAGGGTTCACTGTCCTAAACCACATCACAGTCTCTCAGTTAAAATAGAATGTCCTCCCAGAAACAAATCAGACTACCTATAATCCTCATGTAAGAATTCACGACCTAACTTAATCTTATCAGTTCCAGAAGAACCAGTTAAACAACTAAATGCATTGTAAACTTGAGATTAACAATGGGACTGCGTCGGCCTTTACCTTGATACAAAAGGCATCCACACCAGAAGCGATGAAAACATTACACCCCGTGCCATTCTCTACAAACTGGCCATCAAATTCACACACACCAGCAGGATTACACTCAATTGGAAAAATATCCACAATCACAATTCACAGCATACTCTATCCCGAAAACTTTTCAAAGGATATGGAGTAGAATTACACACAACTTATTACAACCAGAGAATTGAAAATTGTAGTCATACCCAAACCGAACAAAATTCACGAACACTCACATGAGTGGCCACGCGATGAGAATGCGTCGCGGCTGGCGATGCGTCAGGTAAAAGATTGAGCGGGACCGTCACTCTTTGCAGCGTCCGCACGTGCACCATGGTTCACCCTAAATGCAAAAAACAGCAGCAAACTACAATGCAACAATGGTAGAACGGACATCCAAGAGCCTGTGGATCGAAGGTATATCTGCAAGGGGGGTGACATGAGACTTAAACCCTAATTCAGGGTTTTAGCACCACTGTATTGGTCGTTGAACGAAAAAAAAGCTCATTCATGGGGTCCAGCATTTACACACTGACCTCTTTAATGTCACCAGCATAGCTGCCCATGATTGTACGGAGTTCTGGAACATTGTGACAATCAACCGTGCTGCATTTAAAATGTGGCTTGAATGACGTCTGCTGCTTTAGAAGAAGTTCATGTACATAACATTCATTAGCCTTCAGAGAGGCTGCCTTTTCCTCTCTGGAGTCCTCATCCACAGAATTCATCCTTTCAGCATTAATGCAAGCTTCGGTACCGAGATAGTGACAGTAAATTATGATATTCTCCATTTTCTTTTGTTAATTTTAGGACCAAACATACAAATCTAGTTTGCCAAAAACACTAAAAATCCTATGAGTACTACACTATTGTAATCTTACCATTTGCCATCAATAACTCGTTTTGAGATTTCTAATGAGAAGACACCCTTTATATACACATGGTTTGGTAGGAGGTGGACCAAATCATGTGGGATAAACAAGTTAGAATTTGTTGTTTGTGAAGCACTCATAATTAAGTCAAAAACAAATAATTTTGTTAAAAGTGAAATTTCAGACCTCATTTTAGGCATAGTAGAAGGATTCTTCTCAAAAAACTTTGAACTAAAAGAAGTTGGTAAGTGAAGATAAGTTTCACCTCCAAAAATCCGTTTGGCATTTTGAATATCCAATTAAAAGTTATGGACAAATTTGAGAGAGGGGTTGGAATGGACAATTTCTTTAACATTTTTTCAACCCCTCTCTCAAATTTGTCCATAACTTTTAATTGGATATTCAAAATGCCAAACGGATTTTTGGAGGTGAAATTTATCTTCACTTACCAACTTCTTTTAGTTCAAAGTTTTTTGAGAAGAATCATTCTACTATGCCTAAAATGAGGTCTGAAATTTCACTTTTAACAAAATTATTTATTTTTGACTTAACTATGAGTGCTTCACAAACGGCAACAAATTCTAACTTGTTTATCCCACATGAGCTGTTCTACCTCCTACCACTCCAAGTGTATATATATAGCTTTCTTTACCACTAGAAACTCAATATAGTATTAGTTTTATATAAATGCAAGCCAAAAGTTAGAAAAATAATGAATCATGTATTTGGCTTGCATTCATACAAAACCAATAATGTTTTAAGTTTTCAAAACATACAATTTATAGGTGTAGAATGCTGATTATTGTGTGTTTGATTTAATGGGTGTCTGGACATTGGTTTTGTTTTAATTTTTAATGTATGTTGTACAGTTGCAGCCAACTGACTTACCCTCTGACAAATTTTGACACGTGTCCCCATAGCTACTGATGGTGTGGAATATTCCACACCATTCTGTCAGGGGGAAGGCAGCCCTTCCCTCTGCTACTGAATGTTATGTAGGCAAAGCACAGTGTTCAGTTTTATTTTTATTTTATTTTTGGCACAAATGAAAGAAAATTCAGGAGTCAATGATTTGTGCGTCCCACTTGTGCAACTTGCAATTTTAATGTTCAATCAAATGGCAAGTCTCGTAGTATACAAAAGTAAAAAAGAATCTCGACACTAATGATGTCTATTTTGAAGACGAATACTAGCATTCACCAGAATTGTAAAAGAAAATCAAAAATGTATTTTTTTGCCATGCCAAAGAAAATATTTTGAGTATTTATTGTTCACTTTTCATACAACAAACATTAGAGTGGGCTTGATAGTTGGACCATTGGAGAACTACTTATGACTTTAATAATTGAAATTTTTAATCAATATAATTATGTGCCTTGGGAAACAAGTCTAATATCACTCTATATAATATATTTGCCTAAGGGATGTTTTCCCAACTTAGGGCTTATGGATGAATGTCGATCATAAAAAAAAATTGTGGATGTTGCATTACGACTTAAAGTGATGTATTGATAAAGTTCTAAAAAGTATATGACAACTTGTGATTATATTGAAGCCTATTTCTTTTCCATTCCTTATTCTTTACCAAACTTGTCACCAAACCCATCACCGGACTTCCTTCTTCACAAAAAAAAATACTATTAAAATGATTTAAAATCTAAAAGTACGTTCTTAAATATATTTAAATTCTTAATAATTTTAAATCATGCAATAGATCTTCTAAATGGTTTTTAATTCAAAATAATATAGACTTCATTCATTGTAGGATCATACTATTTAATTATAGACTTTTAATATACATGTGCCTTTCCAATAAATCTTATCAACCTCTAAACTTCCAAAGGTTCCACCATCTTGCATCCAACAATTGAATGCACTTTGGTAAAACTTAGTTGTCAATGGCTTTTGTAATGTCCATTTCCAATATTTGATTCACAATAAAGAAAATTAACCCTCCAAACTAAAAATATTAACATGATTTAAAAGTCTAGACAACAATTTGAAATTATATAATATTTTATGGCCGTAGACCTAGTCATTCGGAGGACAATATAATGAATTATAATTTGTCTATACAAAATATCTATAATTTTTTATTTACTAGTCAGTCATGTGGGCAATTGTAATGATCAATATTCAAGTCAAGTAAATCCAAGGGAAATTATTTTTTTAGGTTTTGCACCTATATGAATTAAGATTATATTTTGTGGTTCTATCACTAGTACCATGTATTCATCAATAGTATAATTGAATTCTATAGTATTTTAACATTTACACAATCAAGCGATGCATTATATGTTGTTTGCCATTTTCTATTCATCTTAACTATAAAATATTTAAGTAATTGTTGTTTAACCACTTAAAGACCTAGGACGTAGTCAAAATTTTCAAAATTGTAGAGATGCATTATAAAATGCAACTTAGAGTAATAATTTAACAACAACTTGAACAAAAGTTGTAAAATATGATCCATATATCTTATCCATATTGTTAGATCAATTGCTATATCAACAAATATTTTTCAATTAATTTTAATTTTTAATATTTTTAATTCCTTCTAAAATTGGTTATGGATTGAATCTTTTTTATTTTTATAATTTTTTTTTTCTTTGAGTTAAAAATAGTAGGTTCAAATTACACTCGTTTTTAAAAGTTTTTATTTTACTTTTACATTGAAGTCATTTATAATGGATAATTGATTGAATTAAAATAGTCAATTTTTGTAGTCCAACATATTTTTATACCTTGTACAATAGAATATTTTCAAAGGAAAGTTTAGAAAATTCATGCCATAGAAATGTCATAGAACTAGTACAAGAATCCACAAATATTTAGATGAATGAAAAATCAAATATTATGTGAGCTCGGGACATGGTTGTGTTCATTGTTTGAAATTTGAACATCTAATCCTTCAGGGATCAAGATCTTTCAAAAGATAATGTAGATTATTTTGCGAATAACATCAACCCCTATGAAAGAAAAAGACATGCCAATGGACATTCCACCTACTAAACATTATATCTACAATAAAAATATTTGTTAAGAGCATCTTTAGTTTTGATGTTGTGTTTTATTTTTGACTCCCTATGAATTAGTGCATGTAATATTCAATAGAATAAATCCCATTATTTAATACTAATTGGATCTTATAAACTGACTTAATTAATTAATTAAAAAATTGGAATTATTGACTACACAATATAGAGGTTAGAAGTTGGAAATGAGTTCATTCAAGCTCTAACGTTGTTTAGGATAAAAAGTCAAATATATCCTTTTATAGTTGCAAATCTAGTGTTTTCAACAAAATGCACAATGCGCACTATTCTTGGAATCCTTGCCTAAGAGTTTGGTGAAAGTATCACATATTTGCCTTGGTGATGAATATTGTTGAATGTACTAAGTAATGGGTTAATTAAATGTTGATGGTTTCTTAACCCCTAATGATCCAAGCAATATGTTTTTGGTCGTTGTCCTTCTTTTTTTGAGTTGCCCATTCTTAAATTTTGATTTTTGATTTTCAATAAAACTGATTTTCTGGAAATAGACTACAATATGAATCCAATGGTGGTAGTTTCATCAAATTACAAGTTAAACTCCGCATGGTAAATTAAAAAAAATTGAGTGGTGTAGCATAGTTCACGACCCATTTTGGAGAGTTAAGTGTTGGGCATGGATCAAAAAGTCAGCCAACTAACGCAATTATTGCCCACTTCAAAAAGATAGATCTAAAGAGCTAAAAGAAGAAGACAAGTGTGTCCATGCTATGTCTTTCTTACAGATATTTTTCTCATTGTAATGACAGCCATGCATTGCAAGTTCCACCCCAAATTGCAAAATGAAAAGAATGTTGTGAAATTTCAAATGAGCATTCTCAACTCTCTTTTGTCTTTCACTATTGAATTTTTAACAAACGGGTTAAGGTATGGATAATCAATTAACCCATAAACGCTGTCGAGGAAGTTTTATGGCCGATGAATGACAAAGAATCTTTCCTTGTAGGACATAAGTGCAACTACTCATCTTCCTAATTTTGCGTGAAAAGGGAAGATCATCTACAATAGTTTGTCTTCTAATGAGTGCTTTTGCATTATTTTAATCCAACAATTCACACGGTGACAAGAACAGATGATTTCCACGGTTATGAACCCGTCGTTTTAAGGGTTAATCAAATTGGGAATTCCTGTTGTGTGCCCATGAATTTGCAACAGAATGGTGACGTGACATCAGTTTGCGCCCTTGTGGCAGCTTCTGGAGTGATCCCTGACTTCTCCTAATTTTTACTCCAATCAAAGTGAAGATCACATGAGTGACGTGTCAGTGAAAAGTGTTCCACAGCTTCATTGGCAAAAGGAGCCCATAACTTAAAGCTTAAGATTGCGTAATGCCGTCCGTCCGTCCGTCCGTCCTTCAGTTCCAGGTGCCCAAGACCTTTGGAAAAAGTGCATTTCCAGGCATCAGACTGATCGACTCATGTCAAGCTTCCATTTGCCGTAGTTGCTGTGTCACCGATGCCTTCCTAATAACTTATCATAACTTAAACTTCCACAGTCAAAACGTACTGCCTGTTGGGATCCCAAAAACTTCAAAGAAGCCGTGTATCTCTTACCTGCCGTCATGCTGCTGCCACGGAGCGCAGTAGAAGGTAACTACACCTGGCTAAGTTCCAGTCCTTATCCAAAAGCCGTGTCTCAGAACCTATTTCTATTTCCCCTGAGGTAGCATGTTCTAAAAGCGACCATGCTCCAAAAGCGATCGTGACACAGCCTGAGGGGGGACATTTTGCTTTCTTCAATTACCACCAGTGTACATGATTTCAGGAGGTAGTCGCTGTTGGTGACCACTGCGTTTCAACTTCGAAAATTCATAACTAATTCCATGAAGGACCAAAAAAATAATGAAACGACTTGCACTAGATGCCAATTCCATTCTTCCTACGAAAATGTACTGAAAAATTGTTTCAAGGTAGTCAGCTTCCTCCAAAAGGCAATCAGCTCTTAAATGGTCGCTTGAAGAGTAGACTACCTTAAATTTGCTGGAAGGCAATGACTGTGCTATAGTGTTGAGCTATTTTTGCAACACCTAATTCCTTGCGTAGAAACAGGGAAATATAAATTGGAATGGAAAATGTTGAATTTTGCGTAAATTGTTTTTTTTTTGGAGGGGGGGAGTAGAGTAAAAGTTGCAACATGTGGGACACTTTAGTGTAAGGCAGAAAACAATTTTTCATCTTGCTTATGGCTGCAATTGCCGAGTGTTCTCACAAAATGTTGCATACTTTGTGATTTTTTGTGCAAGGCCAAACCAAAGTAAACTTAGAAATTTTCATGAATGTAAATATATAATCCAGTCATTTACATCATTCTCTTCTAAGAATGTAAGTCAGAAAAGAATCAAAGTAAAAGTCACAAATGAATACAAGTGAGAGTCACAAATGAACATGAAACATTTCATTGACAAGGGAATTGAATCTTCTAAGAATGCCCCATTTGTAGTTTCAATATTTTGTATACAACAAAACACACAAGACACATTAGAAGGATTAGTAGAAATAAAAAATGAACAATAGTGACTTACGCCAAGTCACCAATGATATCCCACGCTCATGTAGCTCTATTCGCATGTCAAAAACTCCCGCAACAGTGGCTAGGTTGTAGTAGTGTCACAAGCAATACGATGCTTTTGGGAAGCTTGAAGTCAAAGTTAACTTGAGTTGAAGAGCTAGCTTAACCTCGTGAGAACTAAGACAATCAAATGGTATTGATAATGTAAGGATACTACTCCTAGTCTCCTACTGCTCCTACTTTACACAACCCTTTGTTGGTCAACCTTAATAGCATTTTTCCATGATTCAATTGCATCCTTGTAAGGATAATTGTTAAGTGAAAAGTACTTAAGTTTTGGCCAAACATGCGTGCACAACAAGGAGTAAATGTTTCTCTAACCTATTTCTTTGCCATGATTTGAAATTTTTCAGAGTGGAAAAACACCTCTCATTACACAAAGTATGAGGCCTCAACAAGGCCACTAAGCCTGGACCCCCTGTGGTGATATTATGGGGAAAAAAAATTTGAAAACTGAAAATGTGATGTGGTCGCATTTCGACCACGTCATCTCTGACATCACCACGTCAGCGCCATGTCTTTTTTTTTTAAATTTAAAATTTAAAATTTCGAAAAAAAATATTTTTAATTTTTTCAATTTTTTTCAATTTTTTTCAATTTTTTTCAATTTTTCCGTAATTGCACCCCGCGGGTCCCGAAAATCAGCACTCGTAGCCTTGTTGAGGCCTCATATTTTTTGTAATGTCATCTTCAATTGAACCAAGAACCAAGCAACACCCTTTCTCAACAAGTTTAAAATACTCTTAAATTAACTTATTCAAATGTCATGACTAGAAGAGCTTCTGCCAGTGATTAATGTAGAAGGGTAGTTCACAAGTTGCATCTAAATTAGCTCCCATTGTAACTTTGAATAAGCTTGCTTGATTGTCCAAATTAGACACTAACAACATCTCTAGGATGGTATAGTGCTTCCATCTATCATAAAAAGGTTGTCCTTTGTTCAATGCCTTTACCATAGTATAGAATTTCTTGAGCACCCTCAAGTGGTGTGCAAAACTCTCCTTTGTCACATCTTGCCGCAAATATTGCAGATAGATTATCATCAATGCGTTAAAAAGGTCATGCACATTCAAGGTTATAGCTACTCAAAAGCAACCTCACAAATAATCAAATATTCATTCAAGCACATATTCAAACTTTCAACTAATCAAAATGCTCATTCAAGCACAAAATAAACTTCATAGCTACTGAAAAAGACGTGCAAATATAAGTGCAAGTCATCGCTAATGAAACACAACTCCTGGAAAGTCAATTTGGAAAAAATGGAATACAAAATAATCCACAACCTTTGTAGCTCCTGCCAAGCCACAATGGCAACAAAAAAAAATAGAACACAAAAAATCCCACAATTTATGAGCTCCTACCAAACGATTGTGACAACCCCCCAAAACTTGGAACAGAAAGAAACCCGCACTCTACAAGCTTATGCCAAGTCATTGTGACAATCCAAAAAAATTTGGAACACAAATGAACCACATTCTACAAGCTCTTGCCAAGACATCATCACAACCCCCAAAAAATTGGAATACAAAAGCGCTGACAGACTAGCAATTCTTGCACAACCACCATCACAAGACACCAAAAAAAATTGGAACACAAAGTGAAGCATAGTCAACCAACTCACGAAAAGCCTACAGGAAAAAAAGACTAATTTGAAACAAATAATGAATGAAGCAAAAAAGTATGCAACACAAAAGCCACAAATTTTCACTCCTACAAACAAAGAGCTACCCTCCTTCAAACAAACCATCCTATGCACCTGCAACATCACTAAAAATCAGAAGTGGTTTAAACTTAAACCTAGATGTAATCAAGAAACTAATTGGAGACAAATGCTAAGCAAACAATATGGTGAACCACAAACGGAAACCAAATCATATGGAAAAAAAATGAGAAGTGGATAACCTTACCTAAAAATTGGCACTCTACGTTGTCTTAGAGTTGATTAAATTCCACTTGCGTGATAAACATGTGGTTCTCCATTTTCTTGTTGTGGCATCCTGTGAATACATGGGTGTGCTCAAAAGCAAACAACAAGTGGGAAATATCATTGTTTCCAAGAAGTAGTCGCCATTGCAAATGGATCTCATCACATGACAATGAAACTAGTTCATTGGAGTGCTGGAAATTGGCCTTTTTGTATATTGTGGTGGCGTTGAGGAACATTCGAATAAATTTACTATGGCATAACTTCACCACTTGCATAAAATCACAAATGAATATATTACGAGTCTTCAACAACTTAATCAAGCAATGCACAACATTCACAAGAAGAATGAAACAAACCAATGAAAGGAACAATTCAACTTTAACAATCAGATGAAAGTTATTGGCAGCTCTCATGGCAACTCCAGCCTATGGTTTGTATGTAGGAGCAACAGTCATGGTGACCCCCATTTTAATCAGAAAAGTTTAGTACTCAAATATAATTCTCGCAGCTAAACTTCTTATAGAAATCCAACGAGCATCTACATTCCTTATTATTCTATTTTGTTTAGTTTCCATGAGGTCAGCTAGCCTCTGCAACTCAATATGACGCTTGTTGTTGCAATAAAAGTAGGCATAAATGGAATGGAAGAAGTCTTCAAGTTGAGAAACTATCGAGAATTTGGACATTATCTGAACAATGAGGTTGAGATGGTAACTCATACAACTAGCACCAATGAGGAGCAAAGCCCATTTCTCACAAATCGGGATTGTTACTCCCGTCCTCGATCCTTGAGACGTGTCGACTTTGTAAGTGCCAAAATACACCAATTTAGAAGCAATTTTTTATAAGACAAGTCTCTTGCCCTATTAGAGCATGCATGATTACATAGATCAAATGGTCTTCAATACCACACTCCAAAACACAAGACAGGTACAAAAGATCCGGCACTCTTTTCCAACTATCCATTGCATAAACATTGACGTCCATCCAAGAAGTGTTATTTATAGCCATGACTTCATCAGCATTGATTGAAATTATATTGGTAGTCTAAACAACACCCTTGAGGGTGGGAAGAACAGATCCATGCAAGTGTTCACTCATTTCCTAGCCTATAGTCTCCGACTAGTATTTTCTTGGGAGGTTTTTTACCTTCAATTGCTAGAACAACTGCTAACGCTCATAATTATGCATTTGACAACCACGAACCCAAATATGGAAAGGCTTGAAAATTGCACTCCGTTTTTCTTTATGTCGCCCTTCAAACCTCCAAGCAACTACTCAACTACGATGCCCGCATGCTTCCACTCGGTCCAGAACTTGTACAATCACAAATGCCTGCAATCACGCTTGATAAAAATGTGCCCTTCTTCATGTGAGATTTTGGGACACCATCCTCTTTGCAGGAGCTTTTCTCCTTGTATTTCTCTAAATTGTCCAATTTGAAAACCATGATTTTGCTCCTTCCCGTGATCGTTGTACAACTGCGGCAAACAATCCCAACAACATTGCCATTGGAATTGAATTCACCTTTAGCCCACGCAAACTTACAACCCACACTTTTTGTCAACACCCAATGATTGTATTAAAGGCGGTCTTAGTCTTCTTCTGCCCTATCACTGCCACCAATTCAGTTCTCTTTCCACCAAAGGACCCTTGTAGTTACTCGCATTTGAAGCAATCAAAGACACCACAATCACCTTGGAAGTTACGCAATCATGGGGCGCAGGACGCAAAACGGACTCCTCTAGGGGCGTCTCATAAACTTGGGGGACTTTGGGCATCACGCACTTCTCTAGACCGCTGGTGATGCGATTGGACCTCAATTTTGGGGGAGCAATTTCAATTGGAGTGCCATTTGATCACCACGAACGCCTAAAGTCAACATCGCTGCAAACAACCAAGTAGACATTAAAAAAATAGCGTAAACAAAACAAAAGTAAGATTTGATTGCAACAAGGAAGTGGCATAGCACATTTAGAAGATGTTTCTTTAGCATTCAAAGCCAACAATGAGGAAAACAATTTTAAAAATACAACATGATTACATGAATCCAAGGTACTGATCTTGAGAATGACACGAAACAATAAGGGTCATGATGACACCATGACACCCAAATCACTTAATGCTAAATAAGTATAACAAAGGAATGGGTTGATATGAAAGATTGAATCAAAACCTTAGGGGAGTTCACTTAGAGTGTCCATTAAAAACCACGTGTAAACAAAATTTTAGACCCCCTATATATTTTTTGAACTTTAAATATAAATAAATAAAATAAATATGAATAGATTTTCCTACTTTGAAAGTTTATGTTTTGAATTATTGATATTTTTATTTGTTAATAATAATTAGTTACAAATTTTTGAAGTAAAAAGATACACTATAGAACTGAAAAATAAACTGTCACCCCCCTATATGGTATAAGAAAAAATTGTCTAAAAAATGAACAAAAATTTCCTAAAAATAATTCTCTATTGAAATCTCATTTTAAGTTGAATATTGATTCAATGGTCATCCAAATGTGTTCTTTATAATTATTTGAGTTGAAAAACATGTCATTTTAGTTCATTTTCAACCTCTTCTAGAAATCCTTTCATATTTTATTTGAGTTGGAAATTTTGACAATAGAAACCTAAAGTCATTATTAAACAATGTTCAAAATTTTAGGTTGAAATTATAGTTTATTAGAAACCACTTGTTCACACGTGGTTTGTTGTAGTAGAATTAAGTGCACCCCCCGAGTCAAAAATGAGGAGATGCTAATTGGTCTAGGATTACGCTATGCCCTTCCAACCCTAATCTTCCTAACCTAGACTCTATGATGCAACCTCCATGCAAAAGTATTGATGGCCTAAGATACATCCTAGCTCCTAGATGAAAAAAATAAATAAATTGGATGCTACTTGCTCCTTGGATGATTAATCCCTAAAGTTCCATTGTCCCCTCGGGGGACAAAATGGATTTTAGGCAGACTCCTATGGTCTCAATATTTATTATGATTTTTTGAATTCTTTTTTGTGAAGATAGAAAAACATATTAGCTTTCCAAAAATATTTTTTAAATTTCAATTAGAGCCCAAGAGCAAAAGTTATGGCACAAAAAGTCCTTTTTTAGTTTGGTGGGCAGAAACCACCCCCCCTCCAAAAACCCTTCACTTAAAAAGAAAACTTAATTTGTTTTTTATAGATTATATTTTTATATACATAGGAAGCTTTGATTTATTCCATTTGGATTTGTTATGTGAAGATGTTGTTTCTTGGGCAATTGGAGCATCTTCTACAAAAAAATAACTTGTAGGATTCATTTATGACCTCAATTTTCACAATTGTTTAAAAACAAAAGTTTTACAAGGTTAGGATCCCTTGCTAGAACAATCTCACTGTTGAGATTAGTGTATTTCATTTCCATCTTACAACTATTAACATTTAAAATTTTCCTTCAATCTTGAACCTACTTCTACTTAACAATTTTTTAATGAGTGAAAACTAAGTGTGTGTTTTTTGAAAAAAATTCTAAGACTCTTGACTCAATTATTTATCATATAAAATTAGAAATTCAAAATCAGCAGAAAAAAATCATAAGTTATAAAGGTTCAAAGCCAAAAAAGTAGTTGAACAAGGTGCAAAAAACTTATTTCCTTCACTTTTTAAATGCAAATATCTTGCAATCTACATAGTCAGAGTTTGTAAAAATTCTTCCACACATTCATATACTTGTCTAGTACAAGATCCTACAGCTAGAAATGTAGAAAGAACATTCAGTTTTGGTTTTTTTCCTCTTAGCTATAAAAATGGCAGTTTCGAGTGTGTGTTTTATATGGAAAAGAGGCCTTTTGCGAGTTTAAAGATTAACCCGGAACCGTGACATTCTCTGTCCGCTTCCACAAGATTTTGCTCGAAATCTAATTTTCCAATGCAATTCTGCAAATGTAGATTTAGCACATGGTTTTATTTGGTAGAAAACTGCCCGTTAGCAAATTAGCCAGTTTGGGGATCACTTGCTGCTGGCTATCTTCCTCCTCCCAAACAGGCCGGCTTTGGAGCCTTGCAGATATTAGGTTCATCGCCCCTGCATCTTGTCCTGACGAAGATTCCATATCCTCCTTTCTCTTGCTCCAATCTACAGTAGACACCTGCTCCTAGACACCCCCTCCACACATGCTTTCAGAGAGGTACAGCTCCTCACATGCTTCTAGAAGGAAGTTAAGCTGCACCCTCCTCATCACATGCTTCTGGAAGTACTCCCTTAATAAATCCCACTGCCTACTGGACAGTGGGACACTGGACGAAGCATGCCATCAACGGCCATGATTCGTCGTTCCATTTTCTCACAAAATAAAATGTCAGAAATGTGGACACAGATCAACCATCAAAGCCATGGAGTAAAATTTAAAACCGTCTACCCGGTACCTACCCATCATCAATTTCTTCGCGGTGAGTGAGGCCATCTACCCATTGGCTGATTGGCCCCATGACCCCAATTGCTCTTGTGCCCGAGGGGATGTTTGACCCCATCACTTATGTGGGAATACCATCAATGCCTTGCAGCTACTAGGAACCACTTTCCAAGGCAAAGCAATTCGTCAACCCAGGGGTTGGGAAGTTTTGTGAGCTGCCCCTGGTAAAATTTGCCTCCTCTTTGTAGAAGGGGCAAGGGCTAGGGAGGATTGACCCCCCTTATTGCCCTGTTTTTTTAACCCTTGGAGAAAATACTAATTTTTTTTATAGTTGTCACATATGATAAAGTTTGCCAATTCTGGATTCATATTTTAAATCGGAGGGTCCTAGTTAGCTTGGAAAGATGAAGAAAGACAAAATTTATGCAACACAAAATAAGGGGGCAATTATTGTCGTTTATCCTTGGATGGGCTACGATAAGGGGGTCAATCCTCTCTTACCAAGGAGACAAGAGACGAGGTTTGTTTTTTTCCAAAGACATAGGTTGCATCCTCTCCTATCAAAATCTCCCGGTTCATTTTTTGAGTATCAAATCCTTGTTGGCCATTTTCTATCAACTTCATATTTGCAAATGCTTGCAATCATATTTTTTTCAAAGACATGCCAATTTTGAAACTAAACTCAAAATTTCAATATATCAAGCAAACACGGACAACAAAAACAAGGGTTGGCCGTGGCGGTTGATTCTAAAGTGATACATGCCTTGTTCAAGAACATACTTGCCTCTAGTACCTTGGGTATTAGCCTTGGATTCAAAATAGCAAGCAGCTAAAATTTGGCAATTTTATGAAAGCGGTGACTACATGTCCACCTTTTATTTTTGCACATTGGTTGGTTACCGATCCTACAAAAAAATTGGTCTGGGTTTGGATCTTCTATTTTCACACTCTAATCAATCATTTTTCAAAAGGTACCGCCTAACAATGAACTAATCAACATTTCTCCCTGAACATTGCATCAACCCATATTTGGAGCTACTTCAATTATGAATGATACTTTGTGAAATATTCTCCAATTTGATTGGATGGACTTGTAAGTAATTCTAGATTCTTGTTTAATATAAGAATTGAATGATACTGTCTTATTTGGATGAATATACAAAAATTGAAGGAATAAAAATATTTCATTTATGATCTATATAGATGTAAATAGCTTCAACTAGAAATGGAAGAGTGATATTTGAGCACCGCACCAATGCCCAAGACAAAAGACATTGGAGCTCTAATTGGTTGTAGAATCTATAAGTAACAAGCTTAGTGATTCCCAAATTAGATGGAGATACAATGGTCAATGCGGTTGACTAAAAAATTACTAAAATAAAATTTGAAGTGAAAACTTTGAGAGTCATATTCATATGCATTAGATAAAAGAATTCTTCCAATACTAGGGTTCCTACAACGTGATATAGAACCTCATGTCAAAAACATCAACACCCAAATTCCATCACTTGTCTTTAGTGCCGTGAGTGGTACATTCCTTGGTGCTCAAAAATTAGTTTTCCACTAGTAATATCACTTTAGTCAAGCTTGAAAATGTCACTACTTAAAAAAATTGAAGATGAAATTTGTGCATTAGTTCTATAAAGAATCAAGATGAAAGAAGAAAAATTATAATCAATTATTTATGGTTGGTTTAAACGAAGAATGTGTACAATAATGAATTCAAAACCCCCAAATGGATAACCTATATCTACATATCTTTACGTCTCTACTATCTATGGTTTAAATGGTAATAAATAGAACATGAAATAATAAAAGATAAAAGAATAAAGTGAGGTATTTGAATGTATTTAATTGTGGAAATATGTGTATGTGCATAGGTGATAATATATGTTAGAAAGAGCGTAGAGATAATACAGAAGGATAAAGTTGGATTAAGAGGGGTTTTATATATTAGGATCAACGTTTTTATTTTGGACCAATGTCACCCATGTTGGCCTCACTGTACAGGGCAATTTTGGAAAGGACATAGCCGAAGAATTAAAAATCTAGTAGTTTGAGTTAAATTTTGTCGAAAATAAAAACGTTGGTTAGGATGGTTAATGAATAATTGAAAGTGGTTGATAATCAAGGTGGACAATAAATAGCCCCTTTACAGTGCAAATGCAAATAGGACATTCTTTTTAAAAATTCACATCTAGGCGGTGCATGCATTCTATAAGATTACAATAAATTTTTCACAAATATTTTTACTTTTGAAGAGATGTCATAGATTCAATCTGAAAATCCTTTAGTAAGTAAGGTAAGTACACATGGTTGCAAAATCCACTTATTAATTGCATCACTATGCACATTTATTTTCAAAACCAAAAATGTGGACAATTACTTGTCTTTTATGAGATTTACATCACATAAATAAGAGAATAATGACAATTCTAAATTTAGGTTTTGAAATGAAGATGGAATATGCATTGCACGTGATCTAATAAGATAGAGCTTGCAACTAGGTATACCTATCTTATCTAAATTTGTTCTATATATGAATGAATTTTAGAGATGAAATCACTTTTCTTCTATAAGTTATAAAAGTTTTTTGGTAGGTGGAAATCTTGAATTACGATGAGTATTTTAAGAAAAATAAATGAAATCTATATCAAATACAAAATATACTTTTAAAAGTCAATTTTTTTTATAATAGTGAATATATTGTGATATAGATCTATATAATGCCTCGGGGGGTGCACTTGTGCTACTACAACAAACCACGTGCGAACAAGTGGTTTTTAGTAAACTATAATTTCAACCTAAAACTTTGAGCATTGTTTAATAACGACTATAGGTTTCTACTGCCAAAATTTTCAACTCAAATAAAATATGAAATGATTTCAAGAAGAGGTTGAA
This sequence comes from Antitrichia curtipendula, assembly GCA_951230915.1. Lineage (NCBI taxonomy): Eukaryota > Viridiplantae > Streptophyta > Bryopsida > Hypnales > Leucodontaceae > Antitrichia > Antitrichia curtipendula. The sequence continues at coordinate 4,257,612 of OX579633.1, read as the reverse complement.
AATGAACTTTAATGTCATGTTTTTCAACTCAAATAATTGTAGAAAAACACATTTAGATGACATTGAATAGATGACCATTTCAACTCAAAATGAATTTTTAATAGATAATTATTTAAAGGAATTTTTTGTTCATTTTTTGTTCATTTTTTTCTTATATAATATAGGGGTGTGAAAGTTATTTTTCAGTTCCATAATGCATCTTTTTACTTCAAAAATTTGTAACTAATTACTATTAACAAATAAAAATATCAATAATTCAAAACATAAACTTTCAAAGTAGGATTATATTTGTATATAATATTTATATATATATATATATATATATATATATATATATATATATATTTCTTAAAATATTAAAATTCAAAAAGTAAACAGGAGGTCCAAAGTTTTGTTCGCACGTGGTTTCTAATGGACACTCTAAGTGAACTCCCCGAGTATAATGCATTTATTCATTGACTTTATTCATTTAACATTTTTTTTTAAACCAAGTATCCTATGTACAAGGTGATGGAGGTAGGGTAAATGAATCATTTATTGTACAACTCCTAAAAATGGACAACCGTCTCAATTATTGAACAATAACCACACAATTCAACAACCAATTCAATTGTAATGAGAAAAGTTTTGTATCACCGCATAATGACTACACACAATGCGGTGAAGGGTTGTAAGGAATTTTTAACTAGATTTCAACTTCATTGCATTTAAATTGCAATAAATTTGTAGGATGAGATCTTTTTTGCATTGTATTATTTGAAGTTTAATCATAACATGACATTTAATAATCACGCCAAATTTCAAATCATGAAAGTCTATAACTATGTAGAGAAGGATTTGAATTTTGTCTATGCTGTGATAGACAAATTCACTCTAGGTACTTAGGGGCAATGTTGGGCGAGAACCACTTGTGAATTCATTGTTAGCTGGAAAACAATTGTTTGGAGTGTGAAAATGGAGGATCCAAAACTGGACCAAAAATTGGTAAGATTGGCAACCAATTTATTTAGAAAAATAAAAGATGGATGTATAGCCACCACTTTTATGAAATTGTCATATTCTAGCCACTTGCCATTTTGAATCCAAATCTAATATCTAAAGCACTAGAAGTGGGTATGTTCTTGGAGAAGGCATGTATCACTATAGGATTGACAATCTTTACTCTGTCATCCGTATCTACCTAATATAATGGAATTTGGAGTTTAGTTTCATACGCGACATGTCTTTGAAAGATGAAGATTGTAGCCATTGCAAACTTGAAGTTGAAGAAAAATTGTTGGTGAGAACTTGATATTCTTTGAATTACTTTATTACTTTGAAATGACAAAGACTTATAGTTGCATACAATCTAGTATAGTTAACTCTTTTGCAAAACAAGAATATAAATTTTATCTTAGCAACTATAGATTCAAGCAAGAGTTTAGGCTTTTGCACCTCAATGGATGCTAAAATGTGTTTGTTACCTAGTTTTTTTATTGATCATTGTTTGTCCCATATCAAACACTTGAATAATGACTTCAATCCAATTGGGTGCAAATGCCCAAATTAATCTCAAAACCAAAACACACGTGCTACATATAATAAACATATTTTAATAGAATCCAAATAAAATTATGAGTATGTTTTTTTTTATTAAAGTATTAATTTTTTTTATTGGATCTTGTTGGCAATTAAAAAAGAATTTTGACAAATCTTAGCATGCATCTATGGAGACTTTGATTAGTTAGAAAAATTTGTAAAGATGTCCTAAAATACAATATACCAACTTTATGTACTACTCACTAAAACTTATGAAGTCAGTTATTTTTTTATATCATCAATTGAGAATTCTCTATTTTTTTGCATCTTATATTTACGAAGAGGGTCTCTTTGAAGAAATTTTTATTGCTTATTGTTTTAAGAATGTTGTTTATTTTATTTTTAACAATTGTCACTCAAGTTAGATGTTTAACTATTGAACTAGTTGAACTTTAATTCTAAATTAAAACTACCTTCTCTATTTTATTTGATTAGTCAAATCAGTTTGCACAACTAAAGAAACTATCACGTGCCTCCCAACTAATGTCCCATCTATATTGATTATTGTAATCCTATCGAGTACAAAATAAGGTCAAACTATCACACTGTAATGTTTTAGATAATTTTAATTCTGACCAATCAATAAGGTTATAGAACTTACATTTTAAAACACATTTGTATTTTGTCCCTAAACCTTAGGCTTTTAGGGGTTAAAATGATAAATAGTCATTCTAAAAGTCTTTGGAATGTGATTGTAGCTTTTAGTGGATTTTAAAAGTATTTTTTACAATTGTCCCTTTGTTTTGCATAATCAATTAATTTTTCAAGTATTTATTCCGATTATTGTTTTTGTTTATAATATAATCATTCCTTAATGGCCCAAGTAGTCGTTAAACAACCAATTGAAAATTTGGGTGGATTCCTACTATGTCAATTTTCAATGGATCTTTTTGAAATTTTGACTCAAAGTGTGGATGTGTACTCTCTAAGCGGAAATATAATTATTTTTTGATTAGGGGCTCCAAAAAAAAAATGCTAGAAATGTATTTTATTCCTTTAGAAGTTACGGAGTTTCTTGAATTTGTAATTGTTCTTTTTCTTGTAATATCCTAAATCAACTTGAAATCCAACCACTTGTTATTTTCATTTTCATTAGTTTGAATTACATTAATAACCAATCCTCCTTATCATCACGTGGGTGTAAAAAAATTGGTCATTATTTAATTAATCACTACTTTAAAAGGACAATGTTTAATTCTGTTTTCTTGTTGGTAGACCACCATGCACCTTGAAGTGTAGATGGGTCAAAACAACAATTTAGTTTTGGGACATCCATCCACCACATATGCATATCTTTAGCCACACCACTATCTAAATTTAGTAGTCTTCATCCAAAATTCAATGAATTTTATATTTCTTGGAGATTTTTTTGGCTATTTCAACCAGAAAAATTCCCCAATTTCTCTAGTGTAATGGAATGGTAGCCACTACTAAAATCATGTAAATTAAAATTAAGCATTAAACATTGATTTTGGCAAGGATTGCCCAATAACTTAGACGCTGCCCAAGACGGAAAGTTTGGTGGAAACCACGAGTGCAGAATCAATTTTCAAAGCGTGCGAACACGACCGAATCCCGAGTTCCCCAGAAATCGCACCAAAAGAACAGACACAACGAATATATCCCGCGCATATTCACAGCCCCAAAATCCGAACGAAATCCGAACGACCAAAAGCAGCCCCAAACAAACTGTAATAACTAGTCGAACCACGCGGTGACAGGGGTTAACCGTGGATGTGGACGGTCAGCGATGGGCGGGGTACACGCCATTAGGGATCACCGTGGACGTCGACAGGCACTAACCAAACCGCGGTCACCGATTTCGTTGGAACGTGCCAGGCAATTTCGCTCCGGCGGGGGAAGCGAAGCAAGAGCGACTCGGACGGAGCCTGCCAGCGGGGGCGGGCGGCAGCTACTCCGTCACTTTCCGCGCATGCCCGACGTTTCCTCAATCGCTCGCCTCGTCAGTCGTCACCGCGTCTTCGAGAGCTCTGCATCCCCCCCTCTCATGCCCCAAACCGTTCATTCTTCTAGCAGATCTCGCCCCCTTTCGCATTGATTGGATGGTCGGGGCATCAACTCTAGGGTAGATCTGGATCCCTCCGCATTCGTTTGGTTGATTTCGAGAGCGGGAGACGATCTCTTGTCCAAGATTTCGCTACTTTCGTTTGGAGAGTTTTTTTACTTTGGTTAGGGTATTGTGTTTTGGGGGAAAAACAGAGTATAGGGTAGGCGAGAGATCGTTTGGAGAGTATAGTGTGGGTGAGATATGGTGTGACGGGTGTTGGGAGGTGGGGTGGGGTGGGGTGGGACCCGATGGATGGAGAGGGGAGATAGTTCGATCCAAGGTCGTGAGAGTGGAACCAGCGACGCATGAAACAGGGGATGCATGCCACCTGCAGTCGGTTGAATGCATTCGTT
>OX579633.1:4208199-4253413 GCA_951230915.1 Antitrichia curtipendula | reverse complement strand
GGCGCGACGACGCAAGGGGGAGCGCTCACGAGCAATGTTGCGGGGATTTTGTATAAGTGGGTGAATTACGGGAAGGGCTGGCGGCCGAGGTGGTTTGCGCTTAAGGAAGGCGTGTTTTCTTACTACAAGGTCCACGGGCACGATAAGGTCACCGTGAATGACAACCGGTTCAGAAACTTCCGAATTATTGGGGAGGAGGCGCAGAAATTCATGAAGAAGCAGAAGCCCACTCATATGCATGCGCATACTCACACGCACACGCATACGCACACGCATACGCATGTGCAGAACCGGGATAGCACTGATCAGAGCCAATTCAAAGCGTCCGGAGAGATTCATCTTAAGGTGAGTTGGCAGAGGTGGTATCTAGGTTCAATTTGTGTTCGGATCTGTACAATGAAATTCGATCCTGAAATTCACTTGGACATTTTAACGATAATTAAAGAGGAACTATTCAGTCCTTTCTCAAGATTTTTGCTATATGAAGTAGTGAGTGGTCCGAGTGTGGAAAGCTGTGAAATCTGAGCAACTCCCTGTCCAAGAAGCGACATACTCAAAGATTTATTGATGACAAGATTGAACTGCCCAACTTCTCTGCACTTATTATTCGTCGACTGTCTTGTTGTCGAATTGGTAAACTTCGTTGAGACCTGGTTATTTGATAGGGTTCACTTCACCTCTAGTGCCGTGCTGATCTCGTTCATTTGATCATTCGGATCGTTCTGTATTTTGAAGTAGTTGCCATCTTCGAACAATCTTCTGTGTTCCTTTCATTGTCGTCAGAGCTTGTGTCAACGTTAGGGTTTCGTTTTTTTCTTAGCCTGAAGCAGTCGAAGTTTCGTTTTCCTTGTGTGCAAGAGTAACGACGACGAATTCGTTATATCATTCTTATTTCGGTTAATGTGCTGCCACATTGTCGAATAATTTCTTTAATCTTATTCGTTTTCCTATCTCTACGACGGGGCGGATTTTTAAAGTTCCTTGTGTCATACCCTGAGCTGATATGCAGCTTTCTGATATTGCTAGTCAAGCAATGATTACAACTCTTTAAAGTGTCAGTCTCAATTGAAATATTCTAGCTTGAAATTCCGCTCGGCTCATTCACATTTGGCTATGGTCCAAGGGCAGGGTGTTTTATTCTTCGAAACTCTTCTTTGTCATTCTGCAGTCTCGGAAATTGAGCTAGTTAACGTGACCAGGGTTTGTTTTTCCATTCTTGACCAGGTGTCTTCCCTTCGCAATAGCCGGTCAGACGATAAGAAGTTTTACATCTACACAGGGACCAAGACGCTGCATCTACTAGCAGAGACAAGTGCCGACAGGCAGGACTGGTTATCGGTCTTAACTGCGGCTAAGGAGTTATTTCCTCGGAACTCTGTGCTCATTGGTCTGGTGGCTCCTTCAGAAGAAATTACCATCTCTACCGATAATTTGAGGGAAAAGCTTTTGGAATTTGGATTGAGTGAGGAGAAGGTGAAGGAGTGCGAGGATATTATGTTGGCGGAATTTTCGGATGTGAAAGATCAATTGAAGGTTATGCAGCAGCGTCGCCTGACATTGCTCGAAAGACTGCGGCTGCTCGAGGTATACTACTGCGACTTTCTCTCCTTGTGAAGATTTGTATTGCGTTTCCACAAGTCTGTCTCCGTGCAGTTTGATTTTTCCGTCCATTTTAGAGATCATGATGCGGTGGATTCTCCAAACTGAAGGTTGGCATGGGAAGTTTGGCATAGCGTGGTTGGTTTGGGATTTGCGTGGGAGGTAAAACCTAGCATGTTGATAGTTAAATGTTCTCCTTGCAGGCAGAGAAAGTGGAATTGGAAACAACTGTTGTCGACGAAATGCAAAGTCAAGCAGGCGGAGGTGGGCTTCATGGGCTCAAGAAGTATTACGGTATTTTTTGAATTTCTGATATATTCTCTCTATATCCTTCGATTGCTGTCTTTTGCCTACTTAATGAAAACGGTGTCATTAATGTTCCTCGTGACAGCTGTCCTGCAGCGTCTGCACCGAGTTATATTACCGTTATTGAACACAGCATTCGACTAGTTAGAAGCGTTATTGTTTTTTCAATTCAATTTTTAAAATTTCAAGGGGTTTCAGGGTTTAGTTCTTCCATATCTAGCATTTCTTTGGCGACTATTTGTAATTAGTCGCTAAAGATACTTTGCACGTAAACTCCTCAACAGCTTTTAAACGGATTTATCTGCCTTTGACTTGTTGTAAACGCACTTTTTTCATTTTTCTGACAGGTGGAAGTGACACTGAGTCGGACGAGGATGATGGCAGTCACAAGGGTGGTGTTGAAGTTGATTCTGACGATGAAGATGATGTCTTCTTTGAAGCTAAAGAAACGCTTAGGTCTGTGAATTCTCGAAAAAAACACCATCCAGAGTCTCCCAGAGAGCGTGAAGTTAACATGGACATTGTGGGGTTTGATTATCCGAAAGTGTCTCGACGGAAATCCTTACCAGATCCAAAAGAGAAAGAAAAGAGTGTGAGCTTGTGGTCCATGATCAAGGATAACATTGGTAAAGATCTTACAAAGGTCTGTTTACCGGTTTACTTCAACGAGCCCATCTCATCTTTGCAGCGATGTTTTGAGGATGTGGAGTATTCTTACCTCTTGGACAGGGCGGCAGAATATGGAAAGAGGGTAAGGCTTCTTCTATCATTTCAATATCTTTATGCCAGGTGAAGTGACTGACTAGGTCCCTCCGATGAAATAAGAGCTCTCCTTCTGGTTGATGTACTTTGTCTATCCCGCTTTGTTAAACTAACGGGAAAGTCTATCTGTATGTAGGGGAATAGCCTCATGAGGCTTCTGTGTGTTGGAGCTTTTGCTGTGTCGGGATACTCTTCAACAGAGGGTCGTACTTGTAAACCTTTCAATCCTCTGCTTGGAGAGACTTATGAAGCTGACTACCCGGACAAGGGTCTGAAGTTCTTCTCCGAAAAGGTGTGTCATCATCGTCATTGCATACTATCAGAACTTATCTGATGAACGTACCCAGTACGCTGGTTCTGAATTGGAGAGCTGCGTTTGCGAGAGCTGGAGATATTAGTATTGAATCAACAGCTTGAGAATTTTAGGTTAGAGTGAACTCTCACAATCTGGCATCTTGTATCTCCATTCTTTATCTCGCAGGTGAGTCACCATCCAATGATTGTGGCATGCCACTGCGAAGGTAGGGGCTGGAAGTTTTGGGGTGATAGCAACTTGAAAAGCAAATTCTGGGGTCGTTCCATCCAAGTGGATCCTGTCGGCATTCTTACGCTGAAGTTCGACGATGGTGAAGTTTTCCAATGGACGAAGGTACACGCTTGTTCGTAGACGTTGACACATGTCTAAGCTTTCCTTGTTGGTGTTCAATACCGAAAGATCAATGTTTGATGAAGCTCATTCACTAAGTTTGTACTGGTTAGTGACTAGAATTTCTGCGCCCTAATTATGTGTTTTTGCAGGCATGTAAATCTGTGTTTGAAGAGCTTTCTAGGATTCTGCATTCATAGTTCTTACTGGTTTCAGACTCTGTTCACGATCATTTGCAGGTTACAACATCCATATACAACTTGATATTAGGGAAGCTCTATGTGGACCATTACGGTACCATGCGCATACAAGGCAACCGAGAACTTTCTATAAAACTGAAGTTCAAGGAGCAGTCGATAATTGATCGAAACCCACATCAGGTCCTTCTATAACTCATCTCACTGCACCTATCAACATGTTATTTTTCAAAGCTGTTATGTAGAATCTTTCTTGGTTACTGCTTGCAGACTGAAAGGGGTGAACGAATTCGTAACCCTCAGAAGCGGTACTGTTAAATCTTGGGGTCGCTGTTTTCCTTATTTTGCTTTATTTTCCTAAACTGCTGTTCCTACCGTCCGGAGGCGTTATAAGGCTTATTCCTTTTCTGTGGTGGTGTTTAAGCTGGTTGAATGGTAACATGCTTGTGTAATTTAGGACTGGCAGAGGATTGATTTGGGTGATAATATTTGGAGGCTCAAGGCAGTTGTTGAGTTGTAATGAATATATTGATAGGAAATGTAGTGTGGTTGCTATTGTTCACCGTGTCCAATTCAGTGAAAGTGCTCCATTCTGCTTTTCTCTTCGGTCCACAGTTGAATTCACATTTTCTGTATTTGGTTCGTCTGAAAAAGAGCTGTCATATTAATCTGCTCTGGTGAATTTGTTGTTGACAGGTGCAAGGGTTTGTGCATGACAAGAGTGGAGCTAAGATTGCAACTCTGTTTGGCAAGTGGGACGAGTCTATGTACTACGTTATGGGAGATATTTCAGAGAAGTCGAAGAACTACGATCCTATGTCCGAGGCTGTTTTGTTGTGGCGTGTTGCTGACCCACCGGAGAAGTTGACTCGTTACGGTCTGACAGCCTTTTCCATGACTTTGAATGAGATCACACCTGGGCTGAGGGTAAGCAGTTGGATTTTCAGTGCTCATTAAGCTGTGCTAGTATTGTTCGGCATTTTTGCTAGGTGGAGTTTTGGTTAATATATTTAGTTCATTTTGATTTAGAAATGTTCGTTCGTTCGTTCGTTCGTTCACCTATTAGTATATGCTGTTTCTTTTGAAGGAAAAGCTGCCACCTACAGATTCAAGGTTGAGACCTGATCAAAGGCACCTGGAGAGTGGGGAATACGATGCCGCCAATTCAGAGAAACTACGACTTGAACAAAAGCAGCGGCGAGTGAGTTTTGCTGTCTTTTTTTCTCTGCTACTGTCAGAGTATTCTGGGGTGTTGAATTGGGACCTGTGTACATAGTATATATAAACATTGATGGTTAGTGCCCATGTATGCTCTTGTAGAAATGCTCCATGATATTTGCAAGGAAGCATTTTGGCAATTGATTTGTGTGTGGTCGTTCCAGGCTCGGACTCTTCAAGAGAAGGGCTGGCAAGCACGTTGGTTCCGCAAAGGGAAGGGGAAGGATACTTATGAATACATCGGAGGTTACTGGGAAGCACGGGAGAAAGGGAGATATGATGGCTGTCTAGATATTTTTGGTCCAGATCCCCAAGACGAGAATGGCCTGTTAGACTGAAGATAAAGGGATAGAGGGTGGGGTGATGAGACGTGTTTGACTCATTGGCAGTATACAACTTTGTAACATTACCGCTGCAACCTCCTTCACTTTCGCATCTCTCACGGGGAATTGAGTGTAAAGTTGAGGGTGCGTGGCTGGCTAGGCGGGGTTTAGTCTTAACATGGGTTATGTATATGTAAGTGTTTTTTTTTCGGGTCAGGATCAGGATAAATTGTGAATTATCTCACAGAATTTCGGTACGAGCCTCAGAATAGACGTTCTTGGTTTTATTCACAATTGAGATATCGTTCAGTCTCACCCTTACTGCGTCAACTCATTGTTTAGATTTTACAACCCAGTTATCAACGAACCCCTCATTTTTTCTCTATTGATTTTTAGTACGTTGGATTCCAAGATCTGCATGATAAGTCTTGTTATTATCATGGTATTTTTGCGAACCCGTATTAGCCACGAATAGTTTGTTCAGAGTTTGGTTCTTATGCCTTGGGTCCTATGTTTGGCCTGTTGCGGGTGTCTGTAATTCCGTATTCGATGATCAGTTTTGAATGAGTTAAATGTGCTTAATTCAGTTTGCTGTTGTAGTTAATGTCTTTCTTCTGGTTTTTGGAGTGCAGGTTAATGCGATGTCATTTTGTATCAGGTTAGAGAATTGTTTTTAGTGCCTGTCTATGCCGTGGAAGTGTCGAAGTCTATCACCTGATGTGGTTAATAACTGTTCTTTTAAGTGACAGAGAAATGGCCTGGTTGAACTTCGCAGCGCAATCGGAGGTATGCACGTGCGTTCCGTGAAAGGTGCATCATTTACCTGCAATTGATGTTGTGATTCCTCACCACATTGATGTCGACTCGAAGTGACGTATTTTAGATCAGGTGACGCACATCTCCATTGAAGGCAACATGGAATACAAAACTCGTAAGTCAGTTTATCGCTGAGTAATCAGGTATTCTGTATTCGACAGAATCATGTCAATCTGTTCTCAATCTTGTGCTGTTCTTCAACGAATATCTTTGTGAGACTTCTCCATGCCAGGTATGTCCGTCTTTGTTTACGGTATACCCCTAGAGATGCATGTCTGAGAGATCTCATGATAAGATAATTACAACGTCATTGAGTGATTCAAGGCTGCCTGCTCTTACTGTGATTTTAAGTGAGGGCATAAGGACTCGGCATTGGATTTCGTGCCATTTGGGTTTGAGGTTTGTTGGTTCCACCTGGACCCCGATTAGTGCCATAGAAGCTATCATTTGCTTGAGTATTGAGTCCTCGAGTGTCATCACTTCCTAGCGCATAGGGGCTTGGCATAGGCCGATTCATGGAACTGTTGGAGCCAGGCGCAGCACCACCTCCACCTCCACTTCCGGCTTGCCATCTTGACTCTATAATACTTCTGCTGATGACCAAGCATATATAGTAAAGCTCTCCAGCTAAACCTGAGAAAAAGGTGAATGCGGCTGCGGCACCGAATATTCCTCGGTGCATATTTTCACATGTCATGTACTTGTCAATTTTCTCGTTTCCAGTTACCAGTTGTCGTTGTCGGAATCTGAGAGCATTCTTATTGGCTCCTGCTAGAAAGCATATCTCAGCTATTACAAAGCATAACCTGCATTGGAATTATAATTTCAACATGAGTCAGGCTCATCTGGAAGAGCTAATTAGGTAGAGAATACTATTGATGTCATTTTAAGCATTTTAACATATGAAGGAGTGCGATTTTGTGCCATGTATAGGGTTGTGGAAAGATCTTTCGGTACAAGAGTCAAAACTATTTTTATCTCTTTACGATTTTCTGATGAAATTTCGATGTGGGTGGTTGTTAACCACTATGTGTGACAGTAGACATCGCCATTTCCATTCAAAGATCAGTGGGCATGTCTACGCCACTTGCTAATATGTCAGTGTTCAAATGCATGAGTTGATGTTGATAACAGGAGTCGGGGGCCAGGTTCCTAACGATTACAGTATCCTCTTGTTTAGGCCTGGGGGAAGGGCAGTAGTCGGTGTACCAGAGAATAATGAAGGAAGCGATGGCGCATGATTTTGTACTGCCGGGCTTGTGCTCGCCGTCGAAACAAAAGCACTTGGTGAGGGCCATGGCAATCACTTGTGCTATGGCCAGGAACGCGAAGGCAGCCACCGCGTATGACGATGAAATGTCAGAGTCATATTTGCAGTAATAGTAACCATTATAGGTCGAGTTGGTGAGTGTCTTGTTGGGGTAATCGAACACCCAGCTTACATTTCCACCCGACGAATTCAAGCTCACATATGTGACGGTTGCCTGCAGAATAATACAATCAGTTTTAGGTTATCCTCTTTGGTGACATTGGGGTTGGTTCCAATCACAGGTACGTACGTTTCAGTGAATCCTTACCGACCTCTATTGTTCGCTACTTTTGAAATTTTTGGGGAAAACATCATGGTGCCTCTGTATGCGTGTGATTGCTATGATTGCTTTGGGATTCACATATGGTGTGGCTCTAAAGCATATTCCTACCACCCGTTTTACCCTCTCCTGATCAAACGTCGTTGGAATCCATATAGGACTGCGTAATGAGGTTTTGAACGTGGGGATGCGGAAATTAGCGAACCTGGGCTCGATGCTCCTCGGCCGCAATGGCAAGTCCGAATGCAATTACATAACACGTCAACAGCATCACCACAACAGCCCAATTCACCTTGTTGGCCGCCATCTGGGGAGAAAGGAGGACACGCAGATTTCCTTGGCAGGTGCCGTTCACGCCACCTTGTCAGGAAGCCATTGTCATTTCATTGGGCGACTTTGTGGAGAGATGTCTAGTTCTGGTGAGAAAGTGATTCCCTTTTCTTATGCAATGAGAATTTCGCTGCTCATGGTGGGTACCGATATTCATGCTCTGGAACTGATCATCTTGCCACCTCAGATTGACATCATCATGCCGGTAAAGTCACCTTGCCTTCATAAATCTGGTGCCGACTCTGGAGGCTATTCTCACAACACTATGTTGATAGTAAATCTGACATGGTGATATGTTTTTCTTCAATTTCCTGCATGGAGAAACAAGCTCCAACAAGCCATTCGGCACGAGACGGTTTGCAGTTTCCACTCCTGGACTAAATATCTGCTCAATTCGCAGTCCAGTCTGCGAGAAAAATGCCTTCGTTCACAACCCTCCGAAAGGAGATCCTTTGCGATTTGACAATGGTTGAGATTGATAGGTTCAAGCGTTCAGTCTTCGTTCAGGTCACAGAAGAGAAGACCTTTGGGGATGCAATGAGATTCTAAGCAACGTTTTCTAATCTAAGACTTCGGCAGCACTTGGGACTTGAAATAAGGGATGGGCCACTTAGAGCTGCCACCTGAATTGTACACTTTACATCCATTTCAAGTGGCGATTCTGGGTGCACATGGTTTACTTTACATTCCATTCCGTCCAAAACTGAACCATTACGATGACTGAACTCATCAGAAGGCATTAAAAAAAATTCAATTAACTACTATCTTTGGGGCCATTTACCTTTCATAACATTCTTGAACTTCAAGGCAAGATCCCTTGGTTTCCCATGAAGCAAAACTCCTTTCACTCTATGATTCAAATTTGTCCATGATTTGTGAGCCACAGTGATACAAATGATTCTTGTTACACTAATAGTGTAGAAGGACTCAAAGCATCCTTATTCAAGAATGTTATATTAACCTAGAAATGATGATGAGGATGTTTTGTGTCTTTTGGATGATTATAGGAGGGGCTATTTGATGGAAAAAAACAAATTTTAATCCAATTTTTTGAAAAGGAATTGTTGAGAGCTTTCACTATTTTATTATTTTTCACTATTGTATCATTCATTTTCAAAAGAAGAAGATGCTTAATTCACAAATAAACTTTGTAATGTATTTTGTTTTCTATTCTTGATGTGAATTTTAGCTATAAAAATGATATTTTTAAAATTTGTGCCCAACTAGCAAAATGAAGTTTATCAGGTTTACTCTCTAAACTAATTGGAAAATTTGAAAAATTTGAAAAACTCAAATATTTTATTGCAATTTGAACTTTAGGCATATAACTATGGTTTCTTTATGTTCTAATTCTTCAATAACAGAGTAACTTTGGTTCATAACATGATGTTATTCACTTTAATATATATATCTATGGTAAAAATTTCAGATTTTTTAAAGTATATTTTGTATTTTATATGAATTTTCTTCTCTTCATCTTTAAAGAATTTACAATAGTTTGACATTTTCACCAAAAAATTGAAATTTTTATGACTTATATGTTCCTTGAATTTTTGAATTTGGCTTCACAAATAAAGATGATAAACCTTGAAGTACCAAAGCCATAATTTTGTCAAAAGCCATTCAAAATTGCCATTTCCAATGCAAAGAGCAAAATTATTTATTTTAAATGTAAAAATCCTCTTTAAAAGAACTATACAAAGTCAAGTGGCAACCAAGAAGTAGGGTATTTATGGTTAGAAAACTTTGTAATTAGGTCACTTTATCTAGAATTTGGATATGTGATAAAAAAAGAAAATAGAGAAAATCCTTGTCATAGATACACAATGTAAACTCAATAGTTTGTTTTCAATCATGTAAATTACTAAGAAAACCCATTATAAGTGATTATAGCATATATTATAATAAGATGTTGATAAAATAGTGTCTTAAAATTTAACCCCTAAATCCCTAAAGGGAAAAGGACTGAGGTGTTTGAAGCCCAAAACTGTATCGAAATATTAATTATATCCAAAGTAAGGCAAAAATCTTCATGTATATCTATTCTCTAACCATTCAGCTATAGTATCATTTAGTTAATTTTTTCAAATACATTCTCCCAAAATTCCAGGGTAAAAATCCTCATTAATTGCAAGTTCAATGTGCCTAAAATTCAACAATTAGGTTTTCTAAGACCTTTCTGTAGGTGAAGTTTAGTCTTTCAATATGGTAAGGAAAAAACATGTATAACTTGCACATTTTAGCCAATATGTGGAAAAATGGGTTGAAAATATATAGAAAAAAATTTAACCAATTTTTTTTATACTCATCTTTTAAAAATTTGTCAAATAGAAGGTGGTACTCAATGGAAAAAAAACACTTAAATTGTGCAATAAATTTTTATAAGAAATTGGAAATTCTAAATCTCAATGTTGATAATGTTGTAGTAAAAAACAGATGTCCTAAAAATATAGTTTTAATCTAAAATTTTTCAAAATTGAGTTCAAAAAATGACTTATATGTTTTTTCTCCTTCATTTCCCTCAAATAAAACTCCTCATAATTTGGAATTGAATGTCTCAAATGTTTTTGTGTAGGTTCAATCTAAACAATCAAATCAAATAACATATTTTATAATACATTTTTAGCTTTCTGCTTTGACATTAAAACAAAAAAAACTTATAATTTTTGCAATATTTATTGGAGTGTTGTGAAACAAAGCTTAACTCACACTCTCTCCTTTCCAAAATGATTGTCCACAATTTTGTTGGTATTTTTTGAGTCAAGTACATTGATCATACTGTAAAAAACATAATTAAGAAAGGTTCCAAATTTTATATCACTTGAACCATTGAAGAACATTGCATGTGTTTATTTCACAACCCAAATAAAAGTAGCTATCAAGAAGTCACCATATGACCTACTCAAAACAACCTTAAAAAACATGGCATTCAAAGTGGACAATCATTTCAAGATGGAGGATGTCTTTTTGAGGTGATAGTGTAAAACTATGTACATACCCAATAGAAGGGTAGCCATGTAATCATTTTTGTACACATGGTATGTAGCCAATGAACAAAAATCATTTCCAATTCCTTACATTGAAACACTCACTCTCCAAATTTACTCCCTTCTTATTCAATTCCTTTCTTCATGCAACAAACCCTAATTACATTTAAAAATTCAATTCCACAAAAACCACAACAACAACAATCACTACGAAAGAATGACCACATATATGACTTCAAAATATGACTCCTCAGCTGCCATGTGGAAAGTATTAGTCCCTTGCATCTGATGTCGGCATCCACATGGCTAGTCATTTGGAAGTCATTTTGAAGTTATGACAAACCCTTGGCACATCTGACGTGGACGACTACGTTGGAAGTCATTGTATAGTCATTTAGAAGTTGCGATGGAATCTTTGGGCCATTCAAATGGATTGACATGTGAAAACTGACTTTGTAGTCATTTTGTAGTGACATGGATTTAGGGATTAAGTCACTTCCCAAAGTCATGGAAAGTCATTTTCCTGTCATTTTCAAGTTGTGGTGATGTGTACTAAAAGGAGTATAATATCAATTGCATGGAGAGTAGTCATTTTATAGTCACATATGAGTACATCCAAAATTCTACATACAATATACCATGTGCCTTACACTATATGTGGCAAATGTGTTGCATGGCTTCCAAAGCCACTTAGTGTGTGAGAGAAGAGATGAAGTGACAAGCCCTTTATACAAGTACAGTAGTAAGAGGCAAACCATGTGGGATTTATAAAATGCAGGAATTAATATAGTGTCACAAGTAATATTTCAGATCTCATTTAGGTATAGTAGATTATCTTTTTTCAAAAAACTTTGAACTAATAGAAGTTAGAAAATCAATCTTACTTTCATCTTTAAAAATCATGTTTAGATTTCAAGTCTCAAATCAAAAGTTATAGACAAATTTGATAAAGAAATTGAAAAGAATTGGAATAATAAGAGTACTAGGGTTATCTATTTGACTTCTCCAAAACATAGACATATGTAATTATCCTGGGTATTTTCACTTCATGTAGGGAAAATGTGACAATGAGTGCATAGGATGTCTACAAATTGCACAAAGAATCACAGTATACAAGGCGCCAAAGCAATAGTACAATAGGTGCATAATAATTTGAGACTTCTTAGTAGTCATTCAGCATTTGCCTGAAGTCATTCTGTAGTGACTTTGGAGAAGCAACGTTGTTATCTATGTAAGGGAAAAATTGAACTTAATGATTGTTGCCAACTTCATCTAAATACCTAGGTGTATGTTTGTTTAGACCTCTAGTAATTCAAATGTGAATCATATGAAGCATTTAGAAGTAGTGTAGTGACAATGGCACTAATTTCCAGAAACCATTGTTAGCATACTAGTAGAAGTTTAAGGAAAAAAATAATATACACCAACAAAGAAAAAACACCACTAGATATGCATGATTTCAAAAAAAATAAAAGTAAAAGTCTTTTGTTGAAAAAAAAGCTTTTAAAAAAAAGGAAAAAGATAAACAAGGAGTAGAAAAGTTGGAGAGACTAAAAAAGATTTGAAGAAATGAAGAAGACAAGAGAGAACAAAAAAAAGAAGAAAAAGAAGAAAAACTACAACAAATAAAAAGAACATATAAAACTTAAAAAGAAAAGAAAAAAAGAGAGATAAAAAAAAAGATAAAAAAATTTCAAGTAATAAATAATGAAGAAGTCAAAAAATAAAATAAAATAGAAGATTCATAAGGAGAACAAAGAAAAATAATAATTAAAAATATAATAACAATGAAAAAGAAAAAAAATGATAACAAAAAATTAAAGAAAAGAAAGAAACCTTTTTGTATAGCACAATGATGTAGAAGTCATTATGTATTTGCCCTGGAATGAAGCACAATCATCATAAATGACAGTGGTTTAGCCACGTTGGAAGTTCGACAACACTATGAACAAAAATCAACAGATGAAGGTTCAACATTGTGAATTCTTCATCCCCAAGTCGTGTTGACAACTGTAGAATGACTCAGATGTTGTGGAGCAAGTTTCTATGGTGCAATTAGGGAGCAACAATCATTCTTTGTCATTCCGGACAAGAAGTCATTCTTCTACAAATTGCATATATGCCCATTTACTTGTAGTGAATCTAATGAGAGATTACAATTTATTCTTCATAATGCCACAATCACCATTTTGCACACCCTACCACACCACTTTAGTCAAAGCACAATAAACATAGAATTAGATCAACAAGAGTGACAACAACAGACATTCATGAGTCCAAAGCAACAACAATCTAATGCAACCCTAATTGATTGCTCAAGAAGAATTTCTCTTGTAAAGCTATTGGCAAAAATATATCGAATCCTGCTACATAGCATTGTATGATTTTGTTGATTCAAATGAATTGAAAAAGACCGCTTACTTATGCAGGAGAATATGGGTGCAACATTGCTAGCTATGAAAAGAGCAATTATTGGCGTTTGAGAATTTTGTTGTTGTCGATTGTCTGCAAAGAATCGTGAGCTTGATTTATATCTAATTAGGATTTGAGTGGATTACAATTGAATTTATAATTTTGTTGCTCAATGTTTCAAATTGGCTAGATGTCCTACATATATTCTACTTATCATCGAGCAAGAGAATCTGGCTATCCAAACATTTAATCAAACTCTCCATGTTAATGATGAAAAAGAACACAATTGACAAGTCAAATGTACACCACAATGAATTTCTAAATTTGGAGTGACTTTCATCAATTGTGAATTCCAGCAACATAAAAAACAAGAATAATGATCATGAAAATGTAACATATACTAATAGAGAAGAAAGATGCCAAAAGAGATTTGAGTGGTTCAAGTCACATTAAGGGGAGAACCGGAAGACATTTGAACCTAAAGACAAACCTATATTTAAGACATATAGTATCCTCTAATCACATCTTTTGACCATCTTCTGAACTTATAGAGGGTGGCCAATAGCTTCAACGGTAGTTTTCTTTTATTTAAATTGCATGGCAACAAAGTTTGGTCTTGTTTATTTTTAATCTCATTGCACAGCTATTGATTTTAGATTTTGGAGGGGGGGCAAGGCCGGACTCCTTACTTCTTTTGAAGAGATAGTACAGATTAGGGGAATTAGCATTCTTTTAAAAGAATTTATGTAAAAACTACAAAGTTTGAAGTCTTTAATCTTTTAAGAACAAGATCCATTGCCAACTAATTAAACATTATGTATGAGCTGAATTTAGCTTATTAGTTTGTGTTCAAATATCAATCTTATAAATTTATTATTTAAAACTATGAATTGATATGAATTGTATATCATTGTAAAAATTTCAAATTTCAAATTTTATGAAATATTATAATTGTTATCATTTTATTGCAAAAATTAAAAATGAATGAATAAATATAGCAAAACCCATCCAAATTATTTAAATTTTTTCAAGAAATACAATTGGTAGTGTAAATTATTGTGAATTTTTTTTAATTTAAAAAAAATCCTTACACCCAAAACAGGCACAAGAAAGACTTCGAAGTCAAATTTGGCCATTAAACCAAAATTATCCTTTTATTTAATTGATTTACAAAATTTTAATTTTTTTTTCTAGTAGAAAAATGTATTTTCTATTTATGTTGATTTTTTTCAAGAAAATTGATGGAAAAATCAAATTTCTGTGATTATTTAATATCAATTATATACTATTTATTATAATAACCTGAAAATTTTACCATAAATTAAAATTAAAATTAAAAACTTAATTTTGTAGTTTAAATTTAAAATTGCATTTTAAAAGGAAAAAATATGAATGAAAAACATAGATACTGTGTAATTTGGATTCTTACAAATGGAGCTTGTAATTGCAACAATTCTTTTAATTTTTGGATTTTGTCAAATTTTTAAGATGAAGTAAAAATAGATCTTATCAAGATTTATTTTTCTTTATTTAAATCAAATACCAAAAATGGTTATATGAAATGTTACAATTAAGGTTGACCAAGGCGCATATACTTTTTGGATGCGTGAACCTTTAGGGGTTAAAAAGAATGCTAAGAAAATCCCTAAAGTAGGTTTTTTAGTCCTTTAGAGGTCAACAAACCTAAAAAAATCTACTTGGAATATTCAGTTATGAATATTATTAGTTCAAATTCAAGATAAATATTTTTATATTAATTTATATTATCAATAATTCATTATAATTGTATAGTATTTTATTATTTGTCAAAATATAAAAAAATTATAAAGATACTAAAATAAACAATGTTGAGGGTTCAAGATCATTATAAAAGAAAATGCATCCTTGGCTCAAAGGTTATAGTATTACTTTAACCCCTATAGTCCTAAGGCCTTTTTTCCATCAAAGACCGCTCAAAACTATCATTTCCACTACAAAGAGCAAAAAAGTTTAAAATTTGTTTTTTGGGGCATATCTAACAATAGAATCTTGTACTAGACTAGTATAAGAATGCATGGAATAAATCTCAAAAATTTTGAATTCGTAGATTGCAAGATATTTGCATTTAAAGTGAAGAAAACAAGTTTTTTTTCAAGAAGATGCTTAGATTGCCCCCAAAACAAGATTGTCCATAACTTTCTCATCATTACTCCAAATAGAATGATTCAAAACTTCAGATGTAGACAAAAATGTAATATTTGAGATAAAAATGAAAAATGAAAAATTTCAGTTTTTTGTGATTTTTTGGGGGCTTGGGGCTGCCCTTTAAATTTCTTTTTGGACTTAGGGTGGCATAAATTTTTTTTCCTGGTCACCGATTGAATTAAAATTTATATCCCTATGAAGCTAATTTAATTTCCTATCTTCAAATTTTTTTCAAAAGATCATATCAAAAATTGAAATCACACAAGCCTACCCGAAATTCCAAGAGTCCCTCATAGGGACTCTGGGACTTTAGGGGTTAATTCCTAAAGTTTCCAAAATTCAATTGTTATTTTGATGTTTCACTCAATAGTATAATACTTTTTGGTATGATTTTTTAATGACATTTAATTAAAAATTGAAAATATGAGTTTTAACCAATTTTAAATTTGGATGTTTTTTATTTATAATTTTTTATTTTGGTACAAAATTTTCATTTTTTATTATCTCCTTGTAATATATCTATTCACCTATTGTAGGCATGTTGACATATATAAATTGCTAGTTTGGGAAAGGTTCAATGTAGAATGAAATATTCAATTTGAAGGTCATAGCTTCTCCAATTTTTGGTGATGTTCTTGTAATATTTAATTTGAATTGAAGAAAGTATTAATATATAAATATTAGCAAGAAATCTAATGGTGTTGTATGTTTGTATTCAAATCATATTAGAATAAGGTAGAAATCAAGGTAATATTGGAGTATCATTCTTTTGCAATGTTTCCACAAGTACACAATTGCAATTTGGATGTACCAATTTTCAATCCCAAGGTTGCTATTCTATGAGCATGTAAGCATGCAAGCATGAACTTGTAAACACACATTTTTTTAGATTGAAGACCTATGATTGTGGACAATGGGATCTAAAACCGTGAACAATGGAATACTAGAAAATGAAAGTTGAATTATTGAAATAATCTTCTCATTTTTTCAATAAATGGAAAGTTTAGGAGATTAGATAGTACATGCTCTAGTATAGAGAAGAAGTTTAAAGGTGAAACAAGTAAATCACTACACAAATTGGAAGTTTAGGGGCAAAGAAATATTAGCTACATTAGCTTCGTTATGTAAGTACATAACGTACAATGCAACAAATGACATTCATCTTCTATGTAATTCTATTTCTAGTCTCATAGAAGATGTAGATCATTTTAGTTAGATTCATAGAATTCTAAACAACAAACAATAAACTGAAGATAATAAATAAAACAAACTACAAATACTTGTTGATGTCATGCATAATATACATGCTAATGCCCATATGCCTCTTTAAGATAATGAAATTCATAAATATATGCCAATCTTAGTCATGTTTATGGTGACAAGATATATATAAAGTGTGGGTGTTCATGAATATCTCTTCATCTTGATACGGTGCGATTAATTATTTTTTGTGATTTAGAATTTTTTGCAATTAATTATGAATTGTACATTCCGCATTCATTGATTCCAATCATTCTATTGTTCTTGATCCAAAATAGAAATGAACATTTCTCACACTAAACATGTTGGTCATGGTTTAATAGATTTACTTATGTTGTATTGACTGAAAGAATTCAACGAGCCTTCCAAGCTACATAGTTTTATTGAGAGTTTGTCAAGTTCCTCTTCAGTGGAATACAGATTCTGAGGACTTCCTATCTGCACTTCTTCCATGACATTGTTACCCTTGAAATTCTAAATCATACACATTCCTTGTAGAAGAGCTTCCCTCTTCTTTCATACAATTTTTTTTCCCTTTCATTCAAGATTGCTGCAAGTCCTTTTGCATAGAGAATAAAAATTATTTCCTCTTCTTCCTCTTCCATTTCCTATGCTAAGAACCACTCTTGGATATTTCATCGGCTGAACAAAGTGAATTTTTTTCAATTGTGAGTCCAAACTCAATGTACCCCCATTGAGTCTTGAAACAAGCATACACCCTCACTAACTCTAGGTACGTGTACCACACGTCACAACCGCATTGGAGAGTGATTGTGACACTTCACAATAGCATATTGTGGGAATTTTTGACGTACAAGTCTGGTTGCAAATGTTATGCCCAAATGTTTGATAGCAAGGAACAAACATTTAATGTGTTGCCCAACTTGCAAAGGGATCTAAAGGCATTCCAACTCCAAAATATTGCAGTAGAAAGAGACAATATGGCAAAAATAAGGAGATTGTGACAAATTTTTGGTTTTGTTCACATGATATTTTACAATGTATTTGAGGCTCTAAATGTGCTTAGATAATCAATTGGACCCAAATACAAGACATGTGGTCTTTGTATATATGCATTAGTTTGACATGGATGAAAACACTTTTATTGCAAGAGGTTGACTTTCAACTCCAAGAGCAATCATCCATGTCACCTCAACGATTTGTTTATAATGTCCACTATTTTTAAAGCGGTTGTTTACAATCAACCTATTCTTCTATATACAAACACCTTTTTTGCAATTGAAAGGAGCAAGCCTATTTGACGTATTATAAATGTTCCTACAAAGTATCACAATAAGTGGAAGAATATTGGAGTATTGATAACATCAAAAGTGTCATAGCACAAGGAAGCACAAATCTTCCTTTTAGGTGTTAAAATGGTGTAAAACACCCTAGATGACTTGTGTATTGTTCCCAAAGGATTTCACTCGTAGTTTCCTCAAAATTACCAGAACATAATGCAGAAAACAAATCCAAGACAAAAGAATCCGGAACTGAAAACCTGAAACTATAATTCCTTATTCATGTTCCCCAAAACAACAACAAAACACTTCTCTCTCAACTCAAACAAATCATCATACTACAGCCAGATATAGAAGAGTGTCATTATCCTGTGCCTCTCCTAGATCTGGTTCCGGATCCAGTAACCAAAGTAACCAATTTAATAGTTTAACCTTTATATCAGAGGGACCCGCTCTTGGGTTTAAAGAAGGAAACATATACCCTTCAAAAGATTAGAGTAAATGAAGATTCACTAAAGAAAACAACAATTAACACAAAAAAGAATTGGACTCAGATTATTCCTCACAACGGATCCGGAACCTAATCCTTATCCGTAGGTCACTTAGGAAACCCCACTAGAAGAAATTTTTTTTTTTTTATGTCTAAAAACTGAACGTCAAATTTTTCGGACATCAAACATAACATTAGGATGCTAGTTTTGCTAGCGTCAAGAAGCTCGGGAAGACATCGAGTTCAATCAACAAATGCAAGAAGCTATGCGTAGAAGCATAGAGGATCGGGCGTGACAAGTCCTATCAGCATGATCATACTGCATCTGGCTCACAAGATGGTCAAAGGGTCTTACACTATGCTAATGACCCCCGAGGTATTTATTACAACCCAAATAGAAGCCATGGAACCACACATGATTTTGGATAGGTCTACCTAACATTTTTTTTGTCTCACCCCTAGTGGACTAGGATACATTGTGTCCCTTGTCTACTCTTGTCCAAGTTTGAATTGTTATGCAAGATAGGTACACCTAACATTGTTTTTTTGTCTCACCCCTACGGACTAGGATACATTTCAAGCATAAATTGTTAAGATCTACCACTTTTTGAAATTCAACTGTATAAAAGTGATAATACTAGGCTAATAGAAGAATGTGTGGAAAAAAACTCATAGTTTTTGTTTCCATAGATATCAAGATTACCCCCTAAAGTTCCAAAATCCCTACAAGGAACTTTTGGGATTCCGGGTAGGTTTGTGCGATTTCAATTTTTGACATGATTTTTTGAATATTTTTTGAAGATAGGAAATCACGTTAGGTTTTCAGAAATATTATTTCTTTTCAATTGGTTACCGGGAGCGAAAGTTATGCCATCCTAAGTCCAAAAAGCAACTCGAGGGATTTTTTTTAAATATCACTAAAAATTGAAATGTTTTAATTTTAATATTTTTCCCAAAAATTATATTTTTCTCAAAAATTTTACATTTTTCAAAAATTATATTTTTCTCAAAATTTGTATTTTTCTCAAAAATTATATTTTTTGTCTACATTTGAAGCTTTGATTCATTCTATTTGGACTAGTGATGAAAAAATTATGGACAATCTTGTTTTTTGAACAATTTAAGCATCTTCTTGAAAAAATAACTTATAGAATTTATTTTTTAATCCAATTTCCACAATTTTTCAAAAAAATTGTTAGACTTGGTTAAGTTTGCTTACTAGAACAATCTCACCATTGAAATTATTGTGTTTCAATTCCATCTTAGAGCTATTAGCAGTTTAGTTTTTCCTTCAGCCTTAAATCTACTTCTACTTAACAATTTTTTAATGAGTGAAAATTAAGTTTTTTTATGTTGAATTTATTTTCAAAAGATTTCCAACTCAATTCTTAACAATAAAAGATTAGAAAATCAAAATTTGTAGTGCAAAAATTTGAGGTTATAAGATTTTATTTTTTTGCCCTTGCTAATTAGGTCAACAAATTTTAATTCCCATAGTGAGAGTTTTGCACTACACTTAGGTGGATCTTTTACAATTGCATCCCACATGATTGTATTAGTTATATGTTTGCAAATTTTCAAAAGTAAAAGATGATTTTTCATGAGTTGCCCAAATTGCCCAAAAAATTTCAAGTAGCATGACTTTTGATCTAGGCACCTAATCGGGAAAAAAATTACATTTCCCCAAAAGGGGTGGATGTCCACACCTTGTGTCAAATTTTCAAAATGTTCCATTGAAAATTGACTTTCAAATGTAGAAATGTGCCTAAATTTTCAACTTGATCATTCAACAACCTAGTCCTTTATAAGTAAATTATATTGGCTATCTATATTGGTCAAATCATTTTAGCCAAAAAGGATATGTGTTTTTATTGGAGTCATGTTTGGATATATTTACCTTGTTAAACTTTTTTAATCTATAAATAAAGATTTGATATGATCATCTTCATCAAAATTATATGAACTTTGCTTCTAATGATGAGTGAATCAAAGAATTTATTTCTACAACCCAACTATCCAAATCTCATAAATTTTTAATATTTGGTTTTCAAATTTACTGATATCTTTTTTTCCTATAAAGGTTGATCCAACCATGTACGTTGTATAGGTCATATTTTACCACTTTGTAAATCACTGTTAAAATTCTTTATGCGTAGAGGAAGATGACATTTGTTAGAGGAGATTCATACATCCCAAACTTTGAATTAGAATTCTATTTTCAAACCTCATAATATATAAACATCTTCAATATAGCACGTTGTATTACAAACATTCCAATCTATAAAGTTATTTGATTATGTTTTCACCAAAAATGCTCCAAAATTGCCATTTCTAGTAGAAGTACCAAATTCTAGAAAAAATACACTTTTGGACACATGTAACTATAGGATCTTGTAGTAAGCTAGTTTGAAAAGATGTGGAAAAAATTCCAAAAATTTCCACTATACGGATTGCAATATATTAGTGTTTGAATTGATAGAAATCCTTTTTTTTGGCCCTGCAAAAAACATGTCATCTACACTTTCCAAGTTCATATTTGTGTGAAAAATTGTCCATGTTGGTAGTGCTTTTTTGGATACATTCTTTTAGGCAAGTTGGCTATATGCTTGAAAATTTTAGATCATTTGGAATTGTACAACATTTAGGAAAAAAATAATAAGTAGAAAAAAATAGAGAATGATTCAAAATATTAAATTGTTCAGAATTTAGTTATAGAATTAAAAAAATGCCATTCCTAGTGGTTATAATGTTGTAATAAACATTCTACATCCTATAATTTTATTTTTTTCAATAAATATTGAAAAAATTGAGTTAAATAAAGGACTTTAAAGTTTATTTTAGAATAGAAAATCTATAATTGCCTACAAACTAAAACTCTTCATAATGTTCATCTCATCAATCAAAATGTAATGCTTCAAAGCTTTCTACATATAGATATAGATATAGATGTAAATCTATAAAAAAAAAATTCAAATTTTTGTTTATGAAAAAAGTGATTTTTTTAAATACTTAGATTGCCTAGTCTAGAAGAAAAAACCCATAATATGCAATAAGTTTAGAACCATGTAGTCAAAAGTTATAAAAATTATTGGGCCTTAAAGAAAAACGTCATCGACATACTGTGTGAATATTTCAAAGAAAAAAATATAAATTCCATTCATAGTGAGCTCCTCCAAAACACTATCATACCTCCAAGACACAATTTGGTCCTTTAGAGGTTAAAATTTGAAAAATGTAACATATTTTAAATAAAAAATCACCCTCAAGTTGAACCATAGGTCAAATAAATACTATGTGTCAATCACAAGAACATTGAGGGTCCTTTCACAATAAGTTACAAATCCCAACTTTTGGAGGTTGTAGTAGATGAATAAAATAAATACAAAATGTGAAACTTGGAACTTGTATTGTGAAGGCTAAAGTCCCAATTCTAAGTTCCAACTCTAAGTTCATACTTGTCATTTGCATAATATTGTATAGCAACTATGTGCCTAAAAAATGGGTCACTAAGAAGTCAAAAATTCATTTTGGAGGCACTCTTAGCATCAAATCTGTAGTGGACAAATTTGGAAGAAACTTCAATCTATTAGGATGCTTCACTTGGTACTTTTATCCTCTTTTATATTCAAATTTCTTGTCGGGATTGAAGAGGTCATTGCTTAAAAGTTGTTACAGATTACAACACTAGCAAATCCATTTACAAATGGGATATAAAGTATGAAGTTTGCAGATATATGTACCCATATTTTATATTAATCAAGTTATGATTTTGGATTACGGAGCTCTCAAAATACATAATTGTACAAATGTTACTTGCTTTCTATAAGTATATTGCTATGACAAAGAAATTAATGACCTATATAAAAGAAATGTGTTCATGATGAAGAAATTGGTTCAACTTGACTTTCTAAGACTGTAGAAGATAAAAAGAAGACATATGATTGGATTTTGTCACCAAAATATGGTCACGAAGGAATTGAAGCTGCATTATAGACAACTACAACTTCTTTTTAAATAATATTATTTTCCACATTTGATATATGTTTTGTACAAATATTATAATCTTTAAGATGCACCCTACAATGATTACAAAAAAAATTCTCATTATATGCATCTTTATTGTTTGCAGTTCTATAGTATTAAATGACTAAAATATTTCATATGCAAATGTATTCTTAACAATATACTAGGAATGTGGTCACTTCTTGCTACTATACCTTGGGTGCTAAAAGGGTTAAGAACATCATTAATCCAAAGATCATGTAAAGAAGGGATAACAAACGAGAAATGTTTTCTTAAAGCGCATTTTTCAATTATGTGCCCTCTTTTACAAAATTGGATTGCCAACGCTCTACCAAGGGGTGCAACCAAGATTGCCAATTTCAAAATTTAAACTCAAAGAATGTTCCAATATTTGTGTACACAAAGTTGAAGGGCAAAAAAATGAAGTTGCTAAAATGCCAAGTTCTTTATTTAAGGCAATTATCCAATTCAAAAGTAAAAAGAATGAGATAATCAGTAATAATTTTCAATCTTTCTAAACCAAAAGCATATTTATAGAGGTTTATGATTAAATTTTACTTGACATTATATTTTATGATAATGCTCTCAAGACTCCCAACTCTTGAGTGTTCTATAACCCATTACATTTTCAAAACATTATCCTATTAATCAAATAATGAATTAACCCCTAAAGGCCCAAGGCCTTTTTTCTGCCAAAAAACACTCAAAACTGCCATTTCTATAGCAAAGAGTAAAAGAATTTGAAAAATGTTTTTTTTTCACATCCAATCATGGGATCCTACACCTAACTAGTATAAGAATGTGTGGAATTGTTTTTAGAATTCTTGATTGCACAAATTGCAAGATATCTGCATTTAAAGTGAAAAAAACAAGTTTTTCAACACATTGTGGGACTAGATTTTTTGACTTCAAACATTTTAACTTAAATTTTTTTCACTACATCATTTTGAGCTTTAAATCTTCATAGTAGAGAATTGAGTTTAGAGTCTAGGAAAAAAAAAGTTCAAAAAAACTTAATCATCATTCTTAAAAAAAATGTTAAGCAGAAGTAGGTACAAGATAGAAGGAAAGTCTAAAATATTCATATATTTTAGATAAAATTAAAAAGCACTAATCCAAATGGACGGAATGGTGAGATTGTTCTAGCAAGTAAACTAAACCATGCAAAAAAAAAATTGAAAAATTTGAAAAATTGCATTCAGAAATGAATCCTAAAAGTTATTTTTTTCAAAAAGATGCTCTAATTGCCCAAAAAACAAGAATGCCCATAACTTTCTCATAACAAATCGAAATGAAATGAATCAAAGCTTTCCAGATAGAAAAAAATATATTCTATGAGGAAAAAAATTCAAATTTTTGAAAATGTTTTTTTGCTGCCCAGGTTGCCCCCTGTCCCCTGTTTTGAGCTTATTTGGTCATAACTGTTGTTCCGAGCACCGATTGTGAAAAAAATTATATTCCCACAAAGCTTATCAGTTTTTCTATCTTCAAAAAAAATTTCAAGAAATCACGACAAAAATTCAGCTTGTAAGTACCTGCCCAAAATTCCATTTGTCCCCCAAAGGGACAACAGTCTTTTAGGGGTTAAAATACTTTTGTTGTTGATTTGAGTTGATACTTTATTTATTGGTACAATACCTAACTTTTGATTGTGGTAATTTTTTTTAATTGGACATTCTACCAAACTTTAATCTAAGTGACCATTTTTTGTTTGTTTTATTTCTTTTTGATCTACCTGGTTTTTTTTAATAAAAAACAAACTGCTTTGCAAATCCAATGGCAATAGTTTTATCAAATTTTGAGTGAAACTGTACCTTGTGGAATTTTTTGAAGTTGAGTGGTAGTGTGAGCAACCTCCATTTTCAAAATAGCATTTCAAATGAAAGAGTTTTGCTCATGTTATTAATTGGATTTAAAAAAAATACATATATTATGAGCCACTTGTTGACACTATCCCAATTTTCAGAAAAAAAATTAAAAAATTAAAAAATGGACTAGTAGAATGTGCAAACTCTTCTTTTTGAACCGTTTTTTTTTCTAAAACTAGGGTAGTGTGACTGTGTGAGCCACTTCCAAAACCTCAGGTGGATTGACTAAGGTTTTAAGGGCGCTTCACACTACCCCCATTTTCAGAAGAAAAAAAATTAAAAAGAAAAGAACAATAGCCTGCCCAAAATTCTGTCATTTGAATTTTTTCAAAAAAACAGAGGTAGTATGAGCCACCCCAAAAACAATAATAAAATCTGGTTGAGGTTTTTGGGGTGGCTCACACTACCCTTATTTTCAATAAGAAATTTAAAAATAAAAAAAACAGAAAAATCATATAGAAATATAATTCTTGAGCAATTGGATCTTGAAGATAGTAAAGAATTTAAGCGTATACAATTTTTTTTTCTATATTTCATGGGGCAATGATTCTAGCCTATGAGTTTAGAAATGCAAGCATATGAGCCTTGAGCCTAAGTAACCTACACCTATTGAAGATATCTATAATATACATACCTATAATATAGGCATCCTATAACCATAGAAGGTGCCTATAACATAAACATTTATAATATAGGTGCCTAGGCTCACATGCTAGCAATCCTAGTCCAAAAATCCTAAATTAGAAAGTATGACAATTAACAAAATAGAATTTAAAATATAAAATGATTTTTTAAATTTTTTCAAAAATAAGGGATACAATTATATTCAAGACAACCATTTCTAATTTTTTTTAAATTCAAATTCATTGGGTTCATGCTTCAAAAGTTATAAAAGAAGATAGTATTGTCAATATCCATGTGACATGATTAAATACTGGTGTTTTTTGCAAACATCCTTGAAATGGGGTTGTTGGGTTGAGAGCTTGTGAGCATGAGCTTGTAAATATGTGTACCAGTGAATGGAAAAAAATTGAATTTTTTGTGTGAAGGACCTATGCTGTGGATTAAATTATTTACTACCTTTGTTTGGAAATAGTCTATCCATTCTCAATGATAATTGCATTGACAAAGGATACATTATTTTTAAACGAAAGTAGTAAAAATTAAGGAAATAATAGTCATTTTGGGAGGATTTAGAGCAATGTGAATATTTTAATGAAAGTCGTGGATGCAACCTTAAAATGTAATCCATTTCCAATGAATCAATTAAACAACAATTTGAGTTTGAAAATGCAATTGGAAACAAAAAAAAGGTAGAACACATAAATCCAATCATATACAAAGATAATACATAATGGTTAGATTCATGAGATGTATCAATATCACGAGTCTAAGTCATAATCATAGTGAATTTGGTCAATGAATTTTTG
Organism: Antitrichia curtipendula; assembly: GCA_951230915.1. NCBI lineage: Eukaryota > Viridiplantae > Streptophyta > Bryopsida > Hypnales > Leucodontaceae > Antitrichia > Antitrichia curtipendula. The sequence continues at coordinate 4,227,732 of OX579633.1, read as the reverse complement.
ATGGTATGGAAATATTTGACTATTTTCCACCCTCTAATGGTGATCCATCTATAAATTCTAAAACATTAGAGCATAAATATCTCTACAAGATTTTGGTTTTAAACAATCAAAATTGACAAATGCCGATGTTATCTATTCTATATACATCAACAATTCAAAAGGCTTTTGTGGACTAATAAGAAGAGTTTGATTCTTCATGACTTGATCTCATGGCTTGTGCTAGTGACATTAATCCATGATAGTTGCAAAAAATGTAATAAAAATATTAGACTCAAATATATAAAGAAGACAAAATCAAGAGGATTTACATACTCTATTTTGATTTTTATGTGAACTTTTGGAGAACAACAATCATGGCATGTAAATCTTGCATTGTCCCAACTGCCAATGATGGTTTAGATGTCACCACAATTGATATGGCCTTCATCATAAATTTTAAAATACTAGTAGGAGCCTCTGTTTTTTAGATGTTAGTAACAAATACACATGTTTTTCAAAACAAAAGCACGAAGATGAATTGTAGTCATAGGAGGCAAAAAACGTTTGGATGTCACAAGCAGAACAAGTTGATGTCATGTACAACAATAATGTTCTAGGAGACATTGAAAGTGTATCAAAAAATGTCTAGACGTCTAAGTTGACATTATTAAAAGCAATATCCAAAAAATTCTTGATGTCTAAATTGATGTTGCTCAAAACATTATAAATCTTCTCAGATAGCGTCACACCAAGTTCTACATTACCTGCCACATCATCTTTGGGTTATGTGAAAAAAATTCCATATGGCAGTGCCCATCCACGTGACACTTGCATGGAGGTGATGTTGTTACCATACAGTGCAATTTTTGCACCTTCTTTTTCCATGTTTGTTGTGACGTTTCTCTAAAAATATAACACAATTTTCAAATTTTCTTGTGTTTTTGCCATGTCAATCTTGACAGATTTTTCTAGACATCTACAACAAACATATATGACATTCGACTAAGCAATTGTCCACATTTGTAAATTTGTCAAAAAACACACAGATTTCTTCTAGTGAAAGAGCTTCAAAAAAATCCTTCTCATCCTCAAATGCCACAATGTATTGCCCCATGCCACAACATGCAATAATTGTTGCTCCTACCATATACAAATTAACAATCATTAATGGAATAGTTTAATTTAACAAAATTAAATTGGAATAGACAATTACATTGTATTAGAACTTGTTGATGGATGTTGTGTAATCTAAAATAACACCTTTAGTTGTTGCTTCAATAAAAAGCTAAAAAAAACCTTGGATCCATCTGTTGCATACTTTGCCATAGTTTGTTGCCATTCATTGTCAAAAAAAAATTTGACAGTAGAGTTTATGAGGATGTTGTCCCATTCAATGTTCGTACTAGCTTTCTCTATTGCCAGAGGATATTTAAAAGAAAAATTAGATTTTTCTTTATCGCCGAGGTCCTTCACTATGAGGGTGATCCCAAACTTTTGAGTCTACAAGTACCTAACCAATTCAAACATGAAAAATGACTAAAATATAATACATAAAAAATAATATAAATTTAAAAAAATTAAAAAACACTAACTATACAAGAAGCATCAAAGGATGAAGTCAAGTAAAGATGATTCATTTCCATCCACTCCTTTTCATAAACATTTGATAGGCTTTATAAAGTCTTACAATATTGGCTTTGGAATTAGTGGAGTATGAATAGATGACAACAAATGAGCCATGGTCTTGGATATGTTTTTGGCAAATCCAAATGCACCTTGAAGTGTATTTGTACTCCAAGTCCGTATTCTACACCAATATTTGCATTAGCCAAGAAGACCCCCTGACATTGACAAGTTCTCATGGCAATCAATAGTGACGAGGCCAACTCTAGGCCACCAATTCATCTTTCTATAATACATCCAACCCTTCTTATTTGACAATTGCCACCCAAAAAAATCCCAAATCATCAGTAATCAAGCCAAATTAGGATTTTAACATTCAACGTGAATAAAAAGTGCATAACATAAAAAAATTCATACCTTCTTCAAGAAGCCTATGACCTTATTGTATGAGTTGGGGGCTCTTTCTCCATGTTCTCTGCCACCTCATTGATAGAGATGTTGAGAATGAGCTTCTTTGTAATGTCCTCATCATCTCCACTTGTGACAATGCCAATGGCATGATGCAGAATGACTTCTTTAATTAACTACAATAATTTGGCCTTCTTCTTCAACCCCCTCTAAAAACAGGGTTGCATTTCAAAGGTTTGCACCACCTTATTCAATACCAAAATTGTTGCATCTCCATCTACTTTGTACCTACTTTTCCCCTTCCTCTATCCCTTCTGCTTTTTTGCCACTTTCAAAAGTCTTTATCTTTTTTTTGTTGCTTCTAATGTCAAATTTCAATCTCCCTAGCCTTTCTCTTCTTGTCCACATTTGTCCTTCTTGCAATGGCTCACTTCTTTGCCGCATCATCCAAGCTTGCAAAACTCTTCAACATCTAAGTCTATTACTCCAATACTACTCCAATGCCCTTGAAAGACTTCTACAACTATCTCACAAATGGATGAGTGAAGTAGATGGAGCACTTCAATTACCACCATTCTCTTGTATGGTGAGCATTAGTCTGCGTGCCAAACTTGATTGATGTGTAGACATTTAACTTATAATGGGTTAACTAAAATTTCATAACCTGAACTACCTCTCATAGTAGTTAGAATAGAGTTATTTCAATGTTTTGATTTTTAATAAATCAATTATAGTAATTTTGAATTCCATCCCTACCCATAAACTGGAATTTCAACGACGCTAGCAGGCAAGCTTGGAGCGGTGAGCTTGTGAGCTGTGAGCGTGGATCTCGTGAGCTTGGAGCCCCCAAACTTAAAAAAATTGAAAATTCGGACTCCTAAATTTTTTTTTCCGATTTTGTTGGGAAAAAAGAGGAAAAATGTCAATTTTTTGACCTATTACCGTGTACCCTATAACTGTGGATTGTGTGAAATTTTATTTTTGATTGGGAGGCAATTCCATCACTCACCATATTTATTTTCCTAGAAGTTGTGAAAGCCAAGCCGCACTGATGAACAAAAATTCATCGACAAAATTTAATGGGGGCCCAATTCCATCACTCATTGATTTTTTTTTCCTACAGTTTGTAAAAGTTAGGCACCATCGGTGAGTAGAAATTCATCTACAAATTTCAATGGGGGGCAACTCCGTCACTCAACATATTTTTTTTTCCTATAGATTGTGAAAGCCAATCACCACTAGTGAACAAAAATTCATTCACAAATGGTAATGGGGAGGCAACTCCATCACTCACCATATTTATTTTCCTAGAAGTTGTGAAAGCCAAGCCGCACTGATGAACAGAAATTCATCGACAAAATTTAATGGGGGCCCAATTCCATCACTCATTGATTTTTTTTTCCTACAGTTTGTAAAAGTTAGGCACCATCGGTGAGTAGAAATTCATCTACAAATTTCAATGGGGGGCAACTCCGTCACTCAACATATTTTTTTTTCCTATAGATTGTGAAAGCCAATCACCACTAGTGAACAAAAATTCATTCACAAATGGTAATGGGGAGGCAACTCCATCACTCACAATTTTTTGTGCCCAAATACGAAGTTGCCTGAATACAAAATACACATGACGTAATTCGTCTTGAACAAAATGCTAGAGGACCGTTGGGAATATAATATGCCACACAATTACGGCCAAGGTCTATTCCCCAAACAGTCCTCCTGCAATGATTGTTCATTGAACGTAACTACGTATACAGTGACTCATTTCCAAATGCCAATCGTTATGGGACAACTGAAGACTTAAAAGTGACCTCTGAACATGTGTTGTGGGACACTTGAATAGGAACCTGGACATTGGTCTTGTCACTCTTCCCCATTTTCAGCTCTCATCAGTATTGTATGCTCATGTATTAGCAAAGGCCGCCTTGTATTTGGGTGTGTAGTATTACAGTAAAATATAAGGTTGGAACTCATGCACATGCATTTTAATTAGCCACATGTATTCTTACATATGAGACATGCTCCTCTATTTTTTGATACCAATAACTTCTTCTATGCCATGTACTTCATATCATTTCAATGTATGAAGGCCATTACAATACTTTGCACTACATAAAAAAAGTAGCCATACTTACTCTGGCAATATGATAATCCTTGCCCGCACTAGGAGTACCTTCAACTCATTGTAGCTATAACTAGGTGCATGAATGAATTTGTCTTCATGAAGGTCCATCTTGCAGAAGTACCTATACAAGTAGTACAAGTGCTTACAATTCACGTATTGTTGGCGACCTCCAACAACGGACACAACCATATTCACAAAGTCCGGACATGTGCATGTAGGAAACATACCAACAGTAATTCGGTATATATGGCTGTTGGAGTCCACCCCACTCTCGAGTACCACTATTGCTCCAAAGCCTGGAAAAGGGAGAAGGGTCACTCCTAAAATTTGGCCTCTAACATTCCGAGCACTCTCCCACTTGTTCCGTTGCTCTGCTGTAGGGGCATTTGTAGCTCTCCTAATGGTCCGGTTGTTCCTCACTGTTGGATATGCATCCAGATTTGGTGGAGATGCTTGGTCAAACAAAACAGGCTCAAAAATATTAGACATGGAGAAGAGCTGCCGTGGCGACAATGTAGGCCGTTTTTGGAGGCGGAAGCCTGCATGCTGCAGCAACAATGTCTCTTCTCGATCCAAGTTGGTTCCAGCCAACACTTGCCAAACTTTCGGCACCTCAGGCCAATCTATGACCCACTTACGCTTTGTACCTTGCACACATCGTTCAATATCATCCCAACAAAACCAAAAATCGGCCACCACCTCACGCTTACTCCCGTACTCTTCTTTTCTACCACGGTAGGTGGGAGCTGGAGTTCCCTTTCTTCCTTTTGCAATTTTTGCGGTACACTTGATCTTTGACATTCGTTGCTGATCTTGGCATCTTGCATTTGATTTGTGACTTATCCTTGCAATGTGCCACTTTGATGTGTCGCAGTCACTTTCAAATGCGATTGGCACATACTGGTGTGGAATGACCTCGCTGTGTGATTGGTTGACTTCCAATGGCTCCGTGAAAACCTTGGTTGACCTTGTTCGAACTCGAGGTTGAGAAAAGTTGACCTTGTCGGGGTGATGTGAATCTCCGGCATCACCAATAGGTATGTCCAACTTTCTCTTCGTGCTTCCAAATATTTCTTCTCCTTCCAAATGCGGTACTCGAGTTCCTACACCATGTGCTTCCGGCAATGTGTTCAATGCCTCTGCAATTTTTTTTAGGCATCCGCTGCGTCTAGCAGCTCTCAACTTCAATTCTCCCTTGGATGGTCCTGAACCAGAAGTGTGACCTCTCAAATATGCACGGTAGTTTGTCATTTGCATCCAAGCACGAATACTATCATCACAAGTGGCGTCAAACAAATTGTTTGCACGTTTACCAGACATTTGAAGCCACTTGTTATGAACCGTTTCAGACAGATTACAAAAAAGTAAATCTGTCATCTCTTCCAAACTCAAGCCCTACAAATCCAACCGAAGCAATTAGAAACTATTCTAAGCATACATGAAACATTTGTATGAGAAAAACGAATTCTAAAAATTCACACTGTACAACTAGGATACCTTGTAAGGAATATTGAAAATGTGAATTCTTAATTTTGGACCTTTCAAATTCCTTGCAACTAATGAATACCCAAAATAGGAGTAGTACCAGACAACACATGAACATCCATCGGATCCGACGGATGTTTAAGTATTGCCTGGTACTACTCCCATTTTTGATATTCATCAATAATTCAAAGAAATTTACTAGTCAAAATTTGTTGTTGTCATGTACAGAAACAAAAAAAACGAAAAGCCATTGACAATTTTTTCTGGTACAAAGTATAACTCTTTTTTGCAACACTTTGTAATAAATAAAAAATGAAGCTAGAAACAAAAATTCTTAGTTGAGCTTACCATGGTCATGAAGCCTCCCCACTGTAAATATCGAAAATGCCAAAATGCCAGCCAATGGTCTAGGTGATGAAGTGCTTCTTTGGTTGCAGCTCCAGACGAAAGCCACCATGAACGAATTGCAAGGTATCGACTCTCTGCTTCATCCACGGTCTTTGATTCTTTGTATTGCTTGCATAACATAATGTGTTGTTGTTGAAATGCATGCTTGATGTGCTTCTGTGTGTGTTTTATAAGAGAAGTACTCTAGTGTAGCAAACACGTCCTTTCACGGTTCTCCATTACCTCATCCACTCTGCCACTACCGTACACAATATGAACTGCCTTCCAATTGGCCATGGCGCTATTTGCCATAAATCCCTTGAAGTTCGGATCAACCAATCCATGTCATGCCATGACCAAATTCAAACTCTTCCAAAACTGTACTTGGACTTCGGTATCTTCAAATTGCATGTCACACATGGCAATGGTCATCACTTTTTTGTACTGTGAATTATACACGTGCCAAGTCATTGTGGTCCAGTCCTTCACGCGCTTTACGTGGTCAAACATCATCCACGTGTTTTGCAGATCACCACCTGGTTGCATACGCCTTATCAAGTCCACTCCACTTCCAGGTCCTTCAGTGAGCATTTTGAAAATGTACACCTTCTCTTTGCTTTGGCCTGGGAAGATGCTATCATGTATAAATTTGAACTTTGATTCTTTCTTCATGGTCATAATGTTGTCAATGACTCCTCCTCGGTTGTTTGAGCGAAAAGAAGAGATGACGTTTCGTATATTTGGACTGCTCAAAAACTGGAAGTGATCCATGACCTCTTCCATTTCTTCTCCCTTCAACATTTCCTTCTTTCCTTCTCCATGATGAAATAGGTGATTTTGTAGGAAATCTTTGTTAGCAGATAGCGCAATGGTAGAGTTGGTGGTTGTGGGGGTTCTAGACACCTGCTCTGCAATGAGATCACTAATTTCTTTTGCGGAGTCCCTATACAAGCCCATAGCTACCGGATGAATATGATTACCGAGGTGAATAGCAGCCCTACTCATCTTTGCATCATCGCTGTAGCAGTAGTAAATTCTAGCGCCGCATGAGCTCACGCACGTAGGTATTGTTTTGCAAACCTTACAAACTAGCCTACAATCTTTAGGAGGACCCTCTCCTATTGCAAAAGGAAAAACTGTAGAACCGCTCCACTCTGTCTCATTCTTTCTGGAAGCCCTCTTCATATACTCACACTCAGTATTTTCACAAACAAGATGACCAGCGCAGTATGACTTACGGAACTTTAAGTTGTCGGAATTGTGGATGTTTGTTGTCACCAACTTGCACCAAGGATGTCCGTTGTATCGCTTGTCCATTCCTTCCAAGTTCTTTGCACAAGATGAATAAGATTGTCGTCCACACGGAGGTAATTCGAAGATGGTGTCCCCATTGTATGTAGGAGGCAAAAACTTCACTTCATGGTGTTCTACAGTGTCAAAGTCCATTGTAGACAACTCACTCCTAGAACGATGAAGCTTAGAAAGTCTCCTCAAGCACTTAATTATACTGGGTTGGTGGAAAGGCCTTGGGTGCAATGGAGGACGGGACAACACAGAGCGCGCATGACTACTAGATGGGGTATTGGATTCAGAGTTCCCATTTCCCTTCTCCTCTAAAGCATTGTGAATTGTAAGGGGGTTCAGTTGAAGGGTTAAGGGTGGAGAGTCTTCTTCTGAATCGCTAGCCAACTCTATGATAGAATCCAAGTTTTCTATCTTTGGTATAATAGGAATTGGACTTCTAGAAAATACTGAGAGACATTCACGGCACGGACCTTCTGTAGTTGCCTCTCTCATGAATGGGATATCCACTGTTGAATTTACTGATTGCCGACTTCCTATCTCAAGAGAGGAGGGTACCATTGATAGTGAGATACCATAAACTCTAAAATTCCCAGACGCTAGGTACCAACAGAAGCCCTCATCACACATGGACTTTAGTATAGGAACTGATTGTTGCAATTCACCTAACTCAGACCTTCTCTCTTCCTCTACATAGATAGTCGATTCAACAAATTTGAATCTCACATGAAGCAAATGATTCAGTACTTTAGCTCGCCCTCCTTCATCAAGTGGAAACACTAAGGGTGCCTCCTGACCATCTACACGTATGCAGGCCATGTTTCTATCAATAGACAAGTAGATACTGAAACGAAGAGGAGTGACATTATATATGAAGGATACACAGGTTACTTGGGTGTCTCCATGTTTTATAGTGCTCCATGCCATTACTCACTACGGATAAAGGCGCCAAAGATAAATTTGAACATTACTTTTACTTTCATGATTATTAACGATAGGTGCCATCTTTTTTGTGTTCTTCAAGCTCATAAGCGCCAACATTTAATGAATATCTCTAGATGGGACAACCAATACAATACGGTCTCATCATCATCGTAGTGCATTTAGGTATAAAGTCTAGGAATCATTGCAGATAGATTTGACTTAAGATTATGTCCTAAATTTCTATTTGTAATAATTACTCACTTCTGATTTTATGACACACAATCCACGCTTGTACTATGGCATGTGCAGAATGGAGCGTTTACCAAAACTATGCTGTCAGAACTGATGTTCTTCTTCTTAACCGTCATAGATGTTGACGGCACCATGAAGCGCCGTCGCACGACACGCTTTGCAACATTAACGAGCTGAAATGGAAGACCTATGCTATAGCTCAACTTGTGTAAAGTTATGGTAGCTAATGTCCGTTTTCAAAGCGTACTTATAGGCTGTTTTAGGAGGAGGGATTCATTTGTACATCATGTTTTTGGTGTGTTAGTGCTTGCTCTCTGAGGTAGTTGTTCTCATTAGCCTTTCCTCTTAGCACATGCTCATAGAAGACCGGGGAGATTTGTTTAGCTTGCCATTGCAGGGTAGAAAGAGGAGGCGGACTTCATTCTATTTTTCTTCTTCTAGAGCATTGACTAGATCTAGAATGAATAGAGGAAAGAGAGCGGTTTCAAAGTCCAGGCATCCTGGAGCTGGCAAACTTCGGAAGACTCTTCACTTCGAGGTGGGAGAGAGCGGCAAAGCAATGGGTGCTTCAGGACAGGAGGAAGGCGGAGAAGGCAAAGACTCTCAGCAAGTTTTCACGCACGATGAAGTTGAAGCGCATCTCATCGGGACTACTGTATGATAATATCTATCTTTTGTATTCTCAAGAGTTTTTTGTTTTTTTCCAGTGCTCAATGAATAAGGGTCATGTGCTTGAATGTGATATTCCTTGGGACATGACATTGTTTGAATCATTTATTGCTAATATGTGTACAAGTACAAAAGGGAAGTCAAATTGCATATGTTTTAGGACAGAAATAGGTAGGTCCCTTTATAGTTTTCCAACTTGGAACTAGAGTAGGTGAGGGTACTGAAATGAAATTCTAACAAAGAAATGAAGCTGTGTTCATATACTAAAAAGGAAATATGAATAGAGTGTACTGACAAGATATCAATATTGTTTTCCAACGTCTTGAGAGTGAATGTTGCTAAGCATCAGGGCAAGTGCATGTATCATACTAAAAATAAATTTTTAACCATGAGCTGTGGATTTTTCCCAAATCAAACAACATCCCTGTATTTAGAATAAAGAATATGCGTCATTCGGGGAACTAAGGTCGATCATAAGTTCATGAACAAAAACTAATAATTGGTAAATGAACAAAATTAAAAAGATTAAAAATAATTAAAAGGATAAATAAAAATAACTGAGTAAAAGCATTTTTAGATGAGTATCGTCAATTGACTTCTAGAAAGTATCAACCAGTGCTAATTGGAGAATGAACATGGCGTATATCTCAAACCATCTCCACTAGTTCATAAATTATTTTACTGTGCCGTCTGCATGTCATCTAAATAGAAATTTCACCAAAGACATCCGGTTCATGAACCAAGATTCAGGAGACAACCTTTTTCACATATTGAAGTCCTCAAATGCAACATGCGGTAAAGGTTGAACTGGAATAGAAATCCCGAGAATGGTGGACTTGCATGCGGTGGTCTTGCATGCGGTAGGCTTATCTTTTCCCCCGCGGAGATCTTGAGGCCGCCATAATTCCCGCTCCAAGTGTAGACAAACCACCTCCCCAAGCGCTCCATTGTTCCCAAAGCAAGCAGGGGCAGCCGGCCTTTCTCTTGTCGATTCACTTGCACTGCAACATCCTTGTGTGAGGGAACTTGCAGGGAGCTGGAGCGATGGTGCGGAGCACGCGAAGCTGATCGAGACAGGAGGGGAGTCAAGTTGAAATTGCGAGTCATCAAGATCAATTCGGAGAGAATGAGGTTTGCTTTCAAAATTCTGCTTGAATGAGGGTTGTTGTCGTGATTGCGTGGGATCCCAGCTTGCGGGTGATAATCCCAGCCTGCGGGTGAGATCCCAGCCCCAGCGTGAGATCCCATCCATTTTCAACCCCAGGCTGCGTGAGATCCTTGCTTCGTACATAATTCATGCAAGTGCAAGGCTGGCAGATCATTTTTGATCTTGAAATCACCAAAGATCAATTCCTGAAAATTCTGCTTTTGAGGGTACCCATCTTCACGAGCTGGAGGCGCCTCGGATCCGACGCTGTTCTGGACTGGCTGTCTGGGTACCCTCAAAACTTGGACGGGTGGAGTCAATTTCAGTTAGATTTTGTCTCTTCTCGATCAGTTTTTGTGTTCGCTGAGGAAGCGGAATTGAATTTTGACTGGCTTGTCGACACTTGCCAGAGGCGCCTCGGATCCGACGGGGTACTGAAGGGTCTGCCATCGTACTCTTGATACTGACTCGAATTATTTTCAATTCCATTTTCAACCCCAAGCTACGTGAGATCCTTGCTTCGTACGTGATTCATGTAAGTGCAAGGCTGGCAGATCATTTTTGATCTTGAAACCACCAAGGATCAATTCTTGAAAATTTTGCTTTTGAGGGTACCCATCTTCACGAGCTGGAGGCGCCTCGGATCCGACGCTGTTCTGGACTGGCTGTCTGGGTACCCTCAAAACTTAGACGGGTGGAGTCAATTTCAGTTAGATTTTCTCTCTTCTCGATCAGTGTTTGTGTTCGGTGAGCAGGGTTGACGAATTGGAACGTCCGGGGGCAAATTACGTCCAAAAATCGGACGCAGCGTCCGCGGACGCTGTTGCGGACGCAGCGGACGTAGTGGCCACCGTCCGCTGGACGCAGACCACGGGACGGGCGGACGGGCGGTTCGACTCGGACGATCCGGCCGCCCGATCAAGTAGACAGTCAGTCCGTCCGATCGAGCGGACAGTAGGTTCGTCCGATCAATCGGACGACCTAGTCCGCTTCGGGAGGTTTGGGAGGGCGTCCGCAGCCGGACCTACTTTAAGTTTGGTGGCGGACGGGTATAAAGGCGGACGGCCGTTCCATTTTTCCTCACTTCTTCTCTCCATTTAGAGGTGGAACCCGTGTCGGACGTTACAACCGTTGCTTCATTGTGCTAGTTGCTCCTATATGGGTGGAGAGTGAGGTCAATTATTTTTTGATATCACTTGTCGTTAGCCATGACAACGGAAGGTACGAGCAAGGGTACTGTAGCGATGACTTCAAGAGGTGGCAAGAGCGCGAAGACAAAATCAAAGGGGACTGCCCACGAGCTTCACTGGGACATTTTAGATGATCCAAATATCAAAGCGGAGAGTGAATGGGAGAAGGAGGAAGAAATTTATTGGACCTCCAAAATCTGCAAAAGATATGTGAAAATGTATCACATCGACAAGTTGTGGCCTCGTGAGTTCCACATTATTCACACACGAGGGTTCTGTTGTAGGCCATCGAATTGCAAGGATGGACATTTTGTCCATCGATCACTTGAGGTTTGGCGGGCCCTCTTCGGGGACAAATCAATGAGTAAGGGTTTCATAAACTACAGTGTGGCCTCTATGGTGTATGCTGAGCTCATATTGGCTCGGAAGGTGGACTGGAGCACATATCCAACAACAACTACGGCTCCGCTTTTGCTTACAAAAGGGCAAAAAGATATTCCCGATTTGTATGATCCAAAGGCAAGTCCAAGTGAGGCACCAAAATCACAGAAGCGACAAAAACATGCTTTAATGCAGGTTAAAAAAGAGATCATGGAGGGGGGAAATATTGGAGTACATTTGGATTCTACAAAGATTCCAACTACAATGTCAAATGCCACGGTGGAAGGTGTTGACGGAGAGGTGTTTTCAACTCCTCGGGCGGATTGGATATGCACACGCAATTTTACATCCGTGGGTGAACAAAGTGGTGCTTCAAGCATGCGGCCCGTGAAGGAGGAACCGGTGACCCCGTCTGCACCACAAAAACATCGGGAAGAGGTTCGTCCCGAACAAATGGCAAGGGCCATTGCATCAATTGATAATATCATAGCGAGCGATGCTACAAATTTTATGACACAAGTACCTTGCAATCAAGACTTGCCAACCACACCGAGCCCCGTATTGAGTCCCGTATTGGGCCCCGTATCGAGCCCCATACTGGACACCCTATTGGGCCCAGTATCGAGCCCCGTATTGGGCCCCGTATCAAGCTCCATGTTGGGCCCCGTATCGAGCCCAAGAGTTGAAGGGCAGATGTTGCCAAAAAATGGAAAGCAACTCGATGGCATGGCGCAAAATGTGTCCATTGATGACAACCCATTGGATAAGAGCTATCCGCATTTGTCAACTCAAAATACGGCACAATTGGAGGATCTTCGTCATTTGCCAATGGCGAGGGAATTGGAAAGCTTGTTGGAAGCTTCTTATTTGTTTAGGGCACATCAACAAGACATCTCTCTTCAACTAAAGCAAGTAATCGAGACAAATGAGGCCGGTCCTAGTAACCCCGCAAACAAGGCGGGCTTAACTGAAACCGCAAACGAGGCCGGACCGAGTAATCCCTTCGCCGAATACAGTGATCAATGGCCCAATTTTGTGATCACCTCAAAATGATTGTCGATTACAGCTCAATTTGTAGCTAGCATTGCCCCCAAACTTATGGAAGTTGCTCAGATATTCACCAAATCCGGGCCCGAGTTGGTGGAAGGTGCCTTGTCGTTTTGGAATTTCGTCACGTCTATGAAACCATTATTGGAGGAGCGGGTCGAAAATAATCGCAAGCTACTCATCTTCGCTGAAGAGAATGAGAAATACAAGGCTTTGAAGATAGAGCACGAGAAATTGAAAGAAGACTACAAGCAATTGAAGGATGCATTCAAAGGAGTGTGCGCTAATTATGAAAGATTTGCGAATGCACAGGATTCCCGATATAACACTCTAGTTTCTCAAAGGAAATTGATCGAGAAATTGGAGTACGAAATTGTAGCGCTCAAGCAAAAGAATTTGAAAGATAGAGGATATGTTCTTCCAAAGACCGGCGGAGCCGTGCGTATAGAAGCGGTTGAGGAAAACAACCAAAAGGAAGTAATATCCGAAACCGCCATGGATAATCCTCCTCCCACATTCCAAGACACGTCCATGCAAACGGAAGGCCACGAGTTTGAAGAGGTGAAGCATGAACTAGAGTTGGTAACTCAACAAAACGTCTATTTGGAGGCACAATATCAGAAAATGATGTAAGTAATGGAGCTAGATAAATGCTTGCCAAAGAGCAGTTCCGACACTCGTTGGTTGACGTGGGTTCAAAAACTACAAGACAAACCGTCTGTAGTAACCCGAGCAATGAAGGGGCTTCTCAAATTAGCCATGAAGTCGAAGGAGCAATGCGATGCCATTTCCTCTGACCTCTTATCTATTAGAAGGATGTTTGAAGTACATCATTGGGGTTCAATTGACGTCACATATTGGGGGGACATGTCGGCAATGTTTGAGCGATTGAATGACGCGCAGAAGATTGCGTCAAAGTCCATGAATTGGACCTTGGAAGTAGAAGAAGGTTGGGCCCCTTACAACACGCATTCAGCGCACATCAAAGAGGCGGACAAGATAGTAGTGCATGGTGAAAGTTCAAATACGGAACTATTGGAGGGTAAATGCAGCCTTTGTCTAAATCATTTTGGTCCCGAGGGCGCCTTAATCATGGGCCAATGTCGCCACACTTACCATATCACGTGCATGGTGAAATCATCCCTTGTTCGTTCGGTTTGGCCCGAGTGTCGTTCTCCTTTGAGCCCTAGGTTTTACGAAATGGTTGGGCACGAGGAGAGCATGCCCCCTAGCCACAAACACAATCGATGGACCCTTCCACTTGACCAAAAGCCATTTCTATTCCAAAATTACATTCATTGGGGGCGACCTCTAATTTGGAATGCGGAAAAACTCATGCATGATGTTTGTGAGAACTACAATGACGAATTGGATGACTTTGACTGGATGACGCGCAATAGAGAGGTGGAGTTGCGGGCCAGGGGTATTGAAGACTTGGAGGCTCGAGAATTGTTGTGTCGTAGCATGGGGGGACACTGGAGCATCTCACATCAAAAGTTCTTCCAATTTCCTGAAAAGGAAGTGCGGAAAGGAGAAGATGGCGTCTAGATAGAAGTGCAACCATCCCAAGAGTTCAATGAGCAGTACGGAGCATACAATCACAGCTTAATAGGGAGGGCCCTCTTCTTATCAAAATTGGAAGAAGCTGCGCAAGTTCGTGCCGTTTTTAATGTAGATGGGCTATCAAGCACAGAACATGCACTCGTGGAGGTGGCAAGTGCATTTGATAAGAGGATCACCGACATTATAACGACGTGGAGGACTTTTCTACATGGCACAGGGCAAGCGATCTCGTTGACCCCTCGAGATGATGACAAAGCGGTAAATGCTATGATAGAAAAGATTTATTCGGCTTTGAGAGCGTTAAAGGCACAAGAAGTAGATTTGTCTCCCACAAGGAAAAATAAACGGAAGATGGAAGACGAAGATGACTACTCTCCAGAAACCAAACGACAATTCATCGCCGTGGACATGGAAGTCCGATCAGGAGGGGGTACAGCCTCCGGGTCGGGTGGTCCTCAAACTCGTAGAGCAAGTCAAAGACTTAAGGAACAAGAGGGTTAGAGGGTGCCTCTCATATTTCCGCAAACGGTAGCGATGATACAAAATAGTGTTTGTATTAGGGGGTTAACCAATGAAATTTGTTTTGTACTTATTTGAATCTCATGAGGATTCAATATTAGTAATGCACAACACTCATGGTATGTCATGAGTTGCTTTTAATTAATGTATAAATATTTATGCAATACAAATATGTTTGGATTTGTTTTTTCATAATGGTAAATTTTGCCTTCTTTATTTGTCAAATATGTTTCTTTTGCGTACCTATTGCAGAAGATCATACCTATTGTACATTTGTACAAAATCATTTTAAGTTATTGTTATCTTATCTTCTATAATCTCATGCCTACAAATCACCCATTTTCATTTGCACATACATTTCTATTCGCGTAATCCACTTGTCCGCCTGTCTGCACACTTCAAACATCTTACCGAAATTGTAAGAACCGCCTGTCCGCCCGACAGGTTTTAGGTCGGCCCGTCCGCGGTCCGCCGTCCGCCCGTCCGCTGAATCGACGGTCCAGATTTCCGTCGGCTCGTCGGCTGATCCGACGGCTTCAGTCCGTTGTTCGGACGGACCAGATTCCCGTCCGCCGTTCGCTATTCGGACGGATCAGATTCGCGTCCGCCGTCCATCGTCCACTGTTCCGATGGCCCAGCTGGCCGTCCGCCGTCCGCGTGACCGTTGTGGGAGGATTTTTTTTTTCCATATTCAACGGTCACATACAGATGAAGACTATAAGAGTCCTGAAATTGACATTTGCAAACACTGCTAAGAAACTGAACGTTAAGATTTCCAAGGGCTAGGCGCTGCAATTTTTTGTGTCCCTTGCTTGGTAATGCATAGTTCAGTGGAAAGGGGGGCCTTGTTTTCCAAGGCTTTGTGCAGAAACATTTGAACGATTTTACCCAATTGTTATCATTACGTTTTGAATTTAGGGTCTCAATACACAGAGCCTAAAACAGCCACCATGACCAAGGATTGGTCTTCTTGGTACAAAACCCTATCAAATGGAAAAGTACAATGCCAGGCTTGCAAATTGGTATTTGCCAAGAAGCCGGTCCGTATGTTTAGTCATTTGGGATATGCAGGCACATCAGGGAGTCGTGACAAAGGAATCAGCCTTTGTACTCAAATGACATCTGAAGTTCGAGGTCTATTTGTTCGTTGCAATGGAGTGATTCCACAAAGAGGTACTCCACACAATGTGGATGGCAACGACACACCTATGCCTATGGTTGTTCGTGCTATGTCAAATGCGAGAGACACTGTGAACTCTACTGAAGAAGACTCATGCACGGCACCAGAGGAATATGTTGGTGGTTCTTCCCAAGGAAATCCAAGTACACAAGCATCAGGTGGACGTGGAACTCAGCGGACATCAAGCAATAGGCCTCAAAGACAGAGTAGGCTAGTAGAGGGATTCGACGAAGCAAATAAACGCATTTTGAATGCAATGTGGACCAATTTCTTTTATGCGGCAAATATACCATTTGCTGTAGCCCGAAATCCAGCCTTCAAAGAAGCAGTGAAGAAAATGGCGGAGTTTCACCAACCTTATAGCCCACCATCATACCATGATCTACGTCATAAATTGCTTGACCAAGCTAAGGTAGACTTAGAGGTCAATCTCCGTAAGCGGACAGAAACCAGTATCAGGAATTTTGGAGCCACATTGTCTATTGATGGGTGGACCTCGGTTTCGAATCGGCCATTGATAAATGCCATGCTTGTGTCATCCGCGGGTGAGCAATTCCTAGGATCGGTGGATACAACTGGAAAAACGAAAGATGCTCCATATTTGGCTTCTATATTAGAGAGTTTTATAGAAGAAGTGGGCCCTGCAAACGTAGTGCAGGTGAGTACAGATAATGCGGCTGTAAATCCAGCAGCATGGAGTTTGGTATCTACTACCTATCCCTACATTTTTTTCCAAGGTTGCGTGGTGCATGCCTTGAATTTGTTGCTAAAAGATTGGGCAAACGAACAATGGATTGATGACGTCGTGAAAGATTCCCGAAAGATAGTCAAATTCTTCAAGAAGAGGCACATGCCGCTTGCGATACTTCGGAAATATTCGACGCAGTACAACTTGTTGTTGGCGGTGGAAACAAGATTTGCCTCGAATTACAACATGGTTGCACGTATGCTCAAGGTGAAAGCACAATTGCAACAAACTGTGACGGACCCGCAATGGGAGGAATATGCTAGAAAGCACTTGCGAAAATCCAAAACTCGTTTAGAATCCGAATGGGTGAAGAAGACCATTCTAAGTGGGCATTTTTGGCATCGTTGTCAAAATTTTGAAGATGTGACAGCTCCAATTGTCAGTGCTCTTTGTGATTTGGATGCAAAGACACCATGCATGGGCAAGGTGTTACATATTATGAGGAAACTAGAGAAGCACGTCCTTGCTTTAGACAAAGAGCCTTTTTGTTTGGCTTTGGATAAAGCCATCCCATTGGTGAAGGCGTTCTACGAACGACGTGATATGGTGAAGACCAATTTACATTATGCAGGAGCACTTTTGAATCCCTACCTTCTTGAAGACAAAGAACTAGCCGACGACACTGATGCCATGGCTGCATGCAAGCGCGTTTTGATGCAAATATGTACACCTTCAGAGTATGCGAAGGTGGTGAAGGAATTTGTAGCCTTCCGCCATAGGGAACCTCCGTTCCACAACATGTTGGATCCGGGTGAACAACAATTGTCAGCGCATGCTTGGTGGGATTTTGAGGGCGCGTGCGGGAAGCTCATTGCTCCAATTGCCAAGAGGATTTTGGCCCAACCGGTATCATTGTCTTCATGTGAACGAAATTGGAGTAGCTATTCTTTTGTTCACAACAAATATCGGAACAAGTTGAGGCCACAAAGAGCACAGGATTTGGTATATGTGTATACCAATTCCAAAGTCCTCGGTGCATCAAAGCAAAATGACGAGAAGAAGTGGTACGATGAGAACCTCGAGTCGGAGGATTCGGCCTTGTCTTCATCGGAAGACGAGGCTGGTGAATCCGGTGAAGAAGTTGATCCCCTCATGGACGATGAAGATGACCACGGCATCCGCAATTTCGATGATGAACCGCTTCGAAGCCCACCTCATTATGATGCAGACATCGGAGATCATTGTGAAGACCCTTACAAGTTTCCGTTGGATGAGGACGACTATGAATATGACAAAGGTGGACCTTCCATAGCTAAATACTTAGATGGAACCGGATTGTTGCGTAGTGAAAATATTCTAGCAAATAGGGAAAATACTCATGCGAAGATAGCGGAGGAAGATGAGGAAATGGTTATAGGTGATGAAACTCCCCAAATGGATGAAGTGATTCGAATTCCCGAGTGTCCATCCATGACAACGGTAGGAGCGGAAGAAAATGATCAACACGAAGACATGAGAGAGTGTGGGGTGAAGTCCCACACAAATGTGATCAACCAAAATATTGAATTACCAAGGGCATTGACAAGTGAAACTATTGGACTTTTCGGCATTCAAAATGCCCAAGCACCTCGAATAGAGGGAAGTCAAGATCCATGTGTATTGGAGTCTGTGTACCCAATGCCACACCGCAACGCCAAAGACATGAAGCACCTCGTGCGAGATCCTCAATTACCATCACGTAGCGGTCCTCGACAGGCACTATATACAAGCGGTAGCACGACTTTGAATGGTCCTGGAGACTCACGGTTCAAAGAACAACATTTGAGCAATTTGAAGGAATTGCATATTAGAGCCAATCCCAATCCATCCGTTTCATCAGACAACGATGATGTGCAAACATTGGAGTCTATGTTTCGTCGATTTTCTAGCCATGCAAAGCATTCTTTGATCAAATTTTCAAACCCTACAGTGGAAGCTTTGTCCGCAGAGAAGACAAACATTCCAGGAGGTTCGGAAGCACGTCCACCCGCGGTGAAGGAGTCTAAAAAAGCTAAGAGGAAAAGAATAATGGAGCCTTTTGCAATCTCTCCATTGAAAAAACAAAATGTAGGTAGAACCCCCCCTTGATGCAAGTCTGCCTCTAACCAAGCGAAAGGTGAAACCAATCCACGATCTTAAGGGAGGTATTGGAAAGTCTCTATTAAAAGTCAAAAGGGATCATAAGTTAGGTAGACCAGTGAGATCAAACATATCGAAACAAGTACAAGAAGAAGGAGGAAAGATTGTACAATCTTCATCAGATAGTATGCAAAATTCATCCAGTGACGATGATTCCGGATGGGATACAACAAGTCATAGTAGTGGGGCTGAAGTCAAAGGAGATAGTGACTATCAACCATAGTTTATAAAGATTGAGAAGATGTAAACTTGGGTGTTTAGTTTTTTACCCTAAACACATTATGTTATGACAATTCATTGTTTGAACTTTAAGTTTGTAATACAAATTTGCTCATTCATGTTGTGCACACCATCAAAATTTTTTTTTTCAAATACCTTAAAACTAGCGAAGACCGTCTGTCCGCCCGTCCGCCCGTTCGCCTCGTGGCCCGTCCGCGCCTTGGTCACTTCCGTCCGATGGACGGACGGTCCAACCGCCTGTCTGCC